>JANHGO010000063.1:62906765-62914265 GCA_024606505.1 Aquila spilogaster
CATTTGTGTAACATGTAATTCACAGTATACTATTCCAGAAACCAACAGAGCCACCTGCAGAGAATCAAATGACCTACTGGAATGAAATCCTGACTGTCATGTGCAAAATTATAAAATGTGTAATAGTTATCCTGTATTTTGATTGACTCAATCAAGCATTTCCCACGGAAAACTCCTTACAAGAAACTTCTTGCAACAGGCACTATAATCTTCCAAAGTTGCATTTGAGGTATTGAGTGCTTGACATTATTTTTCTATGAGCAGCTTCTTCAAATCCAGTCATTATCTTATCCAAACACATCCTTTAAAAACATTCAGGTTTCAGAGGTGATGTCTCAGCTTGTTGCTTCTCCAGCCTTTTCCATAGCCACCTATTCTTTCTTACCATGACACTGGCTTCATTTTCTAAACTTCAGTCCTTTTTTTTTTTTTTTTTTTTTTGCTAACATATTACAACTTCGGCATAAATGTTTCTTTTTTGAAATAAATAGCTACCTGAAGCGTGCAAAGACAAAGTTAGGAATAAAATAAAAACCTCTTGTATCATGTCTTTTGCCTATGCCTGGGAAGATAGATCTGGAAACTGAATCATTCCTGAGGACAAATCAGTAAATATCTGTCACAGGATCGACATAACATGGCTGTCATCGGACTGTGTACTCTGGAGGGCTGCTGCTAGCAGTACAGAAGGAACCAATTAAGGACATAAGCAGAAAGCAAATAGAAATGTTACAATACCAGTTTTGTGCAAGCCACCACATTACTGTCCAATTCTCCTTACTCTTTTCTATCTAAGTAGAGTGTATATGATTTCTCTAGAAAGTATTCCCATCTTTATCCCTTTCTCAAATTTTGTGTTGGAGATATTCTTAGCCTAGAGACAAGAACCACTCCTCCCTCGAGCGGTGTTCCAAGTAAATCCTGTTACAGTCTCTGTGCTCACAGGCTGTTATAAATACATTCTTAAGATACTCCAGGCTGAGAAGTGAGGGATCAAATTTAGGTCTTCATTTGCAAGTGTTCTCATAAGAAGTATTTTTTCCAAAATGAATGGGATATTTCTCTGAGCCCAAGCACTGTGGTAACTGAGCACATATGCAGTAGCAGAGCAGAAATCTGTATGTGAGACAAAGGAAAAGACGCTACTATCGGCTAATTCAGGGGACTGAGGAACTTTGTACAAGGAAATCTTTTTTGTCAATTTTTCTCTTTTTTGTGAGGGGATAGTGGGGTGGAAAGGATTACGCCTTAGAGAACTACCCAGTTCTCAAGAATAATTTTGAAGAAAATGAGGAACAGAAGAGTTCTTTTTTATTAGTGCTGTATTTCTCATTCCTATAATATTCAGCATTGCTACAAGGGTATGCAATCTGTATCATCACTTGACTCAGCATCAGTTTTGGCGCTCCTACTGGCACTGGAGCAATAAGCTGAGAGTTGAAGACTCAGGAAGAGCTGTTTCTTTCTTACACTTAACTCTCCTCAAAAAAATGTGGTGGGTCACAGCAGTTTCACTTAGTTGCTTCAGCATGCCAGCTTGTCACAGTTATCATGGAATTTTACTGGAGCATTTTAATTATCTATAACTCTAGAAAATCCCCTTTTTCATTTGGCACAGATTTTTCAAAGCTATGAGTTTTAGTTTTATTATGATTTCTAAAATAAGAAAATGAAAGAGTATACCAAACAAGATTTTTAATGCTATGCCTCATTCCAATTAACCTTTAGGGACTAAGAAGTCTTGCAAAACAAAAAACTTACTTAAAACTGGTCCCGTTTAAGTCAATGATGAAGTTAGGCTGGCTTCCTTAGATACAGGACTATTTTCCTCAGGGTGAAGGCACAACAGTCTGAGTCAATATACATGCTTTCACTACGTTGCCTTGTAGTGAAACTTTTATTCTGAGGGCTAAAATTACATCTGTGTTTTAAAAGTAAGTGTTGTGGTGATAGTTTTGTTATAGTCTTGATGACCTAAGAACCTAAGCAAGGCAGATTTAATAAGGCAAGGCACTATCTTTTACTAGACTGGAAAAAAAGACAAGCTTTTAGGTACACAAGCCCTTCCTGTTAGCATCATTTCTTGTGTCTCTGATAACTATCTGGGAGAGTGTTGAGCATTAAGTTCTCGGTTTTAGTGATATATTCATTGATAATCTAGTTATCACTCAGTTTAAAATGTATATATATAATTATGCAGCAAAGAATTCCACCTGTATTCTGGTCTTTCTCGATCTCAATATCTTATTTAACTCACTGTAATAATAATTCTCCACATTTTTTAGTGACTCCTTTGACCTATACAGATGATGACTCTAACCACTGCTGGTATTACATTATTGCCTTTCTTTTCCATTTATTTCTCATTCTTTTTAATTCCCACTTCTCTCTTCTTAACAGGGAGAGTCTGAAAGATAGGGAAAATTTAGAGGAGATGAGGAAGGAAATTATCAGAGTAGCTAGGTCAGATTAGCATTTGAGATTAGCAATCTAAAACGTGATGATGCAGTGTTCTGAAAGAATGTATAGGTTTTCTTTGGTTTCTCTAATTTTCTCAGTTCCATGTGTCTCAAGGATAAAATGCCATTTGTCATCTTCCTTCTACTGATTATCAGAGAGTTCAGATTTCCCTGTATATAAACCATGAGAATTTTTCATTGCTTTATAGTCCCTCAGACAGCATATAATTCCGGAGCTCAGTCTGTAATAGCCTGACAGCGTCAGTGTCACCCTGACAGATACGATGCTGCCCAATAACCACTCAGGTTGAGAAGTCGTGCACTTTAGCTTTGCCAATATGATTTCTGCCTTACCAAGATCAACATACAGAAAAGTGGCCTGGTTGGGCTGCCATTTGGTTTGGAATAATTTAAGAAACCTTTTAAGTAGACTTGTGTCTACCTTCCTATTAGGGAATACTGATGATTTTTCCTTTTCAAAACTGAAATAATCTTTTATTGAAGTAAATTAGTGGCAGAAGTACAAATTATTTTGGAGCCAAATCAACTTCCTTTGGGAGCAAAAGAAGCCTGTGAGGGGTGTGTGGATGCCTGCTGAAGCAGCATTTGCAGTTTTCTGTCCATTCTGTATGATGTAGGCAGCTGCAGGCTTGGACACTAATGTTCTTGGGGACATGGTGGAGAGAAACCTGAGTGAGCCACTCCGTGACTTTCCCCCTTCCTGCCACACTCCTTGGCCTTGAGTAGTACAAGTTGTCCTTCTGGCTGCTCAGCCCTACCGAGAGGCTTCAACATGTATGTTCAGAGAGAATGAATGAATTTGCAAAGTTGTTTGTGGATATATAGCTCTTCTAGCTGTTTCTAGGTTAATGCAAAACTTTCCTTTCTTGAGTTTCCATGTGTGCTACAGGGACAACAGGAGAAATGCCTGACGCTCTGCAAACTCGGAAGTAAGACCCTGAGATTACAGGGAGGTCTTCTGAAATTTAGGAATACTTGCTGAAAGCTGGGGAATTCTGGCAAAAATTCTCTTCAATCTGTTCTCATCTGTCTGTTCCAGGATAGGAAAATGTTAGGAAGACAAAACAGTAGGTTAGATGGACCATTGGTTTGACTCCGTTGTAGTTCATATGTTATGGTGTTATGGAAAAATGAGAAGTTCAGCACTAATGTTGCTGGCTTCTAAGGCAATATATGCATTTTCCAATTTGACATTCACATTTTATTTATAACCCTATTATTAATCCTATGTTTTTCTGCATACTTTTCTGATCATCTTGTTGATTTACTATGTCTTCACATATTTCAGATATTCTGCATCAAAAAGGGGTTTGCAGCTGTTATCCCTTTTTCCCCTCAGGAAGCACGTTAAATTATTTCTTTTTGAGGAACTCTTTTCTAAGTAACTTTAAAATGTACCATACGAGAGAACAAGTTTGTACAAAATGTGAATCATAACTGGATATGTACCACACCTAGGAAGGAGCTGATTCTCCAGGAGTTAATTTTAAAATACTTCCAAGTTGTTATACTCATCAAACAATAATATTTTGCACATCTAAGCTAAAATGTTTGAGGATAAATCTTACAGGAAATTGAGCTTCAAGTACTGTTTAAGCAGTTATTATTTGACTACAGGCATGATGTTTCAAGAAAGGAATTTACATGGCCAAATTTCATTCCCTGTTCTCTTTTTTCCATTCTTTCCTCCAGCAAATAAGTCCTTCTAGGCCTCCAAAAAGGAGAATTGTTATAAAATAGGTTTCATCAGTAGAAGAATCAAGTTACTCACCTTTTTTTAAAGTTTTGCAGTCTGGCTCAGACATACCCACAAGTTGTACCTCGCTGTTCCTGCCATATGTTGGGTAGAACAGCTGACAAATGAAAAGCCAGTAAGGGCTATTAAGGACTCAGGGCCTGATTTTGATAGTTTTCTGTCTTTAAAATCCATTCATTTCATTACAGTTACACCTAATTTATGTCTGTGTGAAAATCAAGCATTAAGTTTGCCTCATATTTTTAGTCTTTCTTTATTTCTAATGATTTGAGAGCTACTAGATACAATACAATAAGACTAATGGAGCAAACTGAAGATGAGTGACCATATTTTATGTCATTGTATATTTAAAATTAATGTTTTCAGTTTCTAAAATTAAATAACAATTTTTTTTCACTGAAACACTAATAAAGCATATGACTGTCATAAACTTAATTTACTTAGTACATTGTAAAATGCAGCTTCCCTCCTTACAAGCTAAACTTTTTGGGGGAAAGGAGCGCAAATTTTCCCATGACCCAGTGCTTCATAAACATGTGATCAAAATGGCAACTAGAATAAAATTAAGCACTTCCTCAGTAACAACTATGCTGAGAATCAAATTGCTGTCCCACTGAAGTCTACAGCCTCATTTGAGAATTCATGTTACATGAATGTAATCCATTGATTTAAATAATTGATGGAAATGAGATCAGAGATATAATGTACAGGTTGCTGGTTTTGTTTGAGGGTTTTTTTTTTTCATTTCAGGAGTGACAGAATACATCCACAGCTCTCAGTTTTCAGTTAATGGGAACCCAGATGCATGCTAAACCTTGGCCCTCCAAAGACATATCTGTATCATTTTGCCAATGAGCCAGCACAGAAAATTTTCCTTTAAGACAATTCAATCTAATCTTAAATGTTTTATTAAATCTATTTTGAAATCAAGTCAGTGTCATTAATAAACTATCATTTGATGATTAGTTTTCCCACTTGTGTTAGTTATTAAAAATGACATTCAGCTAAATTTACAATATATGTTAATATTACCTTCATTTTATTACTAAAAGACAGTACAACAGATCCAAATAAAAGGTGTTAATACTCCAGACAAGATTGTTCTGGTGGTGGTTGTTTTAGTTATTAAAAAAAAGCCCAACTGAATTGTTGAACTGCACTCAATTCCAGAGCATCTTTAGAAACTAGAACACCAAGAAAAGTGGCACTGGTTTCAATGCTAGCTTCTTTATTGAGTGTAAACTTTAGCAAAATCTCAGAAAGTCAAATCAATAAGTCAATGAAATAATCTTACCACTCTCTCTTCTGTCATTTTTCTTAAGAGTTTCGTCCATTTACATATTTCACCCCAAATCTCGTTACTACTGCATTTGTCTACAGCACCATTATACTTGTGTCTTTCTCAGGGATAGTGGTCTACTGTATTTACTTTCAATTTACATTTACATTTCTCTCCCCACATCCACATGCATACAACACATTCTTCCATTTTTATACTCTTGAGAGCACCTCTCTAATGGGCTGCACTGCTGCGAATAGTCCCCAGGTTACTCCAGATACACTGAATGAAAAATACACACAAAGAACAGTAATTCTGCATTAGAGTATGGAGAAAGGGCCCAGAAAGGCTCATCTTTATGTGCTAGTTGGCCTCAGGATCAGGAAAAAGTGTCTGGCCCTGGTTTATTTAGCAGGGATAACGTTGTCAACGTTTGCCAAAACACCACTTTCAGACTTTATGTTGTTCTTTCCAGAAAGGAAAGAAAAGAAAATTGCTGAGTATGCACCCAAGTGTTAACCGGTGGATGATACACATTGTGGTTTTCCCCCTTTGAATTTTAATTCTTGCTGAGTACCGACTGCCCCTTTGGAAAATGAATGTGAGGAAACAGTGTAAGGATTATGCTGAGGAAAAATGAGATATGATGAAAGAAAGAATGAAGAGGCCCTTCCAGAGAAACTGTCTAGTGCATAGCATGCTTTGTATAGAAAGGAGGTTATTGCCAGGGTTTTTTCAGTTGTTGCAGTTCTTCTGTCAGACATCCATACACATTAAGCTATATCTTTAAATGCACATAAAATTTGTTAAAAGCTGGACCTCTTTCCCAACTATATATTTATTATTTGTAACGTACCACATAAGATTAATAATGCAGGAGGTACTCATTAGGATATCTGCATTGCTTTGTGGTTGCTTTGTCTGTGTATCAACCTGGTCATCTTTGGCTGCTCAAGAGAAATTATCTCAAGAAGAGTGGTAGATATGGCCTACTCAGCCCAGTGGCTAGCCTCAGAAGAGGACACCAGCTGCTATAATCTGAGCAGTGCTTAGTGCATGGTCCTTTTCATTCAGCCAAGGTCTAGAGAAGAGCAGGACACACACATACACATATTTAGCATTTCATATTGGCTAACTCCAAAAACCTCTCTGCTCAACCCACAGAATTTATATTTGTGCTTCTGAGACTGCCTCTATAGGGAGTCTAGATGCTTAAGTCCAGTTCTCTAAATCATACTGATTAATCTCAGAACTTAATATTTAGCTGTTGTGATAATAAAGAAGGGGAAGAACATAAGTGGCATCTCATGAACTCACCTTTGTGGCTGGCTGATAAGCCAAACTGTTCCAAACTGTTTGCCAGTACTTACCTTGGAAATTTTTTTTTTAAGAATGCAAGACTTGGCTAAATAAGTACAATCATCACAGGGACAGGCAACTTGTTTTAGTCTTTGAACTTTAAAATGTAAGTGTATAAGCAACATGAAACAAATAAGTAACAGCAAATGATAACACACAAATGACGTCGAGAGAAGCCAGTTATGCATTCCTTTGCTTCAGTGTAGGAAGTATAGACATTTCCTTAACTCCATTTTCATTAGGGCAACACTTACCAGCACTGGGCTGCCTCAGTGTGATCTAGTGAAGACTTATCTGTTCAAGCTTCTCCTGACAAGTTTGGAAAGAGTCAGAGACTTAACAAGTGTCCTGGGACCTCTGTGGAGGAAATTTCCTCGGAGGAAGCTTCCATGTAATCTCCTTACAGCAGAGTCCTTTTCTTGTTGAAATAAACTCTTGCATGGTAAGGCAGGCCTAGCTGGCAGTGGTGAGCAAAGAAATGTGAATTTTAGAGCTGGCTCTTACAGTAGCGTCTACCCTATGTGCTAATCACTCTGAGCATCTGCGTGTCATCATTGTTGCTTGATTACATCATCAGAAGTTAGTTCCTAAATCACCATAATATTTGATAGAATTCTGAGGAGCAA
>JANHGO010000063.1:62916765-62922008 GCA_024606505.1 Aquila spilogaster
GTTTCTGATCTTAAAAAGTTACTAAAATAGATTAAAAGAAAGGAGTCACTGTGGCCTAGATCTGTTGACAAATCTTGGAACACCAAAGTAGTAACATCCCATATAACAAAGTAAGCTGAGAAGAGCAAATACGCACCAGAGCCTGCAGGTGTGAGAAAAAGACATTTAGCCCCGGGGGTTGTTATGTGCTGAGTGAAATGGGAGAGACTTTCTAGCAATGCGGCAAGATGACTACCTAGATATATGAAACAGAACAGTGCACAATTTGCCAGAGGGACAAAGTACGGGTTTGTTATTGTTTCGTTCTGAGGTATGAAAGTTAAACTTAGGAGGCAATGTAATTTTGGAGGAAAATACCATCTTGCTTCTTTTGTACCTGCATTCTGAAATTCCCTGCGAATTTTTCTCTTACTTTCCCTTTGAGTTAAACATCTTATGTATTTCTGTTCTATAGAAAAAAATAGAACAGTCGTCTCATATACTGGACAGCATGGTTTTCTGTGAGACAGACAGCCAACTACCTGAGAAACGAATCCAATCAGCAAAAAGAATAAATAATAATCATAAATGATGGTCGATTCAATAGTCATTGAAGCTGACTACTTAAGCTGCCAATAGTCACTGGATCATGACTATGATCCTGCACATTTCCAAATACATGCTTTTACCTTGAAGGGATTATTTAGATTACACCTTACTATTTATTATATAGGTGCTTCATACAATTTTAACAATTCATTTAATGTACCTACACATATCTCTGTTGTGACCTCTAATGAATTATATTGAAACTTCATCAATGATAGATGTTCATTCCTTTCCCATTGCATATTACGCTTTTTGGCCTCATGACTTTTTTTTAAGTAATAAGAACTTTAGAGCTTTGCTTATGTATTTTTGTAAGTGGTCTTGAAATTTTGTAATACACTGTAACAACATTAGGAAAAAAAAAGGCTTCCTAACTTCTGAAAATACATTATAAACTGCAGTTCATCAGCGATTAAATACGTACATGATAATGCTTTTTTAGCTAACTATGGGGGAAAAAAGTTCCTGAAATATTTTATTTTTCACTCAGTGCAAATCATAATATAATTGAGAGGGAAAGAAAAGTGAGAGGTAGGCAAATGCAAAACTAGAAGGTGGCTCTTTTTAGTGTGATAATTCACATCTAAGAGGTTTGGGGACTTTGGCACTTGAGATGGATGAAAAACAGGAAAGCAACATCAGGAGATAACGCTTTTCTCTCCCACCACATTGGCCTTTCCTAATGCCTGTTGTGGTTAGAAAGTTCAGCCTTCAGCATGTCCTGCTACAAATTCACCCTCCTTTGACAGGAGGCAAGGAAAGAGCACTGCATGAAGGCACTGGTCTGATCTGAGCAATTCTGCAGCCCTCCTCTGCACGTGTCCTACATATTTGTGTGGGGAAATGCAACAGCACGGCTCACAGTTAGGACACTGCTGTGCTTTTTGCGCTGCTCCAGTATTCATGATGATGAAGTGAATGTTGAAAAGCTGCCCTGTAAGAAATAAAACCTGGGAAGACTGGGGATCAATGCCGGAAACCAAAGATCAGCAGGATAACACGGTATAAGTGGGTGCAGTGACTTGTGTAGGCGGACATGTTTCATGAGGTTACCAGGACCCGTCAGAGGAGCTGTAGCTTCACAGTTCAGTCAGCTGCTCATTCTGCCTACAGATAGTACAAATCTGAATAGCCTTGATTTTTCATGATAGCAAACCGCCAGCAAAGCCTGCAGAAATGAGCAGCAGCTCTGGCAATGGAGAACACTTCTTCCTTTGAGTCGTCACTTTGTCAACTCGAGAACAATGGTTGTCATTCTGAGCTAAACTTTCCAGTCTCTACGAAGTAAAGACCAAATTAAAATGAATGCAGATTGCTCCCAAGGACAGGTCTTCAAATGCAAAGATAAGATTATTCACTTCCACAAAGATTTTGAAAAATGCTGTTCTGAATTCTTTGTGGACATTGCAGCAGATGATGGCAGAATTTTTGAAGGATGTTTGTTGAAGTTACCAAGACCATAGGTATTATTTAAGCATGACTGTTTACTTACACCCCACAATAATCTTTTGTAAATATACCAAGCTCCCTTTATTTCATTAACATAATTATTCAGGACAGAACACATTGTCTTGAGATGGAAGAATTACTTATGTAACAGTTTGGCTCCCTGTAGTTTCAATCTATACCGCATTTCACTGGGTTTTTCAACAGAAAAGCGAAGGTAAGAGAAGAACCAGTATGATTTACAGAAAATAAAGCAGGTTCACCCATTTCCTGGTTATAGTCATTAAATGTGGCATAATTGTGCATAATCACTGGTGCCATTCCTAGTGCACTTTGCTGGAGGCTGGCTAAACTTTGAATCTGCATAGAAATTAAGATGCAAATATGAGTTGTGTTCATTGGTATGGTTAGTGTAAAGTAAACAGAGGATATTTCTATTGTATATTTAAGGTTGAGAAACCTATTTCATGAACAGCATGTTATCAGCAAACACTTCACAGTTATTAAGTAACTGCAGAAGGATGTGGTCAGGTCAATGATGGGTAAGGAAAAATGGATATATAAAGAACACAGTGGTGTTCAGAAGCTGTAGTTGTCCCCACCTGGGAAAACTGCAATAATTCTCTGTGTATTCCTGGGTTTTAAAGCAAAAAAAAAAAAAAAATGTTGGGAGAGAAAGGGAAGAAGGGATAAAGGCCAAGTAGTGGTTTTAGGGTAAAGAATGCAGAAAAGTCAAAGCAAAATGGATGATTTAATTTCTCATCATTATTCTAGTGAAGAATTAAGTTTGCAAGGTCATGTCGAGGCATATTCAGTCAGAAGCATATCAGTGAAGGTAACAGGATTCAGATGAGTTCCCATCCAAGAGATATTTAAAGAAGCGGCTTTTCTCTAAATACATGTACAAATCAGCGTTGTCTCGACTTACATTGCATATTAAACCAAAGCTCGGCTTCCTGCAGCTGAAGGACCATATATTTGTTCTTATCAAAAAAAAGACCCAAGTTCTGAAATCCACCTTCCCGCATTTACTTCGTAAGATATCACCGCATTTCATTTATAGCTTGCATGAACTTCATTCCTTTGTTTCATTTTAAAATTCTCTGCCCGTACCTGTAACAGCACAGAAATATGCTTTCTGTACTTCCCATGCCTCACTAATAAATAATCATGGTAGAACAGATGTGAAAAATATCGGTTACATGTACCAGACCCGTGCATTTTTTGAACATATCAGATGAGTACTTTCTCTAATTCATGCATTTAATAATCAGCCGTATTTCAGGTGTGTTTGCAGTTGAATATGGGAAGAACAATTCAGAACGTGGAAGAAAGGAAAGAAAGGGAGTGGAATTACTGTAGAGAAATTCATATAGGATGATTTTTGATAAATCTAAACTAAATTATTTCAGGAGTGAGTACATTTTCCCTATTAATATTCACCTTTTTATTAACTTTCTTGAGCTCCACACTGAATTGCAAAGGTATCATTTTAGATCTTCTGAACTACTTTAGACATGTATGTCAGCTGTTTTTGATTGAATTTATTATTAACAGCTGGCAGCCTTGGCTTTAGGAATCCAACTGTGATATGTAAAAATGATATCTCAGGTTTTTCTTTTAACCAAATCCATAATTCGCAGAGTCTTAAATGATTCAATTCCTCTTTTTTCTTGCTTTTTTTCCCCCTTTCTTTGTTTTCCCTTTTTTTTCCAACAACTGCTGGGAAACCAGCAGCCCAGGCACTAGCAATGTACTGAGAGCACCCAGACTTTTAGCTTCCTTATCTTCTTTCACAGGGAGACAGGCTTCAAACCTGGATTCAGATTAGCATCTGAATGAGAAACAGAAGCCATGTAACACTGAAATAGGCAAAAGGGGAGGTATCCATGAGCTTTGTTCCTCTATAACATCCCCTACTATGTCCTCATATGGTTAAAACCATGTACAGCTTTGGGATGTTTGGTCGAAAATAATAAATGGGAGTGACAAAAGTGTGGTCACTTCTGAATTGGGGCAGAAAAGATCCCACCTTTTCTTACCTGACAATCCAAATGTTCAAAACTTCAGGTCTGACCGCTGAGGAAACAACGTCAGCATGAACATTTGCAAGTACCATGAGCCTCCAGGGCTTTTATTTTTATTTAGAACCTATGAACTTCTCTTGCACACCCTACATGCTACCTTCCCCCTAAATCTTTGTCGCTACGTCAATGTGCAGAAATAGTCTGCCACTTTCTGGATAGTGGTGTTGGATAAAACAGACAATTTGGAGTTTTTATAAAAAACATATTAGGCAATAACTACAGTTTTATAATGATCATGCTGGTCTGTGAAGCAGTCATATGAGAATTCCCCACCCCTGAACCTGCTCCTTAAATCCCATGAGCCTTACTTCTAAGTCTGTTTGTTCATTTGTGTATTGTATTTCATCTACTGCACTGCTCTGTGATCCTCTCTTTAGCACAAGGGCTCAGACCTTCACTATATGTCTCTTTTCACACATGTGACAGACACTGCAGATTAAAAATTGCAAGAAATGTACTGAACAAAACCAAAACCTTGTGATAGCCATAAACCACTGGAATGGCTTATTAGAGGATGACTCCGTACCCCAAATGCAATTTTAATTAAAAAGCTTAACCATCATACTGGCACTGTTTTTAGCAATTGGACCCTTGTATTCTAAAACTACCACTTTTAGAAAATCAAGAGAAAACAGATGGGAAAGAGAAATTCTTCTTTGGTACAGGTGTTAAATCTCAAGCATTGGGGAAATCTTTATGAGAAAAGGCTGTACCCAACTGCAAGGGGTGCAAGGGAAAGCCAAGGTGAGATACTTAGCAAACAGCTTTGAGACATGAGCCATTGTGAAGGACACACAAAACAGAATGATTCCACTCCTTCGGATACCATGTGCATTGAGAAATTTACTTCAGAATTACGAGGGTTTACTTTTATCAAATCGCATGGTATAAAAAGTTTTTGTCTGAAACATGTGATGCCTATTTTGTCTCACATATGTGGCGATGTCTTTTAAAGAAAAATGAAAACGTGGAAGTGGGGTTATAACAGCTTCTTTAATTTTTTTCTGTATTCTAAATTATGCTTATTCACCCATACATTCCCTCCCTGAGTATTCATTTAGAAGGAAGGTTTTGCAATAGTCACATTTAATTTATCAGGGTGCAATAATTTGTGTTTCCCAA
>JANHGO010000063.1:62931469-62956506 GCA_024606505.1 Aquila spilogaster
CACTGCTTTTGCATTCTGATGAGATTATTAGTAGCAGCCTAGAATACAACATCCCTGCATACTGTTAGTTAAAAAAAATAAAAGTTTACTAAATGGTCTCTTGTCAACTGTATCTGAAAATCATTATAGTTTCTCTGGTTTCCTTTACATGGAGGACTTCTTCTGTGAGCTGGTGGGTTACATCAGTATGAAGTTACAGAATTATTGTAGAGATGCTGTTTATTTCTCTATAGCTCTGTTTGTTTTTCTATAGAAAACCAGTTTTTTAAGTATTTATAAATTAGTTGTAAAAATTGCTCACATGCCCAAGACATGCAATATGGTATCTGAGCTTAGTAAATATATTTTTCCTTTCACATTTTAACTGCAATTACATTAGACATTTTTATCTTATGTCAAAGCAAATACAAATCAAGCCATTTTCTGATCTTTTCACACATACTGTCTTGCAGCCCTAAAGCAGTTTCATTTGCCAATGAAGACACAAACCATCTGATCTTTTCAGGCCAAATTCCCTCTCTTCCCCCCTGCATTGCAGCTCCCCATTGTACGTCCGGCGTGTGACTCCCCCCAGTTGTGAGCTGGGGACCCACATGCAGCACCGACCTGGGGCCACGCTTCAGACCCTGCTCACCGGGCAGAGGGGAAGGGAGAATTTGAGCTTGAGTATATTTTTAAAAGGCTAAAAATGCTGGAATTAAAAGCTGGCTACTGACATGCAGCATTTTCTCTCCTTCCATACTGTTATTAACATACATCTGTATTAACACCATGACAGTCCACCCTACAAATTGATACAATACCAAATAAAGAGCCTGCACTGTGCACCGTAATGACTCTACAGGAGCCATTACATCTGATATAGTCAATATTATACATTTTTTAAAAATGTATGAATGCATATTTAACGGAGAGATCTGATCTGCTCCAGCAGTTCTGGTCTATCAGAAACATAATATGCATTTTAAAAAACTGCTTGCATACATTTTACATTTTTACTTGAGAAACCGAACACAGGGTCACATATAAACATTTTATGTTCTCTGCCTGCCCATGATGTGTTTGTTTAAAAACAAAACAAAAATAATTGGGAAAGTTGATGAAGTCCTGTCTGTGTTGCCTCACCGTGCTACCACCAGCATTCCCATCCCCTTTGCACTTCCCTCCAGCAGCTTTCGCTCCATGTCCCTAGCACAGTGTACGGGTACATTTGCTTTTCATACAGCTGTGAGGAGTGAGCATCTTAGCAGAAGGAGCATCACTGGGCCTCTGCTGATTTACACCACAGCGGCTCATGGCCGTGCCACCAACCGCACACACGTGGGGTGAGTAGTGTGCACCCACGCACACACGCGCAGAAGGTGGAGGATGCTGAGATGCCACCACCACTCACAGGTTACCTGAGCTGCACAGGGAGCGGGTGGGGGGGACTCAGCTGGAAAATACCAGCAGATGCATTTCTCTCTTGAATGATATCATATCCTGTGGTTTTGCAGACGGAGCGAATGGCACTATGGCCCCATCTTTGTGGGGCACATTGGGGTGGGAGCAGCTGATCTGGGGAACCAATTTTGAGATGCCATGAACGGCATCACTCCAGGTTGGGGTCTGGGCTTGAGCACAGGGCCACTGGAGGTTTCCCTTCAGTTTTGCGTACATTGCTGGTGGGAGGCATCGAACAGTCCCAGGCACCCCCAGCTCTTCTGAACGTGCTGCTGATCCCCTCTGCGGCTGCTGGCCCGCCTGACCTATTTTGAGTGTTGTGAGCAGAGGACATACAAGTTCAGCCACCCTCATCATGAGAGGCAGGGTAGAAAGAAGGGGTATGGAGAAAAGACACCTACACATTTGGATTTTTGAAAAACAATCTTTGCTTTTATCGCTACCATGCAGATGTCTACATGTTAAAAATACATGCAGGCAGTCTCACTCCCTTTCCCACCCTTATCTGCACGCACAAGTGTCCCTGTACTCTCACCAGGCTAATGCAGAACACAGCTTAACTCTGTGACTTCCTGGGGACTTGCAACCACTTCTTGTCCTCAGGAAGCGTTCCTCCTTCTCACCCGTTACAGCTCTCTTTGGCTTCTTCCCTTATACATCTACGGAGCCTTTACATTCTCACACGTGTGTGCGGAAGAACTAAATAGTGCAACCAGTAGATGACCATATATTATTAATTACTCCTATGTATCCATGGATGTGCACAGTAGTTTTGAAGCTAAATGGAGCTTGCCCACATAACAAGGATTTGGACTGCAATGTCACCAACGTTGCCAGCTCTGTAGCAAATCTTACTCATGGATTTTCCCTGAAAGCATTCGTTCCTGGAGTCAGGTGATTATGTGAGCTGCGTGGGTTTCTAAACAAAAGCTGGTTTCTGCCACATGCAGCTGTAGTTTGAAAACATGTAGCTGAAAGGCTCTAGCATCACAATATTAAGAGTCAGATATGCTTAGTTGTGTCTATATTTGTGGTTCTTTTATCAGGCATCATGTGGAGGGGTGCATGTGCACACTTCAAGGGGCATGTGGAGGCAACATGTATACTGTGGGCAAAGTAGGCTAGCATAACACATGACACATCAGCTCTTCAAACACATACAAAGGTGTATTTCAGAACAGCCCAGCTAGCAATGGCAGCTGTAACTGTTTCAGGGACTATGGATAAATGTAGATTTCAGAGAAGCAATTAGTGATAGCAGGGGATGTGGGAGCAGTTTTGAGTAGAGGTGCAGTTTCTTGTACCCTGCACTTCCGTTGCTTTCTGGGTGAGAGGATCTGGGTGTGGGTACACATGCTATTGCAGTATGTCCTATGTTAATACTATAATGAAAAAGCTACTAATGCCAGTGCTGAGTGTTTGCTCAGTGCTGCGTAAGACCAAAAGATGACTGTCCTTCACTGACGGAGCTTCAACCCAGAATGGCCACCAGCTTAAACAAGTGAACAACTCAGGCCAGCACAGAAGAAAAAGGTCTCACAGACAGTCCCTGATCTTACAGTTATCTCCTGTTCTCTTATCAGTAGAGGAATTCGGTGTGCAAATATTATTAAAGAAGAAATGTAGGAAATAATGAGGAATCATTTCTGTCAAATGGATATAAGATGCTAATTGGTGATGTGCTGAATCCCAGAGATGCTTGACATTCAAAAAGTGAGTGAAGTACGGCAGAGCATTTGTATAGGCCATCTGGAGATGTACACCATACTCTACACTTGATGAGAAAGTGGCATTAAACTGAAATTTCTGATTCCAAGACCTAAATATGCATCACTCCAGGCTTCAAATTTCATAGATTGCTGGGAAGATCACAGATAAACAACAATCTGGCACATCTCCGACTACAGGGAGAGAAATGCTTTGCGCTCCATTCCTTACAAAATTATTAATGATCTGAAGAACTTCCATAAACTTAAGAAGCAAAAACTTTGGAGCTTGCATTCCCATTTACGCACAGTTCTGGCTCCTGGGGTAATTTGACTGTGAAATCTCTGTGCAGACAGGGATATCCAAAATACTGTATCAGCAAACGGTGTTACCATTACAGAGGGAATAGCAGGCAAAGCACAGCCAGAAACATCACACAAACCTGCATGGTGATGCCCTCAGTTCTTTCATGACATCAGGATTTCTCTGGTAAGAGAACAAAAACATTGTAAAAGCAGGTAGTAGCAGTAGCTGTTCAACATCCCCTTTTTCTAGTTTCCAGAAATCTGTAACTTATGTCACTAAACAATTTTTGTTCTCACTAAAAGTTGCTCTTACAAAGCACTTATACAGCATATTAAACCTTAAGATGATCCAGATGGTAGTGTCGAAGACATTACATTGCAAATGTATACACTGCTACTTTCTTCATACATTGCCATCAATTCTTTGCAGTGCTGTTGGCCCTACAGGCTATATATATCCTGAATCCACTATGTTAGATGCTGTACCAACACAGAGCTACAAGTGAATCACAGCCCAGGTAGCCTGCAAGCTAAGAAGAGAGGGGCAGCACATGGCTGGAGGGTGCATAGTGGGGGGCTTTCAGATAGAGGCAAGGCAGACCTCTCAGCATAGCAGCCGTAGAACTGGTGCCAATTTTTACAGGCACCTGAGGGAAAAAAAAGCTTAAAGAAAACAAAAAGAAGTGAATCTGCTGATGTTTGTATACAGCTCTTCCCAAGCTTGAAGAACAGCAATGGAGAAAGTGAGGAAGTGCTTGCTTGGATGTAGCAGCTGGCCAGGCGCGAGCTCCTCACATGGACTAGGGAGCAGTCAACATCTCACCAGGGTCAAGGGCATGTAGGACATCATAGGTTGGTTTGGAAGGCAGAAATTTTGAGAGGTTACATGGATAGAGGTTTAGATATTGCATTGGCACATGTACAAAGAACAAGGTCAAAGCTGAACCCAGGCCACAGTGACCAACAGGATGACGATGGTGTAGAAAATAACAGAGAAAGCAGGGAGAGATTTGAAGGGAAAAATAAGATCACTGTTTTTGTCACCTCAGTCTTGAACTGGTGGCTAGTTATCCTTAAGGAGATATCAGAAAAACAGACAGCATGAAGGATCTGGCATAAAGACCTGTGCAGGGCTGGAAGACAGATTTGTCTGGCCAGGAGAGATGAACAAGAGATGATCTGAAGGAAAGAAGAGGCAGGGAACAAGGACAACCCTTGGTAGGAAAAGAGGTACCTCTACAGGTTATCTGAAAGAAGCAGCAAGAGAGCAAAGGCAAAGGAGGGGGCAATGGAGGCAGAGAAGCTGCAGAAGATCTCAGGAAAGTGCAGTTAAAACTGCTGCCATTGCCAGCCCCAGGACATGGGGCCCACAAGCTTGTTACTCCTTAACCAAAACACTCTTTTCTCTCCCCACCACCAGAAGACTTTTATGCTGGCTAGGAAACATTGAGGGCTTTTACCCCTCATGCATGCCTGCTGCCTTCACCGTGCCACCAGTGTCACCCTGATTCACTAAGGTGAGGTGTGGGGTTATAGAATAAGGGAGGGGGGAAAGAACTGACCCAAAGCAGCTTAATCAAGTTACCTCTTTTCTTAGTCGCTGTAACTATAAGCAAAAGAGCACAGCTGTCAGTAAAACTAGATTACACAAGACAACTACCATTTCTCTGTCCTCTCTCATTGTATTGCAAGCTTCCTGAACAAGGTTCATTTCTTAAATGTGTTCTGCAGCCTGCCTTGTAAAATGGCTTCATATGGGACGGAGATATAAAAAATAATTTGCACCATCTGCACTGATTCCCAGGGACAGAAATCCTGCAATCCAGCAAGAAATTCTTAAATAAACGTAAAAACCACGGCATGAGACCTTTGCTATTCTATGCAGATCTTCAGAAACAATTAATGCAGAAAGGACAAAGTGTTTTTCTTTTCTTAAAGGATAGTCCAAGGCCCAGGGTAAAATGCTCAGAGCTTTGCACTAGTGTTGGATGTAGGCAGGTCGGGGCACTCTGCCTCACAGGCTAGAAGTACCTTTTCTGGTGAAAGCCTCTGGAAAATATCTGGAGATATACTGGATAAGTACCACAACAGAAGCAAAAGGCCACACAGCCCCTCTCATTCTCTCTATACTTGTAGAAACGGCATACTCACAGGTACCCTCCCGCTTGGACTCATATTTCTGTTAAAGTCAAGGAGAAAGCAAAGGCAAGGCCATGCCAGCTTTGTGTGAGGGCCATGCATGACAAGGGCGAGTGAGTAAATGCGACTGAAGCGCATCTTTGTGGCACTGGGGAGATGTCCATCAACGCGTTAGTGCTGCTGGGCAGCTCGTCTGCCTCCCACACTGCCAGCTGGGGTCAGCAGGCAGAGACATGATTGCTGCAGTGTGGCTGCGCTCATCAGACCTGAGTGTGGTGGCAGGAAGCTGCTCCTCTTCTTCATGTCTCTGACCTGCATAGTTTCATTGATACCAATCATCTCCACAGTGCATCTGCTCTGTGGCATGTCACTGGGGGCAATGGAGGCTCTGGTGCTATCCATGTGTTGATGATGTCCAGCTCCCGCTCCACTAGATCAAGGTCTAATCATCTTCTATCCACAGATGCTGAGTGAACCAGAAGACCAGCTCTGAGAAAGCTGAATTCAGGTAAGAATTAACTATACTGTACAGCAAAGCAACAGTTTCCAAGGAGCTAGTCATAAAGGTGATGCTACATTTTGAGGCTGCTACCACTAGTATGCGAGGGATGTAGTCTCACTCAGTTCCTCATCCCTCTTGAGTATCCAGGTGGTCCAAAGTTTCCAGACAACTGGCCCATGCCTGCCCTAGGCAGACCCATGGCAATGACTAATGTAATCCAAAATACCCCACCACAGCCTGTGACTTACACATCATGCAGAGCTCCTCCTTTTGATCGGGGCCTGCCTTCAAGGCTGTTCAGGTGGCTTCCAATCAGTTTGACCTTTCTGCTTGAAAATATTTGCATGGTTTGAAATGGCATAGTATCCATAATTACCTTCTTGTCCTACCTTTACTACCAATCCCCATCTGCAACAGCCATGTCTCTTGGTGGGACTCAGCATAGAGTTGGCGGTGTTTGGAGGCAGGGTATGCCCCTTCCCCTTCTCAGTGGAAGGTCTGTCATTCTCGCAGTAGTATTGCTGTAGTGATAGTGATTCAAAGAAATGAGTAGATCAAGATCAAGTAGATCTTAGACCAGCTGATATGTTCAGAGTAAATGGTCTCCAAGGTAAAGAAGCCATTCTTCAGCTCATCCTCAGTAGCCCTTCCTGGGATAAAATATGGTGCCAAGCAGCTTCTCGTACAGCTTCTGGCATGTTGTAAGGAATCAGTGTCAAAAGACAGAGATAATTCACTTTTCCAAAGTGTTATGGTGTTTGTTTATCCTGAAGATGCAGTTTCACATCTGGCTGCTCTAATTTTATACTAGATGAGACATTGTCTGTCCTCCTGCACAAAGCTGGTATAAACACTGTGTTGTTCTTTCAGACCAGGTCTACAGGAGTGCAGCTGTGTACTTTGCCTGCTTAACATCTGATCTTTACATTTGGGGATCTGCTCCTAAACTGATCCAGGGTAAAGTAATGTGAAACCATGCTCTGGCAGCAAGGATGCTACACTGATAACTTACCAGCATGCCAGGTGGAAGAGCTCCAGAGATCACCCTTTCGTCTTCTCTGCCTCAAGACGGAGGAGTAAACCCAGAAAAAAAACTGGAAAATTTGCCTGACCTCTTCTTTAAAATTCCCCAGTGGTGGCAACTCCATAATTTCCCTAACAATTTGTGACTACGCTTCACTGCTCTTGTTTCCAGAAAGGTTTCCTAATGTCTAAATGTAGTCTTCATTAATACCTGTTGAATTTATCACTTCCTGTCCTACCAATTAGGCTATACTTTTAGTATTAGGCTTTGATCATTTATTGTTAACACAGATTTCCATAGATTTATAGAGTTGTCAGACACAGTATTTGTGAACAACTTTCAATTGGGTAATTAATCATTGCATCTGTTTTCTGTTATTGTGATTCCAATTCTGCATGTGTATACGTGATTGATTTTTAGGCACACAAATGGTCTCATTAAAGACAATGACACTTGCGGATTTGCAGCTGAGCACATACTTACAGGTCTGCAGAATCAGGATATGGTAGTAATCGTGTTGTTGCATAAAAATCTTATCATTTCAGTCCTGGACTTCATTTATCTCAGGTCATAAGTAGTCCTTCAAACCAGAAGTGCTGAAAAGTCATTATGGACATTCACTAACTTTAAAAGTCAGTAAGTAAGTGGTTTATGGCTACGCCAACATGATCATGGTACTGATCCTGTCTTGACAGATTGGATCATCATTAGCAGGAGAGTATATGTAAGAATAACTCACAAAGTATTCGTGCCTGTAAAATATTTTTTATAAAGATCATCTACTAGAGATACTCAATATTCCTCCATAATAATTGCAGATGACAGTCAAAATTTTGGAAAATAAATATATTATTAGAGACTGATTTAATTAAGACACAAATAATATTAGGTTATGACCTCAGATTAACACTTCAAAGTGGCTGACTTCAGGGCGTAGTTTTGAAATATGTGTTATTTTGCCTATTCCATGGGTTTTGACTAAAAAGTATTCAAACTATTTAAGAAAGTTGCTGAGAGAAATTATTAAAAAACATTTTATTGCAGTTTGAATGAAGAATACAATTCTATAATAAAATTGCACTAACTGAACTGTCTATTCATTGTACTTTGTTAAAATCTGATCATAAATTTTGAATTCCCTGAGAATTCTAGGTTCTTAATGCTGGTGAAATTTTTCCAATTCATAACTTTGTAGCAGACGCTACAAATGGTTACACAATTAGATGAGATGCAGATCCCTTGCTCCCAGCATAAGGGTGTTAGAGTTAAACTCCACAGGGAAAAATAAAATCCTGGAGAATAGAAGGGAGGCACCTGAGAGCAACCCTGTTTATCCTTGGAGCGGGCTCAGTGACTCCTCAGAAAATGCACACCCTTGGATTGGAAAATTGCTAGAAAGGCCAAAGAACAGTCACTCTAAAGGCTGACTTATTCAGGGCTTGGGATCTAACTCAGAGGTTCGATGGCCTGGAGGTATCTGCCAGCACACACAAGAGAAGCTGCAAGAACTTGTGTTTCTGTTGCTTTACACTTCTCTTTCAAATGCAGGTTGATTGAACCCTTGCCAACAGGGAGGGACGACACCACAGTATGCAGCAAGGAGCCAAGTCTCTCCTAATCCCCTCAGTGAAGCATTTGGGAAGGGAGAGCATATGGTCACTGTTGTTTTTTCCACATTAAGGACAGGCAGCTGCAGGGGCTCTTTTGCTGGGGAGCTGCCCCATTCTCCCCAGTCTCAGCTCCCAGCCAGCTGAGGGCACCAGGCAAAACACAATGTGCATTTCCCTGAGTTTCAGGATGTACCTCTGTCAGTCCATGAGACGTGCATGCCTGTGCCTGTGAAGAGCTTCAGAGAGCACATGAATAGCCTATACTACTTGTCTCTCGGCACCCCAGGGCACAGCAGCAGCATGGCACAAAAGCACCTTGCTCATCTCATGTAGCTCCAGGACGTTCCCATCAGGCAACAATGTCATAGCCCCTTTGCTATGAACAGGGTTAAGGATATCACTGAGGCTAAGGAATTAGTAGGACTAGCTACTGCCCTCCTCTTTGGGCAGCACTGATGGTGGCAGCAGGACACACTGAACCTGGTGTAGTGGAGCTTGGGCTGAGCTCTTCACTTTCCTGACAATTAGCCTGGAAATCATCCTATGCTGATCATCTGCTCCCCATATTAACTCACTGCAGGAAAACAGCTGAGGGGAGAGGGAGAAGAGAGCAAACTGCCATTTCTCTGTGGCTCTTCCCTGCCTCAAGGGAACCCTGAGACTTTCCTCTTCCCCAGAGAAAGCCAAGCAGAGCTTAATCACTGGCAGACAGGAGGGAAATACTGCCATGACAAGTTGACCCACCCATTTAAAATACAAACAAATATCTTGTTTGGTTGTGTACCATCTCAGCAGCAAATGCTCTCATTCTGATCATGTATGAGTTTGCTCTCATAAGTCACAGGTGCTACTTGGAGGCTGCAGCTCCTTGGGTTTCTCTCCGGGCTCAGCAGAACCACAGGCAGAGGCCCTTCACGCACTTACAAGGCTGAAAGAGGAAAACAACACTTCATGTTGCACGGGGCTTGGGAGAGACCATGTCCTTCCATGGGCTGTCTGCCAGCAGGGACAGGGTCTGCCAGCACCTCTGCCAGCCTCTCGCCGCGAGTCATGACGCAGGGCTGGAGCCCCCGTGGGACCCACTGCTGGGAGACACGCGTGCATATCCAGAGGCAGCGCAGGGCACATCCTGACTCTTCACCTCTTGGTGGACACCTCGCCGCTCACCAGGTCATCTGCAGGACTCTGCCTTCCCACCGCAATCTCTGCACAAAGACCCGCAGGAGGGACAAATGCCATGGGGGCCACCGAGTGCAGCAGGAGCCCCACCACTGTCCCCCTCCAGGAGAGCGCTGCCCCCGGTGGCACCGAGGCTGCCAGCCCTTGCGGTGGTCTGCCCACCTGGCCCGTCTGCTCAGCAGCCATGCTAACCCCATGGGCACATCCACTGCCCCCCTTGCTGGGGTGATGTCCTATCCCCTCCTGACACTTACTATCTTGCTTTTAATCATGGCTTTCAGTGCTGAGATGGCTGTGACTGCTACTTCCAGCTCCCTCAGCAACGTGCCGTCTCAGCTTTCCATAGTCCGCTTCTGAGCTAACCTCTCCCTGTGAGAAAGGGGAGAAGTTTGAGAAGAGACGGATGAAATGGAGAAAGAAAACTGGTGTTTCCTATTAAAACAGACAACATACAAAACTATGTGAATGTGACTTTGAAGGTGTGAATGCAAAAGGCCAGGTAATACAGAAGTTAGGCCCCTCACTTTTAAACAAGCAATAAATAATGTATTAAATTGCAAAGCGGCAGTACAAAATACTCTGTCTGTCTGACATGACCTCTGTTTGTGGACTACTTTGGTATATGTAATTGAGGCCAGGAGGAGAATCTCTTGGAGATTTCTGTTAAAGTTTCTTCTTCTCTCACCATCACTCTTTCTGCTTTTATTCTGATGTCTTTTATACTTGTCTTTTTCTTGGCAATATTGGCACAGCATCCATACAAGGTGCAAAAGCAAGCAGTCTGCCAGCTTTAGGTACCAGCATTCACTACTAAATATCTGAGGGTTTTTTAGCGAGTTGCACAGTGCTATGTGTTTCATTTGGATATGTTCGATTCAATCTTGCTTTGGTTAAAGAGGTGTTTAATTAAAAGGACAAAATGTTAGCAATTCAGTAAATATCACATTAATTTCAGAGTGTAATTACTAAACATGCGTTGGTAAAAGAATCATAAATTATACTCATAGTTGTTATTTAAAAAATGCTTGGGTCTTAAGAATGATTATACAGTGGTTACAGTTTGTCTTGTTATAGACATATTTCAAGTATTTTACAGTGGCTTCCCTGTTCATCACCAGCCATCACATTGCAACATCTGGGATACAGCAGTCCCTCCACTCCAGTTGCCATTTAAACCTTTGCCATAACAAACGCTGCCGAGACGCCTGCAGCATCCCCCAGGCTGCCTGCCTGCCTGCAGGACCCTTCCTAACATGTCAGACACGCTCCCCGTGTTCCCAGCAGTGCGGCGTGGAGTGGTGTTGTGAGCAGTGGTAATGATTGCTGGTGAGGAGAGGATCGTGAAGGTGTTAACAGTGGCATCATAATGAGTGTGAGGTAGTTATGTATGGGTTTCTTAATGCTGCTCTTCTGGAAAAATCTGACATAGTGATGCTTCTTTCCACAGGGCGTTTACATCACCCTATGTCATACTAGAAGAAGTGTGCAATATAAATGCTGCTTGGTTCAATAGGTTAGCTCTTCAGTTCTCCAGAATTTAAATAATTCTCTAGTAATCCCATCTGTTATTCAGAGTAATTTCTGTGAATCCCATTGGTTTCACCCCTATTATCTTCTCCAAGTTCCACTGCTCATGGTGAGTCAGCATGGTCTAAAAGGCTGAGTACGAGGAGCCAGAAATGAGACATTTTTCCAGGAGGAAAAATACATAAGCAGGATGTCCTTTCCAGATGCTGAGTTAGGGAATTTCATTTTGCTTAGCTAAATTCCCCTTGCAGTTTCTGGTAGGTGCAAAATTTTTCTTTATGTTCTGTCATAAACTCCTCTTCTGTTGTGCACTGCTGAATACTTACCTCCAGCTCCAGGTTGCATTTCAACGGTAAGCAGAATCATATTTGTTTCTGTTTCTTTATGTTTGTAAATGCTTTGGAGTCCTTCTCCATAAAAGGTGCTGCATAAAGTGTAAACTATATTTTAGTATTATGAGCACCATCACTTGCAGGGGAAGCTCTAAATATATTTCACTCTCGTAGTCTATCAAATTAATGTAATGATGAACATTAAGGCTTTTTATAAATCAGCTGAAGGATGCAAATATTTTTTTTCTCCAAATCATATGGAGCTGAATAAACTCAAAAGCAGAGATAGTCCACAAAGCCCCATCTTAGTCTCTCTAAGATCTCTCTCTAGGGTTTTTGTTGCTCTTGTTCTTTTTCTTACAAAAGTACAAAAAGACAGGCAGCGGTAGTAGGTTTAAAGTATGGCCAGGTAGATGGCAGAAATAGTCACCTCTGGAATTCCCCAGTGCAAGAATGGTGGATTGAGTTTTCGGTGGGGTTTGGGGTTTGGTTTTTTGTGTGTGTGTGTGTAAATTGGGTGCATTCAATTCTATATGATTTGGAGAAAAAAACCTCATCAACCATGGCCAGCTCATCACCTCATCACTCAGGCCAGCTGAGGATGCAGGAGCGTGTCTTTGTGCTCTAGCGAGTTTCCCATTCTGCCAAATCTCCTGTAAACAAGTAAGAGAGACCCTCTTGCTAGAGGTTGTTAGAGATTTTAGAGATCTTAGAGATGGCAGAGCTTGAGGTGGTAAATGGCCCCAGAGTGTTTGAGAGAGCCATGAAATAGCTATCCTGTCCACCTGAAGCTCAACTCTACATTATTTGCTCAGGTCACATTTTTTACAGCTGAACTTGATGCAGGTAGGGGATAGGGTTGGTTTGTGACAGTAAGAGGCCAAAGATAGCTTGAAGAGGTGTGTGACATGACATGAAGAAGGCTGCTAGGGCTCAGGAAAAATGCAAAATCTTTATTCTAAATAAAACAGGCCATGGGCTGTTCTCCAGTCCCACAGCCACATAGCATGGCACAGCTTGTATCTGCACACCTGGGCTCTCTCCGCTCTCTTGTCCATCCAGGACAGCATGGCTGTACCCAGGAGTGGTCCCTGGCTCGTGATGCCACTTCAGCTGCACTGGGGGACTGCCTGGGAGAGCACTCGTTGGCATCGCCCTCATGCCAGAGAGCAATGAAACAGTATGGACAGGAGCGCGTAGTGCTTGAGCCAACATCCTGGCTCTGATTTAATTACAAATACAGACACAGCTGAAGGGGTACTGTGGAGACCTCCTTGGTCTCTGCACAGTGGCAATGGATGGTTTAGATTAGTGAAACTAATGATATCTGAGGGTAAGATGGCCAGAGCTCTTGGTAATGAGGTAGATGAAGGAAGCAGCAAACCTCTGGCAAGACTTGAGAGAAAAGCGATCATGGCATCATGGTGCACTGCTGCTCTTCTGTGCAGCAGGTCAGTGTGCTACCCAAGTGCTTGTCGTCCTTGAAATTTGTCAGCTTTTACACATGCTGGTAAAGAACATTCACCCTCTACTTGCCTGTTCCCTGATATCAGTTCCCCCAGTACAGGAAAGACATCATCAAACTGGAGCAAGTTCAGCACAGGCCACCAGGATGGTTGGGGCTGGAGCGCTTGCCCTGTGAGGAGAGGCTGAGGGACCAGTGCTTCTTCAGCCTGGAGTTGAGACAGCTTCAGGGGCACCTAACAGCAGCCCTTCAGTACCTATGGGGGAGTCATCAAGATGGAGCTGGTCTCTTTATAATGGGGCATGGTGAGAAGACAAGAGACAACAGGCACAAGTTGAAAGTATGACATCTTCACACTGATATAAGGAGAAATATTTCCCCAGAAACACAGTGAGGCAGTGGCACAGGCTGCCCACGGAGGTTGTGCAGTCACCATCCTTGGAGGTTTTCAAGACTTGATCAGAGAAATCCCCAAGCACCTGATCTAAGCTTGTGGCTGAGTCTGGCTGAAGAAGAAGGTTGGATTAGAGACCTCATGAGGTCTCCTCTGACCTGAAGTATCTTGTAATCCTATAGAAAACTTCTTCCTGGCAGAAGCAGTAATACAACTGCAGCAATAATTATGGCTAAACAGACTGGCACATCATATTTTCAAATAAATGTTTTCCAGTATCAGGAAGATTTCAGAATAATTTTCTTTCTAAAACCCCTTTTTGTGACTTGTCCAAACTTTCTAAACAAAAGTTTTCCTATGGGATGAAATGGAAACTGTTAGGAAATTGGTTTGCATAGAAAGAGGGGGGCAGTTAGAAGAAAATCAAGCATCGGATGCTCAGCAGGTACTAATTGGCTGGTTAGTTGTGAAGAAACTGCTTCCCCCAGGTACTGGTATAAGGCAGCACAGAAATGACTTGAAATATGGATGTGACCCAATACCTCCCTTTTAATTCAATCTTTTTCCAGCCCATCGCTGGAATTTACACAACGTTTTATTGACTATGGTATCAGAAGCTATCAATTTGCTGCAGCCTCATAAAAATAAAATAGTGATACAGAAGAGAAACTGCTGTGTCAGACACACTTCAGCTATTCCCAGCTTTCCTCGACCCCTTCATCTACCCTCTCATCATAAACATCACTATTCTATTTGCCTCTTGCTTCTCCTAACCGTTAAAACAGGGAAACAAAAACGTAGCCCCAGAAGCTGTTAACACAAGCCCCAGAAATGTGTCAAATATTCAGTATCTGAAATATTTGTTGGCACCAACTAGTAGGAAGGAACAAACAAGCAAGCAAATAGCATAAAACCAGGTGTGTCTGTGGGTAAGAGAGAGATAAAAGTAGGGCTATATATTTAAAATGGAGCGAGAGTGTTGGCTCATACCATGATTGCTGTGGTAATTACCCATTTTAACGCATATTAGTGCAAACAGCTGTGTAAAATTCATATAAATGGTGGAACATAAGTAATACTCTTTAATTAAAAAAATTACAAGGGTATTTTTTTTTAAGGAGTTAAATGTATTTTGCTTATCATGCCTGATCTCTTATGACATGAATATTTCCCAAGGAACAGTAACAGGAGTGCACAGTAACCATTTACCTCTTGGTTTAATTCCACATGTATTAAAAATACCTTGGTTTGGTGAATTCAATAGTATGTTTTGGAACAATACCTTTGTTTTGGCACTGAAAATCACAGACCTTCTGCAATACCAATGCTGTTTATCATACTTTATACATGGCCACGTGTCAAAGACAGAGCATTTAACAAAAAATAAAATAGCTTGGGTTTGGGGGAGTTATAATGCTTCTGTTGTGACTGTGCAAAGTGGGTCTGGTAAAATATATTTAGCAGCAGGAGCTGCAGGTATTTGGACAAAAACTATGGCCCTGGGTGACTTGAAGCCATGAGGAACCACAACATATTGCTTTCCATAAAGAGGCAAAAATGTTTAGGGCAAAACATAAGATGAGATCCTAAAATTGTATTTTAGGGTCTGTGCTTAATAACAACTTGAGGGGAAGCCCTGGAGCATGGAGCCCCTGTTAACCTCATCGCTCAAACACTGGGGCTTGCAACATTCCCCAGGAAGTTTCAAGTCCTTCAGTACATGCATTTGCTGATGAGAACTGTTCCCTTAAGTATATGCCCAAAGAGATAAACTTTATGCTGTATGCCAACTTTATGATGTGATAAAAGTTTGTGTTTGAGGTACCTTACTGATTATCTATTAGGTGGAAGAAAAAGAATAAAACAACCAATTAAACAGTAGCTCTCATATCTGTATCTTAGCTAACGTGGTAATTGAAAAATGGCCCCCATTTTTCCCTCCCCCACCCATTTCTATGTAGCATTTCAAGAACTCTGTCCAAGAATATCACTATATGAAAAAAAACATCATCTCAAAATTATTAAAATCTCTGTGGGAATTCATGATTAATTTTAAGGCCTGGCAGATTAAAATACATTATTATGTACACTCTAGTGCATCCTTTCAGATATTTTCAGAATCTGATTTTGCTCTCTTGATACACACCAATGATTCTACATGTATCTAGTAGATTGCAAGGAATAGATTAGCATTAAAGAGGCAGTATTGTGTTGTTAGGTTGTTATGTGTAACTTGTGCTCATACATTAAGAAAAATGTAGCTGGCATTCCCTTGGACATGACCAGACCCCTTAAAAAAAGGAGAGAATTATTAATAGTTGGTTGTAATGCATTTGTAGAGTACTCCTGAAATTTTGACCTTTAGTACATTAACTGGCTGTTTTTATCCAGCTACCAGGCAGAGTAAGATCTACAGCAGCCTGCTTAGGAAATGGAAATAATGGGCTTATTAGTAGGACTTGTTAAACCTTCAATTTCTGAACATTCTACCTTTAGCTCTGGACCTAGCTTTTCAGCGAATCTATCACTCTAAACAGCAAAATCAACAGCATTCAACATCAAGAAGACAGAAAAAATATTTTTTTATTTGTGACAGACTGACCAAATTGATCATTACTGCAAAGTCATTCATTCACAGTTTAGCTTTATAAATGTTAAGTTCCAGCTTCAGGCCCAGCAGCTGTTGTATTTCTGACTAGAAGTCTGAGGACCCATCTAGCATTAATTTTCCATCATTCGGAAACTTCTTTGTCCTCCATCCTGACATGGTAAGTAGATAGAGCTCCTTAAGCCTTTTTTTATTAAGGCATGTTTTCTCATGTAACTCTAATGTAATTATCTTTGACGCTTTTCCATGTTCCACCTACAGCTCGGTATCAACCTGTCAGAGTTGTGGGCACATAAACAGGACAAAGGACTTCGACAGCATTATGGCTGACATAACCAAATCCCTCTGTCACTGCATAGTCTCCTGTTTATATGCTTGGAGACCACACCAGGTGCAGGACAATACTGGAGTTCATGCCCAGTTGACCAGTCATCATGATTTCCATCTTTTTCACTGCCTCTGTTATGAAGATGGCCCCTCTCTTTCAAGTAGTTTTCCCCTAGATACTGCACAGACAGCTTTAGTGAAATTATACTGGTTGTTTGCGCCCATTGTCCTAGCAATCAGACCCTCCTGCAGCAGAGATCTCTCGGGGTCATTAGTTAACATGGCCCCAAATGTCATGTCATCTGCAAACTTTATCATAATGATTTTATGTTTTCTTCCATATCACTGATAATGTTAAATGATATACAGCCAAGAACCAATCCCTGCAGAACCCCACTAGCAACAGACACACACAGTGGTGATTGTTGCTTATTATTATATTTTGAGACATATCTTTTAACAAGTTTTAATGCATTTAACATGTGCCATATTGGTTTTGTATTGCTGTAGTGTGTTAATCAAAATACTTTGAAGTACCAGGTTAAATACTTCACAAAAATTGAAGTATACTACATCAATATAATTATCAACTAAATTAATAATCTTATAAAAAACATTAGGAAGTTAGTTTCACAAGAGCTGTTTTCTATAAAACCATGTTAATTGTCCCTAATTAAACTACTTTATTTGTTAATCAAATCCTCTGTCAATGATCCTATTTCAAAACTCTGGACTGACATCAGACTGAGAGGCCTGGAGCTAACGGGGTCATAGTACTTGCTGTTTTTTTAAACACTGGCACAACGCTGCCTTTCTATTCCTCCTCTGCAACATCTGGATTGTTTCAAAATTTATTGAAAATCAATGCTAACAATCTAAAGAGGTCCTTGGCTAGCTCTAAATAAAACATCTGATGATTTTAAACATCTAACCTTCATAATGGCTACCGTCAGCCTTACTAACTGTTGGGAATGCTGGGAAATAGTTCAGTGACAGTTTCATATCATATAAATATAGATCTATTTTTTTCCCCAAATGTAAAAGAGAGAGATTCCTTGAATGCTTCCACCCTTTTATATTATAAATGTTTATTCTAACATTTCCATCTTCTTCTTTAAAAACACCTTTCAGTTCAGACCCATTTTATTCTTCTAAGTTTAAAAATATTCTTCTTTTATTTTTCTTTTAACTCCTTTATCTGTAAATTTCCTCTTTGTGTCCACTAGCTTTATTATTCCATTTTCTGTATTTTTCTGCTATTAATATATATTCATTGCTATTGGCATCTCATTTTTTTAACTTTTTCTTTTTGTCTTGGTATCTACAGCTGTTTATATTTCCATGCTTTCTTAGCTCATACAGCCTTTCTTCTGGACTTACATGAATTTGGTGAGGTAACTATTTCTCAAACAGTTTACGGTTATCATTCATATTTTTCAGCTTAAATTACGTGGCTCAGATATTTTAGGCTGTGTAAAATACACTGTTTCTAAAGCACCAGACAGATGTATTGGGGGTTCAGGCTGTATTCTGTTTTCACATAACAAACAGCCAATTTACAATCCTGAGCAGTTGTCAGATTTTATTTCAGACATAAATTTCTCTTCTTCTGTTAGATGAACTCCAGTATAACTTTCAACATGTTGGATACAACCAGCATGGGTTTTTTATTTTTTTGGAAGTTATGAAGTTGTCATCCATGCTTTTAAAAAATTCCAAGGACATTTTAGTTCTGCCAGCCAGATACTTCTTACACATGTCAATCAGATTGAAATCTGTTCCTCTAATACAGCTTTTTTCCCCCCTACATCTTAAATATAGAAAGATGTTTAAAGGACTGGACATCCTGTTCTCTTGTGTGATTTGGTAGCCCGGAGTAGTTGTCAATTGTCACTTCATTTTGTTCCTTATCTGCTATACGTTTGATCATAAGTATTTAAGATCATTTGCTTTAGAGCTGCCAATGACTCAGAAGCAAGTACTGGTGTAGGTGATACAGAGTGCTTTTCTTTCTCTTCCTTTGAGTGCTTTTCTTTCTATTCCTTTGCTCATCTGGTCCTTCCTAAAAAAAATCTTAACATACCAGGCATGAAGTGCTTTCTATTTCATAATAATCACTAGGTCAAATAAAAGAGTTATTTGGAAAGGGGACTGGGGTTTAAAATCACAGGTTCTGTTCCTACTGGTTCACAAAAACATTTTCTACATAGCTTTATTTATAGACTCAGGACATTCCCAAACCAGGGGGACTGTCCAAAATGTGGTTTGGTCTCATTGTGCAAAGACATAAGTAATAGCAAAGTGCAAAACAATGCAGAATCAGGGTAAAGAGAGGGTAAATTACAGACAGTGTTATTTTCAAAGCTGGCTCCCCCTCCGAGTGCCTCAGTCCCTGGTATCTGAGCAGCACGAGGGTATCTATCTGCACTATCAGAGGCATCATACATCCCATTCCCACTGTAACTTGTTAAGATCTCTGAAGTGCAAACTCTTGGGCTGGACTTCATTCCCTCCTCTCTCAACCTTAGGTGTCCTCAAGGTAGAAGTCAAACATTGGCCATGTGAACTCCACCTCCAATCCCTACTCATGAACCCAAACTAGAGACTGGTTTTGCTAGTATGGCTGTTTTCCTCCCTACGCTTCAAGGCACCTGCTTCTATGAAGCAGAAGTAGCGATAACACCGGGTGTGGAGAGATAATACTGTAAGGGGTCTGACATCTGAAGGGACAAACCCTGTAGAAGTATGATTATGGGATGTGCTCCTGCAGCTCCAGTGGTACCTTCTGAAGAATGTATAATGTCACCTGCTGTGAAGGTCGGGAGTGCTGATGACACTTAGCATCTTGCAGGAACTGACCTATTGTCACCCATTACTTTTTTTTTTTTTTCTGCTTTCCATTACCTTGCAGATAAGTTATGTCTGTGTCTTATTTAGTGCAGCTCTGAAGAAAATCTCTCCCTCCTCTGCCTTTCTAATTGCCTGAACCTTGGAGTTCAGTTAAGTAGCCCCAGCATTTTTGATGATCCCCACAGCTAAGCAGTTGGAAGGGGCAGGTGAGCTTTGTATCCTGTCACCCTCCCATAATGACCAGGTTGACTGCGTGGGCAAAAGGAGGGAAATAACCTACACCTCTTCAATCAGAGAAATAATATACATATCCCTAAATAAAGGTTGGAAGCAAGGCATCAGATCTTGGGTTAGAACAAATTTGTGACATTTGCTTGAAACCTAGATCTGAGACTTGCATCCTTACTACAGTTGTTAGATGAAAGACAGAACAGCAGGTTGATGGGCTGATGTGGTATTCTGCACCACAGGGCTCATCTCCTCACCAGCAACCACAGGAGAACGAGAGAGCCAGGAAAAATGACAAAATGGTAAGGCAGTGATACAAGGTCAGCCTAGACACAGGAAAGAAAACAGAATAAAATCAACAAATAGATGTAGTGGTCACTTCTTGAGCTGTATCTGAAGGTTTGCTTTTGAGCTATACTGCAAATTATCTGAAAAGCTCTTTTCTTTCTTTTTATTTTCTTGGTTATGTGTGTCAGAGACTGAAGAAATGTATGCAAGAAAGTAAGAAGGAAAATTAATGTAATCAGTCATGAAATGGAAATGAAGATTCATAAGAGAATCACATGAGAATCTGCCAATAATGCTTACAATCACTTTGATTTATAAAAAAATAATTCTGGCATTGGTGTATATTTTATTGCTCTTGAAATATTTTGAAATATTTTTTTTTCTTTTTTTATTAAAAAAAACCCTGCAAGAACTCAAACCATTTGCAGTCTGGATTCTTTCCTCCACAATAAAAATGGCTGAAATTTTTTTCTGTGTAGAAAAACCCAAATCATCATACTGTACCATCTGTCTGCTGCATCTCCAGGACTCTCTCCACTTCAGACAGACCTCCTCTTCCTGCCAAACTTGTGAGACCTCATCTTCTCCACCAACCTGTCCATGCCTGGGTAGGAGGTACCATTATTTTGTACTGCTGCTTTGCACCAAAATTGAACCTCAGTTTCATCTGCCAGGTGGGAAGAAAGAAGTTTAAATATACAGCGTCTGCAGTCGCTCAATAGGTACATTTAGTGCTTAGCAGCTTAAATATCTCCACAAGGAGTTTCATTCTGGGTACTTATCTGTCAGTGACCCAAATGGACTAGAGAGGAGGGATTTGGGCATGGAGGAGGTCAGGGTGGGGAAGTTATAGTACTTGTGTCAGGAGGTGATCAGAAAGCTGATGCTGTGCACTTTCCTGCTCCTCAGTGAACTGATTCACTTTGAATGGTTCATTTATTTATGTGACCATCTAGGGGGAAAAAGTCTTTAATTGCAGGCTCCATAATGTGTTCTTCACATTAAATTCCAAAGTGCTGATTTCAGTTGATTCTGTTTAGAGGTCCATATAGTTTCGTTGGTGAGCTGTGCTCATTCTTTAACTCTCTTGGTTTTGGTGACATTATATTCTTTATAACAATATAAATCACCTTTGGAAGGCAGCTAAATATTATGAACTCCTCTGTACAGAGTAATGTTACCGTAATGTAAATTTGCCCCAGTACAATCTAGGTAGGGACAAAGTATAACTAAATATAGGAATGAGAAGTGAATTCTGTATTTTGGAGTACCAATCACCTTCTTAAGTCCTATTGCTCATGGAGGAAGATCCATATTTTGGCAAAGGTAGATATATTTCCCTCTCTTTCTGCAGCCAGACTTGGACGCAGCATGCAAGACTTGTTTCTCAGAGGTGATCTGTGATTAGTTGCTTTGAAATTCCTCCCATGAGAGCTTGAATATCCAGGAACTTTGCAGTGCTGTTTCCTCATCTCTCTTCCCATCCTTCAGCAAGTTGGTTTTTTGGCCCCCAAAGACATTATCTTTCCATGTGTTAACACTGCTCTTGTAGCTGTTCTTACAGTAACCAGGAACAACTGTGCAAAAAGGCCATCCAAATGCTTACTGCCTTTTGCTGCAGCCAGAGATCAGTCTCCAGAGTGCAGAGACCTCCATGAGGTCTGAAAAGCAAAGATCAGTCTTGGAAGGTCAGCTTTTCCCAATGTTAGAGATAAGTTCTTCAGGAAACAAAGGCCTGCCAAGGATTGTTCTGACACAAGGGTGTTTATTAACGAGCAAACTTGCTTGCATCTCTTTTCCAGAAAAGCAAATGTTGTATATGACACATGACCCATCTTCTAGGTTGTGAACTACACTTAAGCCTCTTTCAGAGTTGCTAAACTCAAGGGTGACAGAGAAAAAAACAGTAAGGTGATCTTGCCATGCAGCTCAAGATTTTAAAAGCATAATAACTGTACTTTTTAGATAGTCAGAACTTAGTGAACCATTGAAAGTGACCCAGTTCATTGAGCAGAGCTGAACAGATGGAATTCCAGCCTCGCCGTGCTTGGGTGATTCTCTGAACAATACAAAATCTTCCTTCAAAGCCATCTCCACCAAGCTTCCTGCCTCACGCACGTAACATTTGGGGATGTTCTGGTCGCTTCTCAGTTCAGGTCACCATGTTTTGGGGTAGAGTAGGTGACAGACTCTTAGCATTGGGCTATTGCTTGGGTTTTTCCATTAGGGCTTTTAAAACTTCTGCCGTTTTGTTTCAGACTTTTTGAAAAAAAAAGAATCCTATAGTATGGTGGGTTTTTGTTGGAAAATGTCTCACCAGGCTGTAGCCCCTGAAATGCAATGGCTACTTTTTCTTTTTTCATTTGAATTGCCTATCACTGAATGCTGACAAAATATATTTACTGCATTTTTGTGATTTACAGCAAGCCCCTTGCTCAGCAACTCTGAGGGACATGGTGGCCCTGTGGCTGCCAGACAGAAACCACCAGCTCCACCTGTAAGCTGCCTGCTACACCAGGGAGATGAGAGGGAAGATAAAGTAATTATGGGGAAAGTAAGAATAAAAATGGACAGAAAGCTGCCATCACTTCCTATGGGACAAGAGCAGAGAAAGATGATGGATGGAAGGCTTTGGGTAAAGTATTGATTTGCTAAATCAGAGCTGAGAGTGGCAGAGACCTCCTCTTGGAGCTGTAGTATTGCAAGTTCTCCTAAGAGCAAACTGTCCAGGGCCTGATGCTCATGGACTGACAGCAAGAAGCAAGCTTGGGTGAGGCAGGCTTCAAGCTAAGTGCAGGAAGGTGTGCACAGAAATACTGTAGGGCTTTAATCTTCCCACATGCCTGAATACCTTAAAAAACTGGCTCTATTTCAGATTCATTTTGAAGTGCCTGTAGCAAGCTCTACGCTTCTCTTGGTTAGAAAAGTTTTAGGGTCTCAGTGTTTGTTTATTTTATGGTAAACTGGGAGTTTATTGATTAGATATGGCTTGGGAAGAGAAGGACCCGTACTAGTACATCAAAGGGTGACTATGAAAAAAAAGTGTGCTGAAGCCATGCAACCTGGAATGAATGTATCAGATCAGATAATTGTGGCACAGATAGGGCACTACTCATCCACGGTGCAAGGCAAAGGTATCATCTGAAAATGTGAGGTGATTAAAACCCAAAAAAGGAGCATGGTCTGGGCAGGTACAGAGAAGGGCCGGGAGGCTGGTCAGGGAAATGATGATCCTTTTGTATGTGAGAACAGAAGGTATTAATCTGGGTAAAAACCAAAGGCTCTGAGGAGATATTTTCCCTCTGGCTGTGTGCATCCACAAGGCAAGAAAAAAGATAAACATGGGGATAGAGAAGAGCTCTTTAATCTAAAGGACAGTGTAGGCAGAAGCACATATGGCTATAGGTTGGTTAGGAGGGTTTCTAGCCAACTAGAAGGTCGCTCTGAACCATGGAAGAAAGCTTACTGCCTTCCTGCTAAACTGGGGCAAGCAAGACCAAGTAGACCTCAGTGGGTATATCTGGCATGGCTTCACATGAGGAGGGGGTCCCTGACCCAGGAGACCTTCCACTCCAGTCCTTCAATAAAGATGCCTGCACCTGTAGCTAGTACTTGGTATTTCTCCTAGTGGAGACATCTAAAAAAAGAGACAAAATCCTCCCTCTTTTCCAGGTTGGTGTGATGACCCACTTGAGAGGCAATGCAGACCAGGCTTTGTCACCACCTTTGCTATAGCCGTTCAGCAGATGAAAGGCTGTTACTCAAATGCTTTTCACCTGCACTTTGTTCGCTGACTTTCCTTTAAGAACAGGTCCCTGAAGTCTGCCTATGTGGTAATGGGAGACAGTAGAGGTACCTGTAATCTAATTAACCCCAGTACCAATAACAGCTGCTAATAACCTTAACTAGTTCCTTGGCATGTGGGCAAGTTCCTGTCTTCCTGGAAAGGTTTTAATCAACTTGTACAAGTCTCTCCTTCTCCTGTTTCACCTCGTGTGTACAATAGTTAGGTTACAGATAGTTCTACTGCATGCAAATGGCTGCAGCCACATCTGCAATGGCACTGTTCATCACACAGCCTTGGTCAGCAGCCCCTCCTCGGACAGGCACCCAGTGCTGAGTCATGAGCACATCTGCTCTTTTTTGGGGAGTTGGCAGAGATACCTGCTCTATTACCTCCTGGCTGAACCAAGAAGGGAAATTAAATGCAATGAACTTATTGATCATCAAAAATAGTAACTCACAGGAGAGGAGTTCTCCTCTGGTAGCTGTCAGCTCAGACTATAAAACACTGGGAGGATGCTCCAGTGGCTGGGTGAGGTTTATATCCATCCCCTGAACTCACCAAGTACTCCTGTTTGTGGTACTCTGGGATTTATAAATGCTAGGAGAGCTACACCGTAGCCCTGTGGCAGGTAAGGATCATGCAGGTTTGTTACCGTCCACTGCTCCATGGCAAAGCTGAGGGTAACATGGCCAGACAGGATGCTAGGGTAACCTGACTCCTGCCTCACGGCCCCCTTTTCTGTCCTGTCTGAACTGTGACAACAGGCTATCCTGGCTACGCTGCTCCATGCAGCCCCTGAACCTTGCAGCAGGCACCCTAAAGTCTGGGGGGCAGCTGATGGCACAGCCGGGGTTCAACTTGCCGGCTCGTAACCCCTTGGATGTGCTTTCCTCGCCAGACAGAGGGCAGGGGAGGCGTTGCCGACCGCCCCTGTCCAGAGTGCCCTCCCCTCTTAGTAGGCTGCAAATTCTCTTCTGGAGGCAAATAATCTTTGCTAAGTCTCTGCCCCAGCCACAGTGGCATCCATTTAACCGATAGAGAGATGCAAAAAGCAATCATCTTCTTTGATCCAGCGGGAAGCTGGACAAGGAGAAACTATCCCCAGTATATTAATGCCTGGCATGAGCCTAGTAAGTGTTATAATTAGGTGGCATTAATTAGTGCTGGAAAAGACTGTCATGTTTTATACCAAGCCTTTGGTTAAAAGATAGGAGCAGAATACTTTTCTTGAAAAAATTCCATGTATATTTTCTTGTTTTACTAGTAGGGATTTTTAATCAGTTGAATGAACTTGTATGTACTAGTTAACTTTGCTGGAGTTT
>JANHGO010000063.1:62956826-62970828 GCA_024606505.1 Aquila spilogaster
AAGGTCTTAAATATTTCTTAGGCTGCTTTTAAAAGATTCATGCAGCAGCACCACCTCACTCACATCCTGCTAAACCAGAGAAAATACTGAAATTCTTCCCCAGACAGTGTTAATCACAAAATAGCTGAAAAGAACAAAAGGGGGAAAAAGACAGCAGGAAATATATATATATACTCACACTAGCAAGATGAACAATGGAAGGCTCTTGTTGTATGTGTAATTCAAACATACCCATGTAAAACACCGCAAGGAGTTATTTCCTATCGCTACCAGTTTCTCAGCTGCATAAAATCCCACAACTGTGGGGAAGTTCAGCTTTCAAGCGCCCTGGTTTTGTGCATAATTCCTTTTGACAATGTGGTGTACTGACGCTCATTCATTTGAAATAGCAATGACCATTTCAGGGTGTCCTTTGCTATATATTGAGGTGTCAGTAGTGATAAAAAAAAATCTTTACTGTTTAAGGACAAAGCCATGTGAATTTAAAGGCTGACATCTCGCACTAGCCTATTGTGTCCTCTTTGTTACTATGTCCCAGTAAATACCAAGAATAAAAATTAACCAACACTCATTCTTTCTACCCCAATTACAAGATTGACTAGGAACACATTTTTTTAACCCATGATATTATCAGCAGTAGGGTGGTGTGACCTGAAACAGGAGGCAGCTCCTGCTGTCCTACCTGACCTTACCAAGTGTAGCTATCTTAAAGACTGGGCCATGTTTTCCCATTTGTCAGCCGAGCAGATGTGCCCCAGCAGCCACGTCAGGCAAGCACTTAATTTCTGCAGAGTGCCTTCCTCCCCACATCACACCGTTACCATTTCAGGTCTGCCATCCCGTGTCTCTTTTCAGTCTCTGTGTGCCCGAGTGCCATTGATATATCTGTGAAAAAGAGGTGCCCGTGGGTGTGGGTGTCTTCCTAGGGAATGGGGCACTGATTGGTTGTTGTACCGGTGAAATTTAGCAAATTGATGGTAGGGCAAACATATCTCCCCACTTTATACAGATGCATGACCCTCTGGCTGCCGTGGGTGTGACATGAGCCATGGCACACCTCTGCAAGAGTCTTTCACACCCACCCTGGAGGGCTAAGTGAGGCCCCAGGGCACTCTCTTCCCGACCGCCTAGGAGGGACTCCTCCAGCCTCCGGGAGCTTTAACGACAGTTTTGTCTCACTGCAGATTTCTGGCCGTCAGGGCTGGCCTGAGCCCACCAAGCAGTGTTACAAACACCCATCATGCAGAAATAGCAATTAGTGTCTGCCACCATGGGCCAAGTTTGAACTCACAGACCAGAGAGGGAAGGCTCTATCTTCTCTCCTGTCTTCTGGCACAGCCTTTCAACGCCCCAAGCCCTGAACCGGCTCTTTGAGTGATGAACTTCTCCAAGCTCTATCTTGTACTTTCCAGCCCAGACCTCTGCAGACCTCCTTCCCACAGCATCCTCTCCTGTGAGGTCCCCCTTGCTAAGTGGGTGAGATGCTGCAGCTGTGTGAAGACTTTGTGCTGCTTTCACAAGACAATCGTGACATCTGGGCGCGGTGTTACCCCCTGCCTTGCTCCTGGCTGAGCTCACAGGACGGTGAGCACCCTCCCTGGCAAAGCGATGTGTGCTGCACCTCTAGTGCTGAGGTTACATATGGTGTGTAGGTGGTATGTCTGCACCAGGACCTACAGGCTAGGGGAGCACTATGCATCAAAGCTGGGAGGACAGGGAAGCACTGTTTCGGGGCAGAGGGCCAAGGTCAAAGTGAGGGAGATGTGCAGCTGCTTAACTACTCCTCTAGCCCTGCTGTGGACATGCACACTACCGTGGCTGGTGCCAGTGTCTCTCTGTGCATCCTCACAGGTGGGTCTCACCCATGTGGTGTCTGGTGAGACAGAGGCCCCTTCTGCCCCTTCTACCAACAGCCGTGCTATATATGCTGCTTCTTCCTAGCCCTACAATTAGCTCCTCCATCTACCTACAGGACTGCCTCGTCCAGCCTTCTCGTAGGGCACGGATTGCAGTTTTAGGGTGCTGCAGGACTGATCAAAGGGTCCGCTTTGTGCACCAAGACAAAATTTCTCCCCTTGGAACCAAAAGTGTCAGATCCTGATGTATCTCCCTCCTGGGACTATTTAAGCAGAATATGGACTTCAACGTTTTGTTTTAACAGTTTATAGGCACCTATTTAGATCACCACATCCTGTGACTGTTGCCTAGTGAGGATTACAGGCCTCAGGTTTAGTTCCCAAAAGCAAAGATCAAGTGGTGATCCTAATGTTTGTCAGAAGAAAAAAAAAGACCTAATGATTTCCCAGAATGAGCCCTCCTTCCCTGCTGTGGTACCACCTGCAGGGAGGAGCCTGGGGCACTCAGAATGAGAGCCAAGTCCTCTCTGTGGCTCCGGACAGCCCATGTTATTTTGGGGCAGATGGTTGGACACCCAAACGCCAGACTTTCCCCCCTTGAATCCCACTTTTCTGATCTGTTAGCTTAAAAGTTGTGACCTGCTGCTCACATCTCATCCTTGCGCCTGCCAGGAGTCATCGCTGTGTCTGGATCAGTAAGGCTGAGCCAACTGGTGAACTTGTCTCATTATCTCCTTGCTGAAAACTTACAAGCGTTACTTATTCTTGGATACTTGTAGTATTTATGCTTTTCCTACCCAGAAGATTAGCTCAGGCATAGCAGAGCTCAGAACACAAACCCATCTTTTGGCATTAACTTAGCCTGGGCTGGCTGTCATTTTACAGTAGTTGCACAAAAAGAGTAACTAGCAGCAGCACTTACAAATCATAGATTATATTGTATTGGTTTAGCTCATATTGTTTGCTTTAAATTTATATTGTGCTTTAAATGCCAGCCATTAAAATTATTAGGGCAAGGTTTGCCCTCAGTTTACAGTCCCTCTTCCCAGCAGCTCGTAAGAGAAGCTGCTGCGCAGTGGTCCTCATCCCTCTTCAGTTGTGCAATAGAAGTTAGAGAGGGTGTCCAGAGAGTCATGACACAGCCTGGAGCTGTTTCACTTCCATACAAGATTTCCATTTGGAAATCCAGGTACAGAACCAGTCAAAGTGCATTAGAAAGCTGCATTTCATTTGCCCCACCTATTCACCCCACCCTGAGACCCACCCTAAATCCCTGACATCTGTCTGGGTGCACTGATGCAAAAGAGATTAAGGGACTGAAAAGCCCCACCTTGTCTTTGGCCATAGGTTTTTCTGAGTTGCCATCTAAGCCTAAGGAACACCATTCCTTTTTCTAGGAGATTATTAATGTATTCTTTTTTACTATTATTATCCTCTCTCATGTGTTGCTTTGCATTGTTCTAGTCTGTCCTCACATTTCCTGTAAAACATAGTTCTTAAATAGCTTCAGCCGTGCATACAGAACTTTCTGTGGATGTTCTTAATCTGTGAAAACAAGATCTGTAGCAGAGAAACTAATGCAGCCCTAAGCACAGAGATGCCAGTGACACTTCTTCAGGGCCTTTAAACTGGTGGATATGATCTTATTTTGGCTTGTGACAAATCCCAGTGATGAAATGTCAGCAGTGTTTACACAGAAGTCTTCCTATCAGAGACAGTGCAAAATTAACCCTTTCTAGCACTGCTGTCAAGACAGAACAGAGCCGTTGTGTTCTTCTGCAAGGATCAAGCTGGCAGACAAGAAGGAAATGGTTGTGGAAGTATTGCCAAACACCAATCTGGAGGGCAGAGACCCTGTGAAGCTGACCACACTCTGTGTGACAAACTGAACAAGATGTGACTTGCTTGAGAGTTGTCCTGGGCAGAGTTTTCCAGACATACCTGGTGAGGGCAACATCAAAATTTGTCCACAGTTCCTCAGTGGAAGTTTGAACCAAAATCACAGCTATCTTCCAGGCACAGTTTGCCACTACATACGCCATGTCCACATCTCTCAGCTTCTGTAGGATAGTTTAGGTGTGAGACAAAGCTGGACAAAGTTTCAGTGGGAAACTTGAAATATATTTTGCCATGTAAACCCCTCACTGTGCATTAACAGCACACATGGCAGTCTAGGGACATAAAGGCAGACACAGCCCACCTCAAGGAGCAGGCAGCGGAAGAGAAGCTAACAGGATCCTTCTGTCAAAGATCCTGACTTTGTTGAGCATTAGGTCTACAGTGTATATTATATCACTACAATGACTGAAAAAGTCCATGAAAGAAGCAGAGGATCTGCAAGAGCAGGGAGTGGGTAGCCAGAGCTGAGCCAGGCGGCAGGTGGCAAGATGGGAGGAATACACGAGTGGTAGAAAAGCACTAACACTTCCCTCAGTAAGAAGCACATCAAAACGGCCTAGGAGAAAATGGGACCTGGAGATCCAGTTGTAAGAGAGCAGCCAGTGGAGGTGTCTAAGTGAGGAGAGCTGAAGGCGTCTCTGCAGGGGGAAAGCCGCAGGTGACAGGTACAGTGGTGTCCCACGTGAGGTTAAGGTAAAGAGGGAAGCAGGAGAGGGAAAAAGGAAAATGTTTTGTGCAGACATGATGCAGAGGAGAACTTTTTGTAACTGCAACATTAGAAAAAACAGGAGGAAAGAAGAGGATTTTAAGAGGGTCAGAGAGGGTGAAAGAGTGGAACTGGTCCCCGCGTGGGCCTGGGAGAGCAGAGAGAGGACAGCCCAGGCTGGTACGGTGGGGAAGCACAAGGAGACAGCAGCAGCCCAGCCACGAAAAACACTGTTGTCTCGTGCCTCTTGCTGGAGATGGAGATGGAGCTCTGGCAACAGCTTTGGCTGGAAACTGTGCTGGAAAATCACAGAGCCTCTCCCGCACTGCAGCAGGAGCAGTTTGTGAACTGTGTCACCCTGAGGTCAGGAGATAAAGGGAGCAGGGGATGCCTTGCACAAAACAGGCAAACTCTGGGAGGCAGGAAGCCTTGTGCAAACCTGACGTTTTACTGTTGCTAACTAAAATAGCTGTAAGGTTGAATTGTAGGAATAGGCCAGCTTTGAGCTTATGTGGCAACACACATATAGGTTTATAGGCTTTGCTGCTTTCTTGTAGGCTTTTGGGGGGGCAAAGGGGAGTGCTAGCTGTGCCAGCGAAGCTGTGGTGTTCCCTGCACTGGTGAGGGAGGAAAGTGTTAACAAGGAAAATATTACTTAGTCAGAACTATTATCCTGGCTCTTTCAGAGACTTTTTACAGCATCACCATCTTTCTTCTTCCAGATATGCTGAGCGATTCTAGATCCTGTGAAAGTTTAAGGTAGGTACAGACATTTAGCTGCTCTGAAAAGTATTCAGAATCATCCTCCCTGTGTGAGCTCTGTCCTTAAATGCTGTATGGACACAACTGCCCTATGCCTCAACTCTAAAATGCAAGCTCAATTAACATAACCACCAAAGGCCGTTACGGCCTCTGTGTCTCAGCTCATGCTTTGGCAAAATGCAGGTACCTTTTACACACAGACAAGTATGACAAGGCATAAAGCTTCATACCTAACGCCAGACACGCCAAAAAGCCAAAACACAGTGAGAAGAAAGAGAAAGATAGGAACGGGAGGGCTGGCAAAAAAAAAAAAAAAAAAAAAAAAAAAAGGGTGAGAAAAGCAGAATGAGTATATTGGAAAAAGAAATTGCCTGTGTGGGGGCGGAAGAGAGGCACACATGAGGGGCAATCTGGTGCCGACAGGATCTTGTTGAAATGTCCCATATGCTTTGCCCTCCCCTGCAGCAGTGGCTCTTCCAGGGAGCAGGCGCTGCAGGGGCTGAAGCCTGCCGCCGGCCGGCAGGGCAGGAGCTGCGGGGCCGGCCGCAGAGCCCGGCTGTGCCTGCCGGCTGCCGCGCAAACGGTGCTTTTCCGAGTGGGGTGAGAGTCAGGAGGCAGCTCAATCTCCGGGCTTCGCTGAATTGTGTGGTTGCGTATCAAAAACGTTCAACAAATCCAGCCAGTGCTCTTTGTGCTCTATGATGTCACCGGAAAAAATAGATGGAAATGTGTTATACTGGGGACAGAAGGGGTCTGGATGTTCCCTTCCCGACACGCTTTTCCTCTTTTAGGGCTTTGCTTTAGGTTTCAAATGCCCTTTATAGAGAGAATCTGCAGTCCTGTTCCTGAGGCTTTTGGGTATCCAAACTCCTCTCTCCTTGCTTTTTGGTCACTGGTTGTGCTCCTCAGAGGCCATTTCGTCATGTTGTAAGGTAAGACAAGGCTGTGACCCAGATTCTGGTCTCTTGGGTGCTGTGGCTCAGCTGCATATACTAATGTTGCTTGGGGTTTCACTGTTTCCACCCTTCCTACTGTTCTTGTAAATTTGATTTCCCACTGCAACACATAAAGAGCAACAATACACGCTCCAAGGCATCGTCTCTCACCTCTTTGTCCTCAGCCATGAGAAAAAGTCTCTTTTAAAAACACCTTGCTTGTATTCATTCGGCTTCTGCTCTTTTTCATATTATTTAATATTTTCGTTGCATTTTTTCTGGGATTCTTTCCCCAAGACCTTAGATAAACCACAGAACACTAAACAGAGCTGCAGTTGCTTCCCGGGACAATAAAAGCTAAGGGTCAAATGAAGAGGAAAACATCACTTCAAGGTAGGCCTATAAAATCTTGTGCATTTCAGGGGCAGTGCGGGAGTCTGCAGCACAAGTGTCTGACTAACAGCTGGTTGCCATGTCCTACAAACACTTTTCCTGCTGCAAGTACATTGGAAGGCATTTTTAAGGCCAGTGCCAGCTAAGGAGAGTCAGCCCAACAGGCAGCACCAAAGGATCACGGGAATCTTGAATGCAGAATAATTCCCAGAGGAGCCTTTTGTATTTCACATGCCACAGTATTCTTCAGAATTTCACAGAGCTTTACACCAAATAACAATACGTCATGTATCTGTGTTATTCTGTATTTTTCACTGGTTCCTTACAGGGCCCTCTCTGTCCCTCTCCACTTGTTTACTCAAGGGCAAGCAACTGGAATTACATATCCCTTGTGCTCGTCAATCGAGAGAACAAATTATTGTCTGCAAATCTTTCTGGTTACCTACAGAGCAGGGAGAGCAAAACAAGCATAGAGCCAGGCATGGCTTGAGAAGAGAATCCCCCTAGTCGTGGCCAACTTATTTGTTGTCATGAGAGACAATAATAATGCTAAAGATGAAACAGACAACACAGTGATGACAACTTTGTTCCTTAGAAAGGTATAAAGGATTTTAAAAGGTTCTAAAATATTTTCCAAAGAGATTACTTTGCCCATGACAGAAATGTGGCAATTGCTGTGGTAGGACACCACAGCTGGGGAGTAATAGCTCGCCGCTTCATTCTACTGTCTGGAAGGGACATATGAACATCTGATCCCATTTCACCAAGTCATCTTCCATACAAAGCTTGTGTCTATGTGCTGTTTCTTTCTTAACATTCTTCTTCTGAATGTGCGCATCGCATCTGCCCCACACTAACATTTTTTAAAGGCTTTAAGGTTTCTGCCCGACATCTTCTCTGCATGAAGTCCCTTTCTTCAGACAACTCCAGAATACTTTGCAAATATTTTTATTGTAATTCCGGTGGCCACAGCATAGGGAGCATTCAGAAGGACACAGCTGACTGGACTGGAGTGATGGGGAGGGTGGAATTCAGCCCCCTGCACGCTTCACCAGGCTGTGCCCTGCCAAGCTTTCTTCTGCCTTGCCTCCTTGGAGCTGCCCTGCGCTTATGAGTTAAAAGAAAACTGCAGCCATATTACAGAGGCCAGCAGCATGAAAGTACAGTGCGAGAAGCACTTGTCACCATGAATAAACAGTGAAATGCATTTTTTTTGAAGTTGCTAATTCCACTTGGCATTTCTGAGCCCAGCATTGGAAACATCCATCTTGTTAAAAACTGATGTCATTTGTGACACTAGTAGTATTAGAAGAGACTGCAAACAAGTTTTCAACCTGCTTTAATAATGATTTAACAACCAGGAAAGTAATCAATATTTTAGGGATAAATTTTCCACTGTGCCTTTAGCAGACTCCATTTCTGCCCATGCAGAACCATGTGTACAGATCTGCAGGTGAAAATACCTGAGTGCACGTGTCAAAAATGTACATGTGAAATATTACCCATGCAACACTTACTGCCCAACACTGAGTTTATATTGTGAATTTGTGAAGTGAATTAAAAATCCCTTTGTCTTTCCCCAGTCTCTGATAAAACCAATTCCATCTATCTCTCCGATGAATCTATAAAATAAGTCTTTATACCTGTTTTCTCTTACATATTTTTGTGCTTAAAAACAACAAAAAAAGCTAGGGAGTTTTTGATATAGCACAATATCTAGCACAAGGCACCATAATGTCATTTACTGATAGAATTGGATGACATTTGGATTTCACATCCTGGTCACAAAATGAGATTATGGCATTCTAAACTGCTTGGGTAATTGATGTGCAGATGCTTTTTAAAAAAGTGGATAATCCAAACTGATTGGTTTACAAAGGAAAAAAAAGGGAAAGGAGCTCAAGTTTCTTCCTTTTTTAATGCTGATTCATTCCATAGCTATGTGACTGAAAGCAGAAGCCTTTCAAATGGCTTTGGGGGTTTGTTTGTTTGTTTTTGCTGAGTGAATTGTTCTTATGCAATTTCACTCTTACATAAGAAATATTCTTATAAGATTATTTAATCATTGGCAAAGTTCCTGAAAAGGTAAGTGTGGAATCTATGTCCTCCCTTCTTGGGAGACATAGACTAATATTTTCTGAAGTAAGTAGTGATTAGATTAGTTAGTGTCTTAAATTAGCCTTTTATTTTTTTACTGAATAGTGCTCTGAACTTTCCAAACCTGAGTCACTCAAAATCACTACTCCCCTCAAAAGTCTTGGTCCTGCAGTAAAATTCTGTGTATGACCACATTTCCCTAAGGGTCTTTTTAATGTATCACCAAGCTAGACGACTTTAGGCTCCAAAATACTCACGTTGTTATTGATAGTAAGTCATACTAAAGCTAATAGTAGCATAATGAACTTTTGTTGGTTTATGAGACACTTAAAAAAAAAGATTATTTTAGATAGTCTTTTAGATAATTAGAAAATAATTAGACAAAGTATATCTGAAGTGTCAATTTCTGAGGGCCTCACTCCATGTATGTTCAATTCATTAAGTCACATTCTCACTTGGAAGTTAATGGGAGTCTCTTTACCTATAGCACTGTAAGATTTGACCCAAGGTTTTGGACACCACAATATTGATGAATAATTTTGCCAGCTTTTTTCTCACAATTAAAATCTTTGTGGGTATTTGGCCAGCCAATGTCTCGTGGTGGTAATGTTAAAAATCTCGTTTATGTCTAGCAAGACTAATAGCTACACTTTCATTTTAGAGCACATGTGAGAAAAACACACCTTCGGAAACTGATGCTTAGCTCACCTGGAGCTGGATTAGTGACTATTATTAGGGGCAAGGCAATTGGATTATACCACGCGGGAGCTGCTCTGAACTTTAGCTCAAAACTTGATGTCACATACAATAAAGTGTAAAAAGAACCAAATGACCGCATGGACAGCTTTACGACGGGGAGGCTGGGAAGGCAGGGAGGGGATAGCAGAGCTGCTGGGGAGCTGCTGGAGTCCCCACCTTGGGACGCCGGGCAGAAAGCCTGGCCCAGACCGCAAGCCACAGGTGGGCACTGCTGGGCCAGGCGTGGTGGAAAGCTCCAGATGTGCGCTCAGGGTTGGCACTGTGCCCTTCTCTGTCACTGCGTGGTGCTCAGCTTTGTGGGGAGGTTAGGTGGGAGGAGAAGGGGCCCCTCACCTACGGGACAGACGTTGAGTTGAGCAGCATTTGCTAGCAAGCGGCAGAAATGAATGGGGAGGTGGTGACCAGCTGTGGATAGAGCACAGCGCAAAAAGGATTCAGACTGCAAATGACAAGAAGTGAAAATGGGGAAACCCCGACACAGGGATTTTGCTTAAATAATGTGCTATGGTAAAAGCTAGCTCAGGTGGGGGATCTGAGATGGAAGTTGACAGTAGGAGTCCCAGAAAGCGAAATGTTTCCTTTCCTCTAGTCTTTCCTCTAAATTTATCTCAGATTTCATTTGAAACAGGCACTGTATGGAAAGGAATATCCTTTTTCTGACTACCTATTCTCCAACTTTCACTAATTCTCAGAAAACAACAGATATGACCCTACTGGTCATTCAAGACATTATTGACTTGGATCATTTGTGTGCCCATATATATGTGTGCATGTGGGTGAGCAGGTATGTGAGAGAGTCTGTACTCCCAGTCCCAAGTACAAAGCACCAGCCTGGTATTTCTAACCTAACTTAAATTTGGAAATCTGTGAAGTAGAGAAAATGTTTTCTTGTGTGTGGTGCAGAGACACCCTTTTGGGAAGTACAAAGGTTTAGGCAGGATGTCATGGCTATGAAGACAAATGTTTCAGTCATCCTTCTGAGCCTGTTTCCAGTTATTTAAGCGAGTGTCTACTCGTGTTCTTGCAAAGAAAAGCCTTCAAAATGTGAAGCAGGCAATGGCACTCGGTCCTGGCAGAGGGGCTGATGCAGCTGCTGGGAGGTGCAAATGGCACTGGTCCATGGTGCAGGGTACAGCATGGTGTCATTTTGTCCTACGACCCAGTCAGGCTCAGCAGCCAAGCAGGGGAGCCCCGTCCACAGTTGGATGGGAGATGAATTGGGAATCCTTGGTGTAGTGCAATGCTGAGGAAGGTCTAACTTCCCACTGAATGGGAGAGTGATGCCAAGAGTAGGGTGTTGTCCTGGTGAGCTATGCAAGCCACACACAAAAAGGGGATGAAAACAAGTCTTTGCTCTCCACACTGGGCTCAAGGGGCTGTCCAGCCAACCTAAAGTTGCAGTATGATGTTCCAGTCAGCTGGCGATTATGGAGACTTATTTGTCCCCCCAAGAGCTGTGGAAGTAGTTACACTGAAATTAATCTGGCCAGAACATGTATGAGAGCAGGTTTCCACTGGAATATATTACTTCCATGACGTGGCATTTTCCTACGAAATATGCCCCAAAGGTCTTCACTAGCTTTCCCACTCTTTTTTCTGGATGTGTGAATCCACAGCCTCCCAAAGATACCCATTTCCCCATGTTCCCTCAGTCCACTAGGCAAAACATCTGCAAAGCACTTTGCCAAATCAGAACTTTTCAAAAATTTCTCTTCTGTAAGAAACAAAACAACCCGATCCCACACCCCAGCAAGCACCCCAGTTTGGGAATTTTCATTTTTATTTGCAATAAGAAGCATTTTGAATACGTAAGCATCCCTGCATGATTCTATTGCCAAGTTGGAGGCGAATGAGGATATTTCAGATGTCACTATTCTTAATATCTCTATCATGTATGTGTCCTAGAAAGGAGGAGTGGGTATGAAGAGGAGTGTCATGTCACACAGATCTAGGGGTTCACTGAAGGGTGGAGAACACTGTGCAGAGGAGACAGTCACGGGACTATACAAACATAGACCATTAATCACAGGCTGTAAGGTTCATGAAGGGCTTCCTGTGGTCCGATTTTGTTGAAGGTGTGTTTGGCCTTTGAAAGCTTGAAAAGTACAGGAGCAAGGGGTGACAAATGGTTTAATGATTACAGGGTGGTACGCCACATCACATGTTCTTGGTCCTTAGCCTGACCCGACTCCTGACCTGTTATTTGACTGTAAATAAATTCTTTTACTGTTCCAGTCCAAATCCTGCTGCCTGCATCCAGGCAAAACAGTCACTACAATAAAATTCTGTCTTGCTCAATGTTTTATGCTAACCATAATAACAATGTTTCCTTCCTCTTGCCCACAGCAAGATCTTCTGGTACCACAGTCCCCTGAAGGACAAGGCTAAATGTGGCACGATTTGGCGACAGGCTGTGATCAAAATCAAATCTGAACACCAGTGTATAGCAGTAGTGACCCACTTTCACTCTTTATTTCCTCGTCTCGTCTGTGGTTCTCGAAAATCACTTGCCTCTAGCATTGTCACTTCTTTAACTCCCAGCCTAGAAGATCTGCTGTGCCAGAGCACCCCATGACTCAGAGAGATCCAAAAAGCCTGAGCTTAGCAGCATGCCTACTGAACTGAGACAAATAAGATGAGCAGGTCAGTCTGACGAGCTAATCAGAACTCTCCTCTAGGAAAGATTATGCTTCCAGGACATACTCCACATATTGCAGAAAGCATGTGGAATAGAGCCAAGGCAGAGATACCAACTCCAGCATAACCCATGTTCCCTCAGTCTTGCACATCCTCAAGGACAGTTTGTCTTTTGACCTAACGCTCAGAACCTTTATAAGTACAAAATCTCTCCCCTTCCCTTCCTTCTCAGTGGGGGAGTGTTTCTCATCCCATTACTTTCTCTGGCCCCAATACTGGGGATTCTGCAGCTACTGAAAAAATGTCTCTAAGTGCCCAAGACAGATTAGGTACAAGACAGACCCTCTGATATTCCTCACATCTCCATGTGAGCCCTTAAGGCCTGTATTTGTGACCCTAGTGAGTCTTGGAAGGTTACTTAGCTATGGTGATAGGACTGGAGTTATTACTTCAATTCTCTGTCTCAGGCAGGAAGAGCACATGCTGTGACAGAAGAGCTGTAGATGGTACCTACCGAGTCTACACAGCTTCATGAATGTCACTTCAAGTCCAGTAACACTGCTGAGAGAAACATCCTCCAGTCTGAAACTCATCATCCGTTTAATTTCTTTTTTTCTTAGACAACCTACAGCACATTTCTCAGTCTTGAAAGCACAACAGAAGATCTCTGTTGAAGGAGAAAATAAGCTGTTGATCTACATTTCCGTATTTTCTAATCTGAGCTCCTCTTACCTAGGCACCCATACCAACACTCACTGTTTATCAAAATATCAGAATATCAAGTATCAAAAATATAGCATATTGGCTAAATGCCACTCTGGGACTCACCCACCGTTCATACCTAGCAGTGGTCATATCCATTCCATGCGTGGTTTGGCCTTCCGTGGCTTTGGGAGAATGGCAGAAAACTGATGAACAGCAGCCCCCCTCTGCCATGGTGCATACTGATCCACATACGTCTGGCTAACAGATCGGTGAACCCTTTGGAAAAAAAAAAATCACACAGCCGTTCTAAGAAAAGGCATTAAATGAGGTGGCAAGATTTTGTTTTACTTTGCTTCCCTTATGTTTTGCTTAGAAGAGTTAGTGCTAAGTCTCCATTTCAGAATTTCAAAGGTTGATGTTTTGCTTTGGGTCACAAGTGAAGCAGCCTTTTTTAGTTCCATTCTTCTTTATAATTTTGCATTGGACAGGAATAGTAGACTTTGCAGATTGATACACACATGCTAAGGGAAGATCTGTAAGAAAAATAATGCCATTCTTATCTGCAATATGCCTTTTTAATAAGACTCACCCACCACTGTTCTTCAGTTGTTGTAGCACCAAATTCACATGCAGGTCTAAGGCTGAAAATAAATAAGCAGTGACTTGTGTGTGCGTGTGGTGTGTATAGTATAGCAGATACTGGGGCAGATCGTCAGCTGGTGTAAATCAGCCTAGGTCCATTGACTTTAATGGAAACTTGCCAACTTACCCCAGCTGAGAATCTGATTATTGTTTTGCAAGTTCTTGCATTAAAGATAAGCATTCACATTTTGTTCTGTTACACTGGTGTAAGTGGGAGTAACTTCACTGAAGTCTCCAGAGTCTTGCTAGATGTACCTTACCTGGAAAGCAGAATTCAGTTGGAAATCTTAATGAGAGTTAAAGCAGTTTTTACCTCTACTACATTTCAGCTCTTCCCTTTTCCTTAAAAAAAAAAAAAAAAAAAAAAAAAAAAAAAGGAAGAAATATCAGGCTGTCATGGAAATTCTCAACTATATCTTTTTTCTCTGACTCTCATTTCCAGGCTTTGTGCAAATAGTTTATTTGATTTGACACCTACTGCACAAAAGGTTGCCCCTTCTGTTCTATCAAGGCTGGTATCAAGAAAAGACAGAGAAAAATCGCACAGCTGGTAATACAGAGAACCCAAAAATATACAAAGACGTACCAGAGGGAATAGTCATCAACATAAA
>JANHGO010000063.1:62994597-63022411 GCA_024606505.1 Aquila spilogaster
AATAAGAGTTTCTGTTCAGGGATGCAGCACATCAAAGTGATGTCCTACCTTTCCAACCCACCACATCGGTCCTGCCTCCCTCGGCTGCCCGCGCGGGGAGAGCGTGCCCGCCCCGCGCCCCGGCCTCCCGGCGCGCCGGCGGCGGTCGCAGCTCCCTCAGCCGTCGTCGTGCCTGGCCCGTGGGGCTAACGCGTGAACGTGAGGCTTCGCCGTGCGTGCGGGAGCCCGCGCCTTGGGAACCTGTTGTAATTATTTGTGACAGGCCACGTTTACTTATTTTTTTCCCACGGTGTTACTCCCTAACGAGGAGTTGCACCTCCAGGGCGTTTAGAGCTGCAATATCCAGGTCCTATATCTAATTAATTATTTTCGTAAATAAGTGCGATATCCGCGCACACCCTGGTATTGCTGATGTCCGTATTGTGCGTGGAAACTTGTGACTTCATAGTCTTTACATCTATGACATGTCAGTTATTTTCATTTAATAAGGTAATGAATCATGATGTCAAAGATTCGCTATATGAGGTTGGTGTTAGGAACTGAAAGCACAGCATGTAGTTTAATGAGCAGTAAATATACCCGAAATGAAGGGGATATTTATTTTTCTCCTTTTAAAATATGTTTAGACTTCATTTCATTCAAAAATGGAAAGATAATACCATTTTCCAAGTGCAGTGGCACGGTAGCGCAGAAATCAAAGCACACGCTGTATTATTCAGCTTTTTAACTAAGAGGGGGATATTATTAATGACTTAACAGCAACAAGAAAAACTAGTGCATTATTAAATATTTTAGATAATACGCTCTGTTAGCGTTAATGCAGAGGATTCTTTATATCTTCACATAATAGGTACCCCGATGATTTAACTTTGGAAATGCTGTGCCTTCTTTTATTATCTCTGGCTAGCTTGCTCTGTTAGTGTTTTGTCGTGCTTGTCACTTTGCTGTCCAACCGATTCTCACTCTGAAATCCTACAGTAAAAAATGAATACCAGCATTTTGCAGTGTAAAGTATTTTTGAGATGCCGCCGTTGTAGCTGGTGTGTACCTTTTGCAATTCTGTATTCAAAACTGTTGACTTTCAAAAATGCAAAACCCACCACCTCCTTCTCAGTGGAGATTGTGCACGCCGCCTGGGGCATGCCAGGGCTCGTGTCCTGGTGGATTGCTGAGATACCAGCCGGTTTGGTTCAGTGAAGATACCTTCCAGCTTCACTGGTCCATGTCATTTGAAGGATATGTAGTGGTGTTCTGACCACTGAATGCTTACAAGTGTCATGGATGCTGCAAGAATCTGATACTCCTGGTGCTGGGAGCCGGCTTTCCCTGTAAGCAGGAGCGTACACAAAAGGATCGCACTTTAAGCAGACCTAGATTAGATTCTAAGTTGTGCTTGCTTAATGACTTATGGGGGATTGCAAATACCACAAATACCACGTTTTTTATTTGTAATAGGTCTGCATGCCTGTGCAGACAGTGGTATTTCAGAGACCCTTAACTGTAGTGGGTGAAAACGTACCATCACCTTCCCAACTTTAACGTGTGTTTAATGACAGAGTCATAATTAGCTTCTCTTGGTTGGGTTCTTTGGTGGCGGTGAAATCGGAGCAAAACCATTTCGATTTCTCTTATTTATAAGCAGGCATTAGAATTTACTCAAAATGTTAAAATGTTGGAGATGTTGAAATGTTCTGTGATACAGCATACAATTGGTATATTTTCGTTTTGGGTCTTGGTTGATATTCCTGGGAATTCATAAAGGTCACGAAGGCCCGTCTTTGAATCTTAATCATTTTAAGATTTCATCAGGCTGCCTAAGTGTACAAATGCCTTCTTAAACATGAACGAAGAAACAAAAGAAGCATACCCAAAACTATAGAGATTTCCAGACTTGCCCTTCTTGTTACCCGTAGTTTCTCTAAAGCTGCAATTCTGACAGGTTGACATTCATTCAGTAAAATTTTATTTTAAGGAAGAAAATCTGCAAAGAGTTTCTTAAGTTACTAATTTGCAGAAGGAAATCTTTAAAGTAACTAACAGTACAGTATGTGTGCAAATAGATAAAAATTACTACACAGAAAAGGACTTCAAAACTTTGACTACCTTTTCTGTGAGCAATGGTGACCTTCGTAATTTGGAATTTAAAGTTTAATGAAAGGTCATTCACAAAAGGTTCACATGTCTTTAGAAAGAGATTAACTGTGTCGGTTGTACAGTATAATATATACTGCACAGTACAGTATGGGTTGGTGAGAAATACAAGCAGCACAGTGCCATAGCCACCTTCTTACTGCATGTTGAAGAAATTAGGAGAATCGCGCTCAGAATTAGAACTTGCCAGTAACTTCTCTACATTTTTAAAAAGAATGTTTTTTTTTGTAACAGGCTACTTAAAAAAAAAAAGCGTGTACACAATACGTATGTACATATCCATACATGCACTACCACTTTGGAGAACTTTGGAATTGGGGCTACTTAATTTCTTAAACAAAATTAGTATAATGGGAAGCTCGAAATATGGTGATTCTCCTCTGAAATGTAACTGGAAAGATAGTGCTGGTTGTTTCTTTAAGCTTGTCCTTTATGTGGTAAATCATACATGCTCGCTTTTCTGCAAACGCAAGTTTTTGCTGTTATCAGGGCTGGAGGAAAGCGATTTTGGATCATAAGAGCCAGTCTGTGCACTATGAGCAGAGTTACTTACAAAGTTTGTGCGACAAACACAGATCCTGCAGTGCAAGTGGTGCTGGGGCTAGTAGGTACCCGGGTTGTCTTTTGTGCTGCAGTGAAAAATGCTGTTTACCTGCAGGGAGAGCAATTTTTTTTTTTCATGAAATTTCCTGAGAGAAGGTAACACTTCAACGCCCTCATGCATTTTTATAAAATTATTTTTCAAAGTACAGCAACTAAATGATCATCATTTAAAAAGTTGAGGAATGACGTTCCTGACTTGTGAAACTTGCTGTGCACTCTGAGGTTTAGGACTTTACCACAGAGGGTGGGTGTTTTGACTCTGATCTGGCATTTGATCAGGTGCTCAACTCTAAGCAAAAAGTTAGTAATTCTGTTGACTTTGATCTCCCTTTTCCAGGTTAATGCTGGAGCTTTCCGGCCTCTGTGATCCTCAGCTACAGTAGGGCCTCAACACACAAGCCACTATTAAAGCCTGTTGAGGCACAGTCCGTTTTGACATCAGGAGGAAAAATCCCAGTTGATTTCAGCACGGAGCGGGTTGGGCCCATTATGGTGACCCTGAACGTTAGGCTTAAGTGATGCTTGTCTGTCCCTGAGGGACACAGGTAACTCTGTGCTGCATCATGTTTTCTGTAGTACTGGGAAGAAAATGCATTTAGATAGAGGAATGCTCGTCTTCCCGTTATTTATTTGACTCTCGGGACTTCACTAGAGTATTGAGTTGATTAAAATGTCTCTGTACTTTATTGTGTAATATAATATATTTTATATAATACACGGTATGTGTTTTCAATTTTTAAAAAGTTCTGGGTTAGAGCATTACTGTGTTGCTGGAAAGAATTTCACTTTAAAAGATGAGTGAGCTAGTGAGAATTATTATTGCTTTCATGTTTACTTGCAACAATGAAAATGGTTAAAAACACATCACTGCTATGAAATGACTAGCTTTTAACTTTAATTTTGCTTGTGCTAAAGCACAATGTAGCTGTAGACAGAGAATGGAGCATTACAGAAAAATATTTTAAATTATGGGGCTTATTATTAAATGTTTTACCTAAATATTGTTGCCTTTTTATAGAACATTTCCATGATTTTATGGTTTTGCTCTCCTGTAACTATCTACAAAGACTTCTGTTCCAGGCAGACATGAGAAGGTAGGCTGGGTGGGAAGAGGCAGCCCCTTATGGCCTGGGAATTGTTGTTGGCTGCAGGACACATGCAGCTCCTCTCGACATCAATGGGCGTTTGGGCTGGTCAGCTCCTTCCAGGATTTGCAGGCAGAGCAGCAGTTAGATGTCTGTACAGTTGCATCAGGTACCTGAAGGCAGAGGGGAGTGAGGAAAGTAAAGCTGGCAGAGAGGGGGAAATGCAGAAAAAGAAAGGATTTGAGATACCCCAGGACGTAAGTAGCAGAAGCAAGGACATACAAATGAGTGAAAAGGGGAGAGGAGAACAGTCTTGAAAGGAGAAAAGTGAAAGAATAGGATACCAGACAGGAAAAGACACACGCAAAACGAAAAAGACCCCAGCAGATAAAAAGAAGAGAGGAAATGAAACAAAAGGGGAAAAAAACCCCTAATTCTTGGCAGAAACAGCATCTGTTGTCAATAACAGCTGAGTATTTCAGTTTCTGGAAAAGCTATTTCAGATGTGGGAGAGGAAAAGTGGACAGGGATCAATCAACTGACCTGAGATGGGAAAAGTCATAGGCAGGAAATACAGAATTGAAGAGTAAAAGAAAGGACGAAAATACAAAGACAAAGAGATAAGATGGCTAAGCCTGACTGTGCGGTTTTCTGGGTTCAGCGAAGTCCCAGCATGTACAGACCCAGCTGTTTTTCTATACTTTTGTTCCCTGGACTACTGGACCTTGGGGAGGTTAGAAGTGCAAATTCTGGTCCTGCTGAAGCTAATTGTAGAGGTTTTTATTTTTCTTTAATTTCTGCAGTGAGAGGGTGTCATCAAGACTGTTTGGTGTTAGGTAATATTAGTGAAAGTGACAGCAAATTAAACAGTGACAGGTGATGAAGAAGATATGACCAGTTTTCACTCAGTAGGGAGGTGGTAACTGTTGATGAAGAAGGAAAATGTAAAGTGCTAAACAGCATGAGATGCTAGCATTTATGTGGAAGACATACACCCAGTCTGTTTTACTTTCTACAGAGGAGATTTAAAAATTTGAAGAAACTGGCTACATCCCTTGGCAATTAAATAATTTCCTTCTTGAATACACTATTTTGTCTACAAATCTCACAGATTGTAGTTCAATTTGACTTCTTTTTCTGCTGACATTTTTGTAGGATCTCAGTAGGGCATGTTTGGTGATTGTAAAAAAAATTGCTTGTTTTTTCACTGAAATACATTGTTGTGTGTTCTAGTAACAGCCACCTGCCTGTCCCTTTGTGATCCTGACACCAGTATTTGGATTTTTAAACTAATATTCCTACTCATGTTTAATTGCAAGTGAGAAATATTTCAGGCCCCAAATTAACATCCAGATTAAAAAAAACATGCCTTAAAATGTATGTGAATTATTAACATTTGCATTACGGTGTGGATGAAGTGAATGTGAGGCTCTGGTTTATTTTAGTGGGCTTTTTGATCAGGTCTTACGTGCTTGAATTAATATCAGGAAAATTGTACCTGTGCCAGGACTCTCTCAGCTGAGCTGCAGAAGGGAGACTGACACATTAGAGGCTGCGGGGAAGTGAACCACAGATCTGTAGTCAGTTTAATCCTAGTTAGTCTCACCCACTTGCCTTACTTGCCTTATGTGCGTTCATTTGCCTTTGGAGACAGGCTAGTGCTGAAGCGTAAGTGGAGAGATGTTGAGTGTCGAAGAGAGAGGGAGGTCTGGAGCTCAGGTTATGGTCGGAGGCAGCACCTTTGTCCTAAAAGGACTGCTGTGGGTCAGGACAGTCATTGGGAGCCTTCTTAAAGACATGTATGTCCTGGCTGGTAAAATCCTTGAGAGCTGTGGTGGCATAGGTGATAGCCAGTTTCTTGGCCCAGTTACAGCACTCGTTAGGGGAAACATAATTTATGAAGAGCGTTTAATGGCCTTTCTTATGGACAACTGTCTTTCCAACAGCTGTAGATGAGGAAGGGGTGCCAAGTACCACGTGCAGATACTCCCCTTCCCCTGCCAGCCAGTGTCCTGGTCAGAGGTACTAGTTGGGATAGTCTCCTTTGTGAACTGCTGATTTATGTCCTTAGGCGACACATAATCCTGATACCTCCAGCTCTTTCCCTACCTCCTGCCCTCCCTTTCTCCAGAATTTCAAAATCCCCTACTTCAAAGCCTTTTTGAATGACCAAACTGCTCATTTTCCCTTACCAGTCTGCCTCACAGGCTCGTCCTTGCTCCCAGGCCACTCTGCCAGATAGGGCTTTTCCCCAGATCCAACGTACCCGAGCTTCACCTCCGCCTGTCCCTTCTCTTGAATCCCCTGCTACCATGGCCCCCGGCCCGTCAGTGCCCCTTCCACCAGGCTCCCTACCTCGCACACACCAATGCCGAAGGCTCCAGACCTCTCACCTTGGATCTCCAGAGGCTGCTGCAGCTGGTTGGGCTGTGCTGCTCCTTGGCTTTCCGTCACCCTGCCCCTTTTAGCACTTGAAGCAGCTTCAAGTATCTCCGAACTCTTTTTCCAAGAGGGAAATCTTTCATTGGATTTCAAGCCACCTTGTTCTAGAGGGAAAACTAAGTTTAAAAAAATAATCTTACTAAGCTACTCAAACTGAGAGCAAAGTGCCTGGCAGAATGGGAATTTCTTCCTCAAATGCTGTACTTCAGCAAAAATGCCCCTTTCCACCACCTGCAACAGTCTGTGCAGCTCATTTACAAATCCTGCAGGTCTCTAAAAGAGTGGAGCTGTCTCCCGTGAGGTCCTGTGCTGTTCTTGCCCATGCTTTGGCAACACAATCCAAGACTGTCATGTCAGGGAGAACATAGATCACAGGTGGTGCGGAGCCTCCTAGTTAAGGAAGTTCCCTCTCAAACAAAGTCCTCCTGCTATGGTTTTTACTTAGGGTGTACCTTTTACAAATGGAGTGCTGTAGGATCATGGTGAGCATCACACACACCTGTCTTCGCTGCCTGTGTGCCCTGTCTGAGGCTTTTCTGTTCACTCTCTGCCTGATGTGCATCCCTGTCACGTGGAGAGAAGTGATAGAAAGGAGAGGGTCTTTGAAGGCAGGTTGTGGCCTGGCGTCGCTATAGTTTTTTCCTTATAGCAGAAGAATATGGAGGTTCTGAGTCTGTAACCGCTGAGCAGTAAATGGAACAGAGCTGCAACAGTGTAATTGTTTGGATTTGTACTTGAAGAGAAAGTACAGTGAGCCTTGGGGGCAAGGGGAGTGAGGACAGCAAACGTAGAACACAAAATCAACAGAAAATAGTTTGCCAGGAAAAAAGCTTTGGTTCTGTTAAACTCACGTTACAGAAGAAAAATCCTTATGATCTGTAAAAACACAGTTTTATCTTTTCAAACAACTCCTGTGGTTTAAAAATCAGCAGTTTTCTAAATCAGAGCAAAGTTTGTTTACTATCCTTTGCATAGTATGGCCTGGAAAGATTGAGGAGGGAAGTTAATAGGAATCCTGAACAAAAATTTTGAGCTGGACTCCACGCTCTGTAAACATCTCTGTCACTGATTTTGTTGAAACAGATCACGTCTGGTATTACAGGACCACCTGAAGAAATCAAAGAATATCGGAAGTTGAAATCCATTAGTAGATACTTCCTGGCATCATTTTTCATATTTGCTGCCTCCCTGAAATTTTCTTTAAAGACTGTCATGCCTAGTACTTAGTAGTCAACAGTTCTTGCTGTATTCTTGGAAAGCAGACAATAAACTTTGAGCAAATATTATCAGCTGCCAAGTTCAATGGAAGCAGACGGTTTGCAATGAAGCTGGAAGTAAATAGAAGTTGGTGCCACAGTTGGTTCTTCCTGCCTTCCCTGACTGCCGCCTCCTTTCAGAAAAAAAAAAGGCAGTGGAAAAGGTAACCAGTCATAGCTTGGGTGATGCAGCAGCAAGTTGTGTTTCTTCTCCTCAGCTTCCTAAGGAAAAGGAGCCTCAGCTGGGGAGAACACAGCCTCTGATGCAGAGACCTCTTGTCATCATGGACTTCCGATAGAGAATCAAACAAAAAAAAGACCTTCTTGACTTTTCACAGTCTGAAAATGAAAAACAAGAGTTGATTGAAATTTCCTAGGGGGAAAAGGAGGATTTGACCACCCTGAAGCATTCTATAAACATATCCATTTTACCACTTCTGTCTAAAACAACAACAAAAAAAAGGAGGTGGGGAAGGGAAGGCAAATTGCAAAAGCATCTAGCTTTGACATTTTCTTTAGTTTAACTTTTAAAAGTATTCAGGATAAAGGGAATTTCTTCAAGGTTTTTCAGAACTTCCAACAGTATGGAAAATCAGTTGTTTACATAGTTTTGCCAGTAAGATTGATGACACGGGAGGTTTTGTGACTCATTTACCAATATAAGCTTTGCTAGTAAAATTCCTTTGATTCAAATCCCTTACAATGCTTCAGATACTCACTGTGTGGCTAGTAAGGATATCTTTATCATTCAGATCTCAGAGAATTTGAAGACTCGTGTTCAAATGATCTATTTGTGTAGATATTGTCACTATAGAAGTATTATTCATGATCTCATATAGGCAACACGTCTATTTAAGCCTGTCTTAAGCTGTAAGGAACAACAGTGCTGTGTATGAATACAGCAACATTGGCAGGACTCCGTATGGGAAAGGTAATGCGCATCTTTCTGGGGAACTGTACCAGTCTCCTGTCAACATGAAGAATATGCTGGTAATACTGGGAGACAAAGATGAGAAGGACATTCCTTTGTGTTCCTCCCAAAGGAACACTGATGGTAGATGCCAGTCTTTCAGGATAGTTGTCCCCCCCTAAGCTACCTGTTAGCTCAGAGACTCTTTTCCCAAAAGGAAGGGATGTTCTCTTTAAAAATCTTCCAGCTAAAAAAGTACCCTAACTCTTCAAGATTTACTTAGAGACCATTCTAAACTAGTAACGGCAGTGGGATTGGATTAATAAAGAAAAATTGGGTATTTAGAGCTCCAGAGAGATTCTAAGTTATTTTAATACAGGGGATGGAAAATTGTTTGGCTACTGTAGAAATAAAGGAAACTTTAACATATCAGGTAACTGCAACAGTTAAGTGTGGCTTGTCAGACAAATTATTCACTTACCCTTAGACTTCTGCTTTTTAGATAGAAAAAGGAAAGATTGTTGTTGGAGCAACCAGTAACTCTCCTTTTTTCTATGCATTTATTTAAAAAAATGCATTGGACAAAAATAAAAAAAAATTCTAGTAGATTCAGAGGACAAAACCAACAATCAATGTCTGCAGCAAATCATTCCCAACTTAGTATTTATGTTCCTAAACTTCAGTCTGTCAATGGTCAGCAACATGTATTAAATGAGCAGGAGAGCAGGTTTCTCTTGGGCATCACTGAACCTCTTCAGTGAACATTGTGGTGAGCTCTGCTGCAATGAAGACTTCTACTCAGGGCCTTCTGCTAAGCATGGCCACATTGAGAATGAAAAGATGAAACCCAAAATCTTCATTGCACTAAAGTGAATGATAAGACTGGTTTTCAGGTACAGTATTAATAGAAAGTTTTTTCACATTCTTTCAAGTGTGCCTTGGACATCAGGTGTGCCTTAGAAGAGTCACAAAAATCCATTCATAAAGGAACATTCATACATTCAGCATATTTTTGAACATATTTTGACCCTAAGAACTAAATAATTTCTTGGTCATAATTTGCAAGAGACCTCAGCCTGCTTTAGGTTTTGACAAAATTGAGATACTCTTTTAGGTCTGTACTTTGCCCATAAGGAGAAAGCTATCCTGGTGGGTCAGAGGTCCAGCAGAAGTCTGATCTGCAGGACTTGGTCTGGTGGCTGTGAGAGCTCGGGTCCTTTCCCTGGCAGTGTTGTAGGATTAGGAAGAGATTCTGGATGCCTATTTACCTGTAGGTTGTGATGTTCATCAGTTCTTTTTATGTGATAACAAAACCTCACAAAATTTCTCCATCCAAAATAAATTTTACATTGTATCTTAAGGCTTTCATCAAGTTCACAGTTAAACTCGTGGGTAATGATATTTTCTATTAAACGTGTGTTGCTAATCATGGCTATCTTTGCAGTTAACTGCGGAAGCCAAAATCCATGGAAATCAGAAGTTTCCATATGACACTTCTGTTGCACTGAAATGCCTACTGTCCTGCTTTCAGCTGGGATAGAGTTAATTGTCTTCTTAGTAGCTGGTATAGTGCTATGTTTTTGAGTTCAGTATGAGAAGAATGTTGATAACACTGATGTTTTCAGTTGTGGCTAAGTAATGTTTAGTCTAAAGTCAAGGATTTTTCAGCTTCTGATGCCCAGCCAGCAAGAAGGCTGGAGGGGCACAAGAAGTTGGAAGGGGACACAGCCAGGGCAGCTGACCCAAACCGGACTTATCTCAACCCACGAGTTTTACTTTTTTTTCCTGCTTCTCTCCCCCATCCCACTGGGTCGGGGGGAAGTGAGCGAGCCACTGCGTGGAGCTTAGTTGCTGGCTGGGGTTAAACCACGACACCTACCCAGGAGCAGGGAAGGTAATTGTCGAAGATCTCATCACATGTTCTGTGATGGCAAAACAGTTTCTTCAGTCACGCACCAATGGATGCCTGCAGCATCAGTTCAGATTTGCAGACTGCAACTAGATTCTCCATTACATTTTTTGTTGGACACAACACTCCTTCACATGCCTTTTTAGAAGAAAAAGGTTGCTAAGGACTGTCCTGGTTTCTGAAGATTAAATTAAGTGTTAACAAACAAAAGGTCTGCAACTGAAATGCTGATTGGGACAGTGTATTTTATGTCTTTTGTCGATTACCTTAAGATTGGTATCTAAACCTCACTGCAATATTTTGTTTCTGCTGCGGGTTAATACAGCCACTTTTTCTGAGATTCTTGCTACTTTTTGTTTTGACAGTATCACTATGTGTCGGCCTCCCATTTCTCAAATGCTTTGATGTAATGAGATTTGTGGATTTAAGTAAAATTTATCACCCATTCACCTGCTCTTGCTGGACCTGGGCTGGTCTTCTGGCTGGTTTTGTTTGCACCTGAGTTCAGTGAGCAAATACCTGAAGTTCGATTTGGCTCTGCTGTGTTTAAGGTCAGCACTAAAGCAGGAGTGAGGCATCCCATGTCTATGAGGTCCCTGGTCTGAAGAGCCACCTGGCTCCCTGTATACTCAAAGCCATGGTGATAACCTACATTAAAAGAGAATTAATGATCCAGGTTTTTGGTTTTATTATAGTCCTGGGTTACGAGGAAAGTATAGTTGGATAGTCTTTTTTTTCTTTTCATTGATTACCATGATCACCTCTATGTCTAAGATGCAGTTTTCTTTCTGATGTGTAACACTACACCGAATGCATTAAGAACCACAGGACTGCCACTTCATCGTTTTATTCTTTCCATTTCTTTGCATTTGCTAATGCAGGGAGGGGAGCCTTATTGCGTTGCTTAAAAACTGGAAGAGTCTGGAGCAAACCTGTTGTTGTTGGGGCTTGTATTCTTGCCAGCCTTGGTAGAATGAACTTCTACTGACTGCCCAGATAAGGAAGACCCATCAGTGCAAGATTTATAGATATGCTAATAAAGAAAAACAACGTACGAGAAGAGTATTTCCCATTCATGCATTTTCCATTAACATGAGGCTATCAAGGTTGCAAAAGACCTTTGGGTGGCAGTGGTTGTCAGGAGTATTGAGGTCTGTTACTGTCTTTTCTATTGGTTCCTTGTGAGTTGATAAACTCCCTTGGGCTCAGCGTTTTGCCTTGTGTATTCACGGTTAGTTTCGCCTATGGACTAGTGACCTGAGTTTCAGAGCTGATGCACATCTGCTGCTACCTTTGAAGTGACTAGGATTTAGGTATGTTGGTGGATATTCAACATCTCTGAAAATGAAGGCACATGGTTCTCAAATTCCTAGGTTTGTGTGCCTGAAGGAAATGATACAAGTTTGAAACTGTTGACTTCAAAATATACTTTGGTTTCCAGTCTTGTAAGTAGACAAAATAAATTTCACACCACATGGGATACCCTGGAACTTAATTAAGGTGAATTAAATGTTTTAAAATCTTTGCAGAACAGAAACTGCAAAGTGTGTGCAGAATAATAACAGGTGTATGTTCATCAATGAGAACTAGAGTTTTGGATTCTAGGTACAAGAAATACTTTTGTGATAAGATATGGCTAAGTTTATCTCAGCTTTTTGCCATGACATCAGCCTGCTTGGTCACAGTTAACATTATTTTTGCCTTCCCTGACCAGGACCCACTGCTGTTAATGGAACACAAGATGATCACAATAGCCATGCTAGGGACACTGTGAACCACAGTATGTAAATGAATATTATATTACACTGTGAAATAAGGACTATGAAAAGAGAGTGTTTCAGTTGTAATGCAGTGTGTTTCACATGGTAATCTTGAGTTATCCAAATAGCAAACATGTAATAATGCAAGAAAGGGAGAAACTTTATCCTGCTAAGGTATTACACATGTTTTTAAATCCTGCCTTCATCATAGTGTTTTACTGACTTACATTTTTATTAATATTTGGAAAAGTCTTCTGCATATAAGCAGTGATCATTTCCATGTCTTTCATATTTTAAGATGTGTTATAAGATTTTAACAGTACTGCTCAGTGCAATATGAGACACAAATATAATGTAATAAAGAAAATGTTTTTTCAAAACCTAAAATGTAGCAATTTACACCAAAACTTAAAAAGCAGAATTGGCTCTAAGAAAACACATCAGTTTAAAATATGCATATCTTTAGTCACTGTATTATCTTTACTTGGTTCACTGGAAGAGTTCTCAGTATAGATGAATTGGATACTTTGATTAAAAAAACCCATCTCTGCTTTGCCATGTAAGAGTTCCCTGTGCTCTTGGTAGATACTGTGCTGGCTAAGAAGTTCTTACTAAACTTTTATTAAGGGCTTCTGTTCATGCTACTTCCCATTTTAAACATGTAAAAATACTAAATATTTTTAAAACTTTCCCATATAGCAGTGCTGCTCCTTCTCAAGAAACAGTAGCTTCTCAGATTGTTTAGCTGAAAAAGTAATGTTAAGGATAGTTGCAGCTGCCAAAGTCTGGAAACTCAGAGTTATATCTGACATTTCATTCTTCACCTTAACTATTGAGCCTTGGCCATTCATTGGTTTTTCACAGTGCTTTGGAGTTAGAAGGGAGTTTTACAGATGAAAGATGAAAATCAAAATAAACTCCTTTATCAAGTAAACCTTGCAAGGGCATTCTGAATTTTACAATACACAGGGAGTTGATTGTGATATAACATACAACACAAGAGGGTTGGAATAAACAATTTATTCTCTATTGTTAGGGATGGCCATGCATAACTGACTTATGGCTCTGGTTTGCTCTGCCACTTGTTACATGTGCAGTCATCCCTAACTCATACCAAAAATAGTTTATCATACTCCTGTGTTGCATAGTTTTTATCAAATGTTCTCTCATTAAAAACTTTGCTGGGGAGATTGAACGTTTCAAGATGCTGGCAATGCTTATGAAAGCTTTTCCCAGAGCTTGGTCTCACCGAGTGGAGTCTGTGCCAACATTGATCATGAGACGGTTCCTGATATCCTACACAGATACAGTCTGGTGGGCAGGTAACAGTCATCATTTGACAGTACATAGCAGGTTCAGTGCAGAGGTCAAAGGCTGGCTTGTCAGAAAGACTGAAGGACCGCAGGGGCTCCCCCCAAGTCGGGAGTGAAGCAGGGGGGTAGGACAGCATGGGACAGTGTCACTGCCCCCGTGGTGTAGCTCCTGCCCCTGCAGTGATGGTTTTGTTTCCTCCACTGTCAATTCAGGGCCTTCCTTGAGCCCTAAGTCCATTTAAAAACAAACAAGGCTATCTGCCAGATAATTCCCTGGCCATCCTTGTGATAGATGTATGTGCAGTCTGTAGTTGTCTTTTGGATAGCCATTTGAAAGGTTTTATTCCTAAGCATCATGTGGATCAAGCCTTCAGCTGCGTGCTCCCTTCCTGAAGGAGGTTCCTTTTGGGTAGTGCGTGTCTACAGCACCACCTAGTTCATTCTGCCCAATCTTCTCAAGAGAGGATGCAATCCTGACGCAAATGTAAATTGGTGGGTCCCCAAGACTCATTCTGGGTAGCAGTTGGAGCTAAGCCACTGGCATGCCTCAGTAGTAAAGTACCCGCTGCCAGAGTGCACTGCTGAGGTTGGAGCTCCTGGGTGGCAGCTTGACCCCCCCGCATGCAGTTGTGGCGGTGGGCTTTGGTTCGTGGCATTATGTACCTTTCCTGTCCAGGAGTGTTTGCTGCGGACTGACACACCGATTGCTACAGTGATGTTGCCGCCCTTGGAAAAACGTTGGTGTTTGGCGCAGGTGCTTTCTATCAAATGCATGATCCCCCTGCACATTCATTCATATCGATGCATTTTTTCTAGGCTACGTCACCTTCCTACTTCACGGGAACATTTCGAGCCTTTATCTCAGTGTTATCACACCTAAGCTTAGTATAACTGATGAAAGTTCAATTATATGCGAATTGACTATTAAAGCATCAGGGCTCATCTGGGGGTCTGGGTCTCCCCTCCCCTTTTCACTTACAATTGTGCTAAATCCCTTAATGTTGGAAAGAAATCGTACATTCATCAGGTGGAGCGTTGGAGGCCAGGGTGCAGATAACCGCTTTTACTGCATATGAGACATTGCAGTCCTGTTCTTAAGAACTGCCAGGCAGATTGGGAATCACGGTCACGGTTAATAGCAGCGAATTGCCAGCTCTTGATGGGTGGGTAGTCACTCCTTTCAGTGGTTGCCCCCTGGGGGAGAAGGTAGAAAAACAGAGGGAGGGAATTAGAGTGACTTTGCACAGTTGAGCAGGTTCATGCCGCTGGATCAGTGGCAAGCATTGGCAGGGCTCCACTCTGGGGAGGCTCACAACAACATCACAGTCTCATTTTTACCAATTGGTGTTGCTATAGCCGGTGGTGCACAGGGGGAGAGCAAAGAGAAGGGGGGGAGCCGGGGGGGAGAGTGAAAGCAAGAGTCTGGACTAAATTAAACAAACAAAAGTGCTTGTAAGTACCATTTAACCCATAACCATTAGCCCAGTGCTGCTAATTGTACTAAACTATATATCTGAAGTTCAGTGTGTGATTAAAGAGTTGGCTCACAAACTCTCTGCATAACCTTAATTTTTTCAAGGTTCTTTGAGTGTAGAATGGCTTATAATAATGATTTTGACTAATACGATTTTTGACATGCAACTTTAATGCTTAACCTTAGTACAACTCCAGAGCATTTCATGTGTATTCAGCTGTAAAGAGTGATGATTTAAAGGGATAATATAAGAAAAAGGTCGTTCTAGAATGAACCTCTAACAAATTGCATGAAGGAAGCTTATTATTCCATGAGTAGAGAGATATGCAGCTTTTCTGATCATTTTTCTGCTTGGTTCAAAAAATTGTTGAGACATGATTGGGGAAAGAAACACAAAAAATGAAATAGAAAACTGCAAGCAGTGAACATTCTTTTGATGGTTATGATTTTGTTGCCACTAAAAATACTCCTCAGTAATGTGGTTGTTCATCTTTCCTCTTGTTTTGGGTGAAGAATTCGTTCCAATAAGAAAATGCTGTTATTGGTTGGAGGATTGCCTCCCGGACCTGACCGGCTACCCAGCAATTTGGTTCAGTATTATGATGATGAAAAGAAGACGTGGAAAATACTGACAAGTAAGTGGTTTATTTTTGTACAGTTGTCTTGATGAATTTAAAAACATGGTTAATCAAATTAGACACTTTATTGATTTGTTTCTCTTCAGAGATTTGTTTATGTATCACAAGGGGGCTTCACAATGGAGCAATAAATTGAGATTGCAGAAGATGCTAATTTTATAATAGGATAGGCCTAAATTAACATTGGCTTAAAATCATTCCAGTAAGTTTTTTAAGTAAACTTGTAAGTCTTTCATACTGCGACATGAATACATGCATATTTATGCACATATGAATAAAATCTGGTTAGGAAAAAAAAAAAAAAGGCAATGTTCAAGACAGTTTTCTCAGAGTCAGATCCCTGGTAAGCCATAGTACTAGAGCACACCTTTGATTCTCTTTTGCATTTTCATTTCCTTCTTCCAGCTTTATCTGTTGTCCACAATCATTAAAGAAAGGTTTCCTCTGTACTGCTCTGCGTCCATTGCTGACAGAAGCATTGGTGGAATATATCAGCTACAATAAACAGTGCACAGAGGCTCCTATCACAAAAATCTTTCTCACCTTCTTTTAAAGGTTGATTGTATTTTAGAGTAAGTATTTTGCCTCGAGCATCGAGATTTGGAACTTATTGTTATGTTGGTTGCGATTCCCAGTCTGACTTGGTCATGGAATCAAATCATAGCTTCCTGAGTGCAGCAGGCTGTGTGTGCATTAGTCCCCTTGTGGCTAAACTGGCTGCATTGGTCAATAAAACTAAATTTTAACTGTCAAAATTGCCCAAAGCAGTATAGATAAAATAATAAATGAACAATTTTGATCCATAAATCAAAGCCATACTTCTAAAACTGGACAACTGGTAAAACCTGGATTTCCTAATATACCTGCTTTTTTTCCCCAAGTAAAATACATTTTACAGAATTCTGTTCCTCATCCCTTATCCAATGTCCTTTAATGGGATATATCCATATTAATATTACATGCACAGGTTAGGATGAAAAAGAATTAAAAAGACTGCTATGATGCAGGATTTGAAATGATGCCTTTGCAAATTGCTTTCTCCCATGGAAAATTTAGAAGCCTTTCTCAAAGTGCTGCAATATAAAGACTGCTTAGGTATAGATGCCCTGGACTAATTGTTGAAGGTATTGTATAAAAATGGCAATTACAAAAGGTCGTATGAACTGTACATTAGAAAAGACTACAGCATCTGTACTAGGGAACATACTGTGCTTCACATTTTTTAGAATAATGAGGTATGATACTCACCTCTGTGTGCTACTACTAAGAAAATACTGAAGATGGTAAGTCAGTGAAAAATCAATGATATTACGTAAGGCAGAAGTGTTCAGGTTTTTTTAATTTGTTGTGTCTAATCCAGTGGCTCATGAGGAGAGGCAGGAGAAATGGATGCCTTGCTTCAAGATCTGAACTCTCCACTGAATTAAAGTAGAAAACTTTATTCCGAAACTTACCTATCTGTAGATATGTCAGATTTTGTAAGAATGAAATTTACTCAGTTCTTGATTTCTTACATTGTGGTACTAACTCCAAGACTGTGGGATACTGGACCCAGAGGTGTGATACCTAAATGCTCTGGTTAAAAGACCATCTATGGTGGTGTTGAGAGATGTTTCTGAATAATTTTATATAATTTAATGTAATCTTTTCTGTGTTACCTCTAACAGTAAACAAAAAATCTCTTTCCATTCTGGTTAATGCACGTAACCTTCTGTGCTGTGATTAAAAGGTAATGCATCTGTTACAGTCCTAGCTAGCTCATGTTCAAGCACTTGGTGCTCAGCACTGGAAGTCCTGAAGGTCCCAGGATCTGTCTCAGTGTCAGCTGAGACAATGGCTGTCAAATACACAGCCCTCTTGTGACATAGAGTAATCCTGTTCTTACAAAACCTGTTAGAAAAGGATGCCCTTTTGGCCTGGACTACTGTTCGAGGAACACAGAGGAGAATGCTTGTCTTTTCACACTGAAAAAGACTAAATGTTAACAAGCATGATTTTTTAGCAAATATTATTACTACTCATCAAATGGTAGCAATAATTATTTTTTTAAAAAGTTGAAATAAGAGTTTCAAGTATCCACTGCTTTATTTTCTAACTTAATATAAGAGAGGATGGGAAGTGGGGACAAGTTGGAGTAGTACTTTTGTCCTGTCCCTTCCATAAAACACTGAAGGACTCTACAGCATAGGAGTGCAGGGACTTGAAGAACCGTGACTGAGCAGTTTTAGGGAAGACCACAAACTAATCACCTTATAACATGGTGATAGTTCAGTGCACTCATGGTGTTGTATGACGTTTATGGTGTGGAGGAATTTAAGGACATTGTCCTATATTTATTTTTCATGTACTTTTTGCTATATAGGAGGAAGTACATTTATATCCTTCCTTTACCCTTTTACCTCACTCCCAGTCCACAGTTTTGGAAAATAATTGGTCTCTTTATTCTTATCAGAGATGTACAATCAGCAGTTGAAGGAGGAAGATTCTTTTTTCTGTTTCTTTTTCACTTGTTTAGACAGTGCTGTCAGTTCTGAGGTTTGTGGTGGGTTGACCCTGGCTGGACGCCAGGTGCCCACCAAAGCCACTCTCTCTCTCCCTCCCCCCAGCTAGACAGGGGAGAGAAAATATAACAAAGGGCTCGTGGGTCGAGATAAGGGCAGGGAGAGATCACTCAACCTATTACCGTCACGGGCAAAACAGACTCAACTAGGGGAAAATTAACTCAATTTATTACCAATCCACCAGAGTAGGGTAATGAGAAATAAAACCAAATCTCAAAACACCTTCCCTCAACCCCTTCCTTCTTCCTGGGCACAGCTCCACTCCCGATTTTCTCTACCTACTCCCCCCAGTGGCACAGGGGGACAGGGAATGGGGTTTACGGTCAGTTCATCACACGTTGTCTCTGCCGCTCCTTCCTCCTCAGGGGCAGAACTCCTCACACTCTTCCCCTGCTCCAGCGTGGGGTCCCTCCCACAGGAGACAGTCCTCCACGAACTTCTCCAACAGGAGTCCTTCCCATGGGCTGCAGTTCTTCATGAACTGCTCCAGTGTGGGTCTATTCCACAGGCTGCAGTCCTTCAGGCACAGACTGCTCCAGTGTGTGTCCCCCACAGGGTCACAAGTCCTGCCACCAAACCTGCTCCAGTGTAGGCTCCTCTCTCCACGGCTCTGCAGGTCCTGCCAGGAGCCTGCTCCAGCGTGGGCTTCCCATGGGGTCACAGCCTCCTTGGGGTATCCACCTGCTCTGGCGTGGAGTACTCCCCGGGCTGCAGGTGGATATCTGCTCCACCGTGGACCTCCCTGGGCTGCAGGGGGACAGTCTGCCTCACCATGGTCTTCCCCACGGGCTGCAGGGGAATCTCTGCTCCGGCGCCTGGAGCACCTCCTGCCCCTCCTTCTTCACTGACCTCGCTGTCTGCAGGGCTGTTTCTCTCACATGTTCTCACTTCTCTCTCTGGCTGCCGTTTCTGTGCCTGCTGCAACTTTTTTCCCTTCTTAAATCTGTTCTCCCAGAGGCACCACCACCATCGCTGATGGGCTCGGCCTTGGCCAGCAGCGGGTCCTTCTTGGAGCTGGCTGGCATTGGCTCTGTCAGACATGGGGGAAGCTTCTAGCAGCTTCTCACAGAAGCCATCCCTGTAACACCCCCTCTACCAAAACCTTGCCACACAAACCCAATACAGGTTGCAGTTCACCCCCAGGTCATCAGTGCAAATAAGGAGTTTGCTCCCTAGTGAACAGGGACAGAGAAAAAGCTGTGTCCTGCTCATGAGGTTCTGTGATGGGAAGAATCTCAGTCCTTGCAGTCTGGTATTTTAGGGTGTTCTGTCTTATTATCACCTTAGGTGTATTTGATTTCCTCTTGTACTAGTAAACGTTTACAAAGTCTTTTCTTTAACCTTCTTCCTTCCAGTAGACTCCCCCACGCACCAACAAAAAGCCAGGTTTTGCACTTAGAGACTTACTGATCCAATGTAAATGTGCACAGAAATTCCCCTTTCCCTCCTCCAAACCCACCTACTTTACTCATTTTCTGCTGTCTGTGCCAGTGGCATTTGGAGGTAGGGAAGGTGGGAAAGAAGCTTGCAAACACTTTGTCCTGGGTGCAGTGGCAGGGCTGTTGAGGAGGAGATGGATGACACGAGACCGAACCTCCTCCTGTCACCTTCCACTGAGAGGGGCCCCAGAAGTTACCCAGCAGGGCCTGCAAGCCTGTTTGAGAGGGAGGTGCTTGCCTGTTGCCTGTTTCCTTCTCAGTGTGGAGAGCAGCTGCTGAAACCACTCCACTCAGTTGCTTAGGGCTCTCTGTCCTGCCTTGTGTGATGCATAAGGAACAGGAGAAGATCAACCATCAGAAACTACTGACTCCATGTAAGCCGTGGCACTGCAGCTGGAGCTATGAAGACAGTTGCAAGTGGAACAGCACAAGCTATCGAGTATGACAGCTCAGCAGAGTAGCAATCTCATTTTGTTCCTGCGACAAGACTAGATCTATTGGCAGGGGATACTGCCCACCTCTCTCTGCCTGGCTACCCAAAGCACCAAATGCATCAGTACTAATGGGAGTAATTCTAAAGGTATCAGGAAAACAACTTGCCTTGTTCATAGATCCAGAAGAGGAGGGGAAGCATGCACCCATTTCCAATTTTTAATGTCATCATCTATAGGCAAGAATGCTATGGCTCAAGGGATCAGTAGATTTTTCACAGTCTAGTATTACTGTGTATTTTTCCTGTCTGATATTCCTAGGAGTTATTTTTTCTATGTTGGCAACAAAGAATAGAGACAGAACAAAGAAAAAAAAGGAGAAAGTGAGTGTCATTTTACAAACATTTTTTGCCACCTAATTTTACTTGATGTGGGCACGGTCCTAACCTGAGGTTCATAATGAGCATGTTGCTGTTTGATTTGAAACACTACTTATTGCACAGTCGTGCCTGAGCAAAGCAGAGGCTTTTATAGACAGTATGGCAAAGTACAGCAAACAGATCTTCACTGCGTGGTTTCTTTTCAGGCTTGCCTACATGTGCACAAACACCAGATCATTTTTTGACTGGGTACTACCTATGTCAACGTAGCAGCAACAAGCTACCACTGCCCAGTGACACGAACTGAATGGCTGATGGGTGTTTGACAGTCCTTAGTAGCAGCAAAAGTTCTGCTCTGTTAGTGGGGTTTCATTATTCCATGGTATTTCGCAGTCTTCATAACTACTTACTGGATGTGGGGCAGTGGGGGGGGTCTCAGTGTCACCACCTCATGCCTCACTGCTCAGAACCAGCCACTGCTGCTTCGGTTTTAATTACCAGCTACCATCCTGCCAGTAGTCCTTGTTTAATCCTAGAACTCCTTTGGTTGTTTGGTTTAACTGCAACATTTAAGATTAAACTTTAAGGAAGTGAAACAATGTTTTGTTTGTTAGAATTATTCTATAATAATTGCAAGTTTCAAAATCCAGAGCCTATAAAGATTTTTTGTGTTCAGAATTGCATAGCTCTCCCAAAAACCCTACTGCTAAGGCAATGATGTATTACTTTCACTTTCATTATATGTTTTTAATCAGAGCGTGACTTCACACTAGACAAAGCGATGCTTTATGCATGGTCTCCCTTGTTTTTTGCTAAAATCTTTTGACGTGATTAATTTTACTTTAATGCTTTTGTCTTGATGTAATGGTAAGGATGATGGGTATAAACCAGGGCAAAAAATACATGCTTTTCTGTCATAATGCCTCTAAGCATTTAAAAAATATATTAAATGAAAGAAAAAAATATCACAAGAGACTGATCCAACTGGAATTAAATTTCTTGCTACGTGAACAGAGAATGCAAGAAATAAATAAAAATGATGCAGTCATTGTTTTAGGGGTTTTTTTTGTATTTTTTTCCATAGCAATGTATCCATCTGTCTGATTAGAAGCGATGAGTAGGAGAGAAATTGTGTCTTACAGATTTCTAGGTATACAGCAAATCCTCCTTTCAATGCAAAATTCCTTTTTCTCTAAAGCACAAATGGGTAAAATACTGGAAACATTACTGAATTCTTACATGGCATGTTCCATCCATGTGAAGCTGCAGCTGCAGCAGATCTTTCTTTCATATCAGTCCTTTGTTTTTCAGTAAGATACTAATTGTAACATTCCTTAACCTCCTTAGTTAACCACATCATCTGGGTAAACCACGGAGAGGATTCAGTGAGCATCAAAATAGTGGCAAATACACGCATGGGCAATAATGCATTTATGCTTAGGGATTGCACTAGGTTTGGATTTTAATCCAATGTAAAAGCCAACATCATTGTCCAATGAGAAATATGACACAGGTAATATGTTTGGATAGGAAAGACAGGGAAATGTCCAGAAGGTCGCCAGACTGGAAAGTTTAGTCAGGATGACCAGCACCTCATTTCTGGTTACCTCTTTTCCTAGTTATCCCTTAGTCTTATTTTAGTTATCTTGACCTTCCTGCCCTTTGCTAGGTATATTTAAGTCTGCTGTGTTTGGTTAATGTGTAAGGACAAACAATGAATCAGGCATTTCGATTTCCTTCTCCATCCCTCTCCTTCATGCCAGCAGCAATCACACAATATCAAGGAGATGTCATTTATTTGTCTTCCTCTGACTAACTGATCATAACAAGCAGCTGGTAACCTTTTCATCCTTGATGCTCCGATAAAGGCGGTCCGACTTCTCATTCCTTCCCCAGGTTGGCTGTGCTTTCATTTTTACATGAGGCAATCGCCACTGCAGGTAGTCTGGTCTGAATACAGTATCTTTCTATTCTGCCATTTTGACTTTTTAAATTTCCCTTGAATATGTTCTGTGACAGTACAACCTCCTGTACAGCAGTCCTCCATCTTCAGTAACAACATTTCGAATGTCAGCTAGCACTTAGGTATACTGGTGGTTCTAGAAGCCCTTTCAGCATCATTATTTATGTATTTTATCCACAGGGAAGTCAAGTAAAAGGAAAGTAGAATGGTTTGCTTCATGTCATAGTCAGTATCACAGAACCTGGGTCACTCCACTCCCCAGCCTACATCGTTTCTGCTGGAATAGGTTATATTTCTTTCTTCTCTGTTTTCTTTGGCAATTCTGTGGTGCTCAGTTGTATCAGCCTTTCCTATACAGAATGATACTTTGTCCTTCCTGGGCAAATTAATAACAAAACTCCTGTTCCTCTGTTTTTCTGAAATGGCTTTGGAGTCACTAAGAGCTTCTCGGTCCTTCATGTGTTGGAGTACTTTATCCAGTTTTCTCTTTTCAAAGTTGGTTGCTTACAAGACAAGCAGTATGATTTATATGCTCACATCAGAGGTTCTTGGGAGAAATTTTCAAAGGCTTAAGTGTCAGCTTAAGCACCACTAGATGCCTAGCATATATTGTGCCTTTGGAAATGTAATGTCTTTTAAGTAAATAAATTCATCCACTGTAGAGCTTTTACTTTTTAGAAGAATGATAGCATGTTAGAAGCGAAGGTTTCCTCCTTCACTTTACCCCCAATCAACTGGTAACTGAATAAAAGAAGCGGTGTTTGCAAAAAGTGAGTCGAGTCAGATGGACAGGTTCTCTTGACATATGCCAGTTATAAATTCTTCCCCCTTTTTTTTGTCACTTGTGAGAATAGTGCACACTTGTGTTAATCAAAAATGTGTCTTGATGATCCCTTCTTGGCAGCCCTGATAAATTTCATCTCTCTTACTCCATTTATCCAGCAGTCAGGGATGCTGCAGCTTCTGCTTCAGTGCTGTGTCGAGGATGGTTTCAGCATTGCATTGAAAAGCTTGAGCAAGCATTAGCATATTGCTAAGGCAGAAGTCTTTATATTACCCACTAGATAGATTTAATAAATGTGGTAGATGTCTGTAGAAGTTGTACATCTACACGTATGCACATGCTTATATGTATCTTCCTTCTTACTAAAAGCTAATTTGAAACATAAATTCCATCTATATTTTCCATCTTTATATTTAGACCCTTTTGAAAGGTTCAAAACCAGGAAAATCTGGTCACAAAAGAAGAGAGATTCATACACAGAAAAGTTGAGTGATTGGTATGACTGTCCAACTTTAAGCCTGGATTTAGGAGATTAATTCAAGGTGGTCGGACACACTGCTAATAAGCCACATGTTTTACACATACAGGGAAGTGAGAATATAGAAGTGAGAAACAGAAATAGAGTGAACAGTATTTTTTTGTGTGACATACCAGAGGTTAGCCACAACTCCCATTCTGAGGATGATGCATGGGAATTCAGCCATGCAAGTGCCATTAATGGTGCACGCCTGCGTATCTAAGAGCAAGACAGAGCTCTAAGAATGAGTGAAAATGTAGCATGTTCTCACAATGAAAGCTATATTTGTGCATTAAATATTATTTTCTTCTGCACTATCATGTGAGATAACTTTCCAGAAATGTCAGCCCTCTTTCTGTGCATTTTTCTTTTAGATAACAATATTGTTAGCTTCTGCTTTTACACAGGTGTTACTTGACTGTGTGTGTCTTTTGTGATAATGTCTGTACTCTGTGCCTTATTTGTAAGTGTGGTGTCTTGTGGACTGGATAGCTTTCTCCTCCTGTATTCCCAGTCCCTTTATATCTTGCTACGCTGTGTCTTTGAAACGGCCAGTCTTAACACTGCATTCAGTCTGTTTGTGCTGAAGCCCTCAACAGTCTTTCAGCTTCTCTTGGCTACTTTCTGCCCTTTGTTATGGACTTGTGAACACCCACCTCTCTGGAAACCAGGCTGTTCATTTTCTTCTGCATATACAAAGATGTCTCTGAATCTACTCGCCTTCGTCCTCAGAAACTTCACTGGCAAACAGTTACTTTCAGGTAGAGTCCAGAAGTGTTACCCGAATATCCTGTTCCCTGCCCATGCTCAACCAGGACCGTTTGTGGTTGAAAACCTGAGTGGGACAAAAGAACAGGACACAACCCTGTTCCAAGACATCCTTAGGCAGGGCACCAAGACAGTGCAGAGTTGAGCCATGGGTGGCTCCAAGTAAGAAGGCGGCAGGTGTAAGACGGATGAGTTAGCAGATGATCTGTGCCATTTCCAGAGCAGATGCCAATGTCAGGCTTCTGTGGAGACATCTTACAAAGAAAGCTGCTGGTTCCTGGAGATGCCGCTTCCTGCTATATCCTTGCAAGTACATCAGAACCTTTGATTCAAAACCTTCGTCCTAGATCACAGAACTTACCTTTTTCTACCTCATCTTCCAACTTGAGTTACATATCTTTACAGATGGCTTGAGGATGACAGTTCCGTTTTGCAGCAACTTCTACAGCTTTGTTCCAAGGCAAAAAGAATTCCTTCGAATGTGTTTGCAAAACCAGAGTTGTATCAGAACGTCCCTTCTCATCTCAACATCTCTTGTGAGTTGGGAAAGAGGCAGACAATTGAGGTTCGAGTCCCTGCTTTGCTTAAGTCAGAGTACAATTTTTTAACTTAAAAATCCCTCATGTATGTCCCAATGGGTATTTCACAGCCTCACCAAAGAAAGTTTTGTCCAGCTTTGCAAGGCTAACTGCAAACCAGAAACTGCGTAGCTACAAACAAGAAGTTGCTATGATTTCACCGGTAAACCCAGGTGAGCAACAGAGCATAGATACTTGGGCTTAATGCAGCCCTAGAGTCTCTGCAGCTTTTCGAGTCATCTCAGCCTATGGGCATCGTGCGTTTGCTATGAACACACATACATACCCCGGTCCAGTAGGAACTGGGAGCTGCGTTGTCCTGTCTTCTGTCCATGCAAGTGTCCCACCTGGCTAGATACAGATTGCAGTAAAGTCACATAATTTCTAGTGAAAGGAAATATTTGCCAAAAATGTTCTCACCAGATCTGTTTGTGTAGGTTCCTTAATACTATTTGGCCACTGTCTCTAAAAAATCAGCCATCTGGAATAACTTCCACACAAAATTATGTGGCATTGTGTGAATTTAGTGCTCCCTGCAAACATGGATTTCTGTTTCTTAGATGATTGCAGGTAAAATTTATGTGTTTATTCTTATCTAGTTTCTCTGGGATTTATGTAGCATTAATGGGAGCTAGGCATGTATGGAGATGAAAATGAACTCTGGTGTGTTTCTAGTTGCTTACTTTAGAAAGCATTCCCTTTTTTCAGTATCTAATGTGACATTTTATTTATGTACAAATGGGTTGCAAACAGGATGGCAAAGCACCGCTAGCTGGGCAAAATGTAATCATAAAAAATTCTCATAGAAATCCTCAGACTTTTTTGAGAAATTGATACATGGTTTATAAATTTTCTCCTCTCAAATGTTGCTAAAACAAAAGGCAGTTTCCTTCCAAGAAGTGTTTTGTACACAATTATTTGCAATACAGATTTTGGAAGCCTGCCTTAGCTTTCTCATTTTTGTAAGTACTATTAATGGCAAGAGGTGCACATTTTGCATCCTCAACTTTATTTGCTGTTGTATGTCCTTATTGCATTGTAGTGGCTCATCGTTTGTAGGAAGTCATTCTCCTTTCAATTTTCCTCTATTTTCTCACAGCTTGATTAAGTTCTTTTCTCCCTTCCCTTCCCCATCCCTTCCCCCTTCCCTACTGGCTCCCCTACTCCCGTACCTTCCCTCTGTTTAAGACAGAAATAAAATTTATTACAGACTTGAGAGGGGTTTTTTCTAAGCTTTCTGTCTCATACCAGGTGTTGCATGAGCTACTGCTTTCATTTAACTGAATGCTGGAGTAAGTATCTGCAGAAACAGACTAATATGTCTTTACGGGAATGGTTTTTGGTATGTTGTTTTGTCATATTTATATATTGTGATTCTACTCTCAAATGGGGATTGTGCTACTATAGGGTATGCAACTGCAGAATGACTGTTCACACCGAGAAAAAAAGTGTTAACAAATTGAATAGTAATGAATTAACCTGCAGAAAAAGCATTTTGCCCTAGTACACAGAAACCCTGCATAACTAGAGCATATAATTTTAAATGAAGCAGGCTCTAGGAATGCCTCAATGGGTGTGATGTCGACAGTAGCTCATAATTCATGGATATGAATTATGGCTGAATATCAGGAAAAAACTTCCTGACATTGAGATCTATTAGGTTGTGGAATAATCTCCCATGGGAAATGGTGGAAATCCCATTGCTTAAGATCAGAATGAGCACTAGGAAAGGGACAAATCCTGGCCTGGCCTCAATCTTCTAGGGCAAATGAATTAATTGTTTTAACATATGACTTCCTATCAATCTAGACAGTGATGTCTTCTGATATTCGCCGGGCAGGAGCGACAAAGGCAGCTGTAGTACGAGCTACCCTACCTTGCCCCGTGACCATGTCCCCTCTGCTTGTGAGTAGATTGCGGAGACTCAATTAAGCGCTCAAACTCTCTGTGCAAGATTCCTTTTATTTCACAAAAGAATTCAACTTATATATGTTTCAACAAAGATCCAGAAAGTACTAACGGCACACAGCCAATACTACTAGCACAGGAGGGCATATCTGACCCAGCTGGGATGTTTGCCAGTCCTCAGAACAGTTAAAGATAAAAACATTCCATAGACATACTCGTGACTGTCTTCAGCCACATCTTCCCAGGCCTACAGAAGGCCATCCTCCAACCTGACCTTGTAAAACTAGTTCTTCAAGGCTTGGCAAACATGCAGCACAACAAATTCTAACGGTCGCTCTTGAAAACAAATGCCAGGTGTTCCAAGCTGCTCCCACATAGATCACCCCCAGGGGTAAAAAAAAAAAAGGGGTGACTTTGAGTGCCTCCAGGGCTGTCCTGGAGAATCACTGTGCTGGCTTCTTGGAACCCGTGGCTTGGGACCTGAGGGTCCCTGCTCAGCTTGCAGCTCTGCTGCCGGGGGTCTCCCAGCCACCTTCCACACGTGGCGCAGGTTGCCTTCGGTCCTCCACCTCCGTCTCCTCCAGTGCTGCCCTAAGACTCCTACTGCTCTTGTGAGTTACCTTAAATAAATGTGCACAAAGGGGTGGGAAGTGCTGTCACAGTCTCCCAGAGTGGTCTCTTTATAACAGGACGCCAAGGCAGGGCGTCGAATGCAGTAAGTTGTGTCACAAGAGTGTTTGAGGGTGCAAAGCCTAATCAGGTGGTGTCGGTGGACTGGGGCGAGTCGCAGAAGCCTGACGTCGGCTGGTCTTGTCCGCAGCGCCTGCAGGGAGCAGTGTGTGAATAAGACGGGCTGTATTTTTGGCACGGAGAGGGCAGCTGGTTTCCATCTGCGGTGCCCTGAGCTAACCTGCATCCGTGTGAACTGCGTGTGAGGGGTGAGG
>JANHGO010000063.1:63022511-63041368 GCA_024606505.1 Aquila spilogaster
ATTAAATGAAAGAAAAAAATATCACAAGAGACTGATCCAACTGGAATTAAATTTCTTGCTACCTGAACAGAGAATGAAAGAAATAAATAAAAATGATGCAGTCCTTGTTTTATTTTTGGTGTTTTTTTTTTTTTTTTGTACTTTTTCATAGCAATGTATCCATCTGTCTGATTAAAAGTGATAAGTAGGAGAGAAAAGGTATCTTACACGTTTTGAGGTGTACTCTCAACGCAAGACTTTTTGTATGTCAAAAAGACAAAGGGGTGAAATATTAGGAAACATTACTGAACACTTACAGGGCACTTTCCTTCCATAGTAAGCACAGTAAGCAGCAGATCTTTCCTTCATATCAGTACTTTGTTTTTTAAGAAGATGCCAACTATAACATTCCTTACCCTCCCTAGGTAACCATGTTGTCTGTCTAAACCATGAAGAGAAATCAATAAGTGTCAAAATAATGGCAAATACATGTATGGGCAGTAGCGCATTCATGCTTAGATATTGCACTTGGTTTGGATTTGAAACCAATGTATAAGCCAGAGTCATTGTCCAATGAGACGTATAACGTAGGTGATATATTTGTGTAGGAAAGACAAGGAAATGCCTAAAAGGTCACTGGAGTGAAGAGTTTTACCAGGATAACCATCACCTCCTTTCTAGTTACCTAGTTATAGTTATGCCTTAACCTGATTTTGACTCTCTCGAATTTCTGTGAACTTCCTGCTCTTTACTAGGTCTACTTCAGCCTGCTGTGTCTGGTCAGTGTGGAAGGACAAACAATGAATCAGGCACTTTGATTTCCTTCTCCAACTCTCTCCTTCATGCCAGCAGCAATCGCACAGTATCAGGGAGTTGTCAGTTGCTTGTCTGCCTCTGACTGACACAACGAGCATCTGGTAACCTTTTTGTGCTCTATTGTGAGGGCATCTTCCTTCCCCAGATTAGCTGTGTTTTCATTTTCACATGAGGCAACTTCTACTTCAGGTAGCTTGGTTAGCATACAACATATTTTTATTTCTGTCATTCTGACTTATACATTTTCCTTCAGTGCATTCTGTGATGGTGCGGCCTCCTGGGCAGCAGTCCTCCGACTTCAGTAACAACATTTTTAGTGTCAACCTGCACTTAAATGTACTGGTGGTTCTATTTTCTGCCTTTCAGAAGTGCACAGGCATTATTTATGCATTTTATCAACAGAGAGGTCACATGAGAAGAAAAAGTGGTTTGCTTCATGTCATAGTCAGCACCAGAGAACGTGGGTCACTCTCCGTCCCAGCCTGCATTTTTTCTGCTGGGATAAGGGGGTATTTCTTTCTTTTCTGTTTCCGCTGGCAGTTCTGTGACACTTAGTTGTGTCAGCCTTTCCCATACAGAATGTTACTCTGTCCTTCCTGCGTAAGTTAATAACAAAACCCTTGCTCCACTGTTTTTCTGAAATGGCTTTGGCATTGCAGAGTTTGATGGGCCTTCGTGTGTATTAGTGCTTTAACCATTTTTCCCTAAAAAACTCCTCAGTATTTTCTTTTCCAGATTGGTTATCTACAAAACAGGCAGTATAATCTATACGCTTACATCAGAAGTCCTCAGGAGAAATTTTCAAAGGCATTAGTGTCAGTTTAAGTACCACTGTATGCCTAGCAGATACTGTGCCGTTGGGTATTTTTACTTCTTTTAAGTAAACAAATTCAGTGTAGAACTTTTGCTTTCTAGAAGAATGTTAGTGTGTTAGAAGCAGAGGTTTCCTCCCTCAATTTACCTCTAATCAATTGTTAGACTGAATAAAAGAAGCAGTGTTTGCAAAAAGCAAGTAGAGTCAGACGGACAAGTTAAATCTCTTGACATGTGCCAGTTATAATTTCTTTTTCGTCACTTGTGAGAATAGTACGTACTTATGTTAATCAAAAATGTGTCCTGATGAACAGCTCTTGGCAGCCCTGATAAATTTCCTCTCTCTTACTTCATTTATCCAGTAGTCTGGAATGCTGCAGTTTCTGCTTTAGTGCTGTATCAAGGATGGTTTCACCACTGCATTGAAAAGCTTGAGCAAGCATTAGTGTGTTACTAAGGCAGAAGTCTTGATATTACCTACTAGGCAAATTCAGTAATTGTGGTCAGTATATGTAGAAGTTGTGCAAGTGTGTATACACATATCCACATGCTCCTACTTATTCTCTTTCTTAGGCAAGCACACTGACAAAAGCTAATTTTAAACATAAATTGCATTTGCATTTCCCATCTGTATGTTTAACCCCTTTTAAGAAGTTCTAAAACAGGAAAGTAAGGTCACAGTAGGCAAGGGAGTCATAAACAGAAATCTTGACTGACTGGTGCAAGTATGCAACATTCAGCCTGAATTTGGGAGACCTATTCAATGCAGTCAGGCACTCTGCCAATAAACTACATGCTTTTCACATGTGGAAAAGTGAGAATATAGTGGTGAGAAACAGCAACATAATGGAGTATTTTCTTGCGTGTGCTAGCGGTAGCCACAACTCCTGTTCTGAGGATGATGCATGGGAATTCAACCATGCAAGTGCCATTAATGATGCATGCCTGAATATCTAAGAGCAAGACAGAGCTTTAAGAATGAATGAAAATGTAGTATGTTCTCACTGTGAAAGCTGTATTTGTTAAGTATTATTTTCTTGTGCATTACTATTTGAGATAACTTTCAAGAAGTGTCAGCCCTCTTTCCATGTATTTTTCTTTCTGATTACAACATTATTACCTTCTGCTTTTACACAGGTGTTATTTGACTGTGCATCTTGTGATAACTTCCATTCTCTGTGCCTGGCTTGACCAAGCAGCCTGTTAAGTTCATTTCACCTTCTTTCAGCTGAAACCCTCAGAGAATGAAGGGCTAATATAAATTATTCACATTTTTTAAAACAATTTCAATTGAGGCTTTCTACTTATTCATAAAGCAGATTATTCTGCATATTCCCCTCTTTATTCATAAGCATGGTGTATCCTAGGTAGTGGACAGCTTTCTCTTCCTATATTCTCAATTCCTTTATATTTTTCTACACAGTGTCTTTGAAATGGTCGGTCATGCTAACATCTCTAGGTTTTATTAAGACCTGATTCAGTCTGTTTGTGCTGGTCTGTTTGTGCTGAAGCCCTCAACAGTCTTTCAGCTTTTCTTGGCTGCCTTCTGCCATTTGTTAGAGACTTCTGAACCCCACCTACCTTTCTGAAAACCCGGATGTATGAAATTTGTTTTCTTTTACATATACAAAGATAACTTCCAGGATGTTAATTTTCTTTTGCATATACAAGTCTGCCCGGATCTACTCATCTTCATCCTGAGAAGCTTCATCAGCAGTTACTTTCAGGTAAAGTCAAAAAGTCTTAGCTGAATGTTCTGCTGTGTACTTGTGCTCAGCCAGGACTGTTTGTGGATAAAACCCTGTTCCTAAACATCCTTAGGCAGAGGCTGAGACAGTGCAGAGGTGAGGTGTGGGCTGGCTCCAGGTAGGAAGTTGGCAAGTGTAATACAGGTGAGATATCAGATGTATCATTTCCACAGTAGTTGTTGATGTGCTTCTGTGCTTCCCTGTAGACATCTTGCAAAGAAATCTGCTGATTCCTGGAGATGCCAGTCCCTGCTATATCCTCACAAGTAAATCTAAACCTTTGACTCAGAACTTTCCTCCTGTGTCACTGAACATACCTTTTTCTACCTCCTATTTCAACTTCAGTTACTCATCTTTACAGATCACTTGAGAATGACAGTTCGATTTTGCAGCAACTTCTACAGCTTTGTTCCAAGGCAAAATAAAAACAAATTCTGTAAAATGTTTTTGTGGAACCAGAATTGTATTAGAATGTCCCCTCTTGTACCAACACTTCTTGTAGCATGGAGAAAAGGCAGGCAACTGAGGTTCAAGTTTCTGCATTACCCTGCTTTGCCCAAGTCAGAGTATAATTTCTTTAATTTGAGTCCCTCATATATATCCCAATGGGTGTTTCATAGCTTTGTCCACAATTTGTGCAAAGCTAGTTGTGGATGAGAAGCAACATAGCTATAAATAAGTTGCCATGCCTTTCCCGGTAAACCTAAGTGAGCAACATAGCATAGGTGCTTAGACTTAATGTAGGCCTAAAGGATCTTTAGCATTTCAAGTTATGTCAGCCCTTGAGCATCTTGTGTCTGCTGTAAACACACATACTGTTGTCCAGGCGGAGTAGGGATTGGAAGCTGTGCTGGCTTGGCTTCTGTTCAAAGCAAACACCCCATTTGGCTAGATACAGATTTCAGTAAAGTCACCTGATTTCCAGTGACGGGAAGTATCACCAAAAACTTTCTCACCAGCTCTTTGTAGGTCCCTTCAAGCTGTTTGGCCAGAGTATCTCTAAAAACTGAGCTCTCTGGAATGGATAGCTTCCATGCAAAATTGCGTGGCATTGTGTGAATTTAGTGCCTACTGTAAACATGGCTTTCCGCTTGTTAGATGATTTCAGGTAAAATGTATGTGTTTATTCTCATACAGTTGCACTGGGATTTATGTAGCATTAGTGGGAACCAGGCATGTATGGAGATGAAAATGAAATCTGGTGTCTTCCTAGTTGCTTACTTCAGAAAGCAATCTCTTTTCTAGTATCTAATGTGACATTTTATTTATGTACAAATGGGATGCAAACAGGATGGCAAAGCACCACTAGCTGGGCAAAATGTAATCATAAACAATTCTCATAGAAATCTTCTGACTTTTTGAGAAACTGGTGACACTCTTTATAAATATTCTCTTCTCAAATCTTCCTAAAACAAAAGAGTTTCCCTCCAAGAAGTTTGGTATGCGATTATTTGCAAGACAGATTTCAGAAACCTACCTTATTTTTCTCAGTTTCCTACTGCTATTAATGAGGAGAGGTGCACATTTTGTATCTTCAAGTTTATTTTCACTGCTGTGTGCCCTGTGGTCTCTCACTGTTTGCAGGAAGTTGTTCTCAGTTTTTCTGTTTTCTCACAGCTTCCTTCCTTCCTTCCTTTCCTTTCCTTTCCTATCCCTCCTCCCTTCCCTACCCCTATACCCTCCCTCTGTTAAGGACAGAAATAAAATTTGTTATGGACTTGGGTTTTTTTTCTTAGCTCTCTGTCTCATAACAGGTGTTGTATGAGCTACTGCTTTCATTTAACTGAATGCTGGAGTAAGTATCTGCAGGAACAGACTAATATGTCTTTACGGGGATGGTTTTTGGTATGTTGTTTTATCATATTTATATATTGTGATTCTACTCGCAAATGGAGATTGTGCTACTATAGGGTATGCAACTGCAAAATGACTGTTCATACTGAGAAAAAAAAAAAGTGTTAACAAATTGAATAGTAATGAATTAACCTGCAGAAAAAGCATTTTGCCCTAGTACACAGAAACCCTGCATAACTAGAGCATATAATTTTAAATGAAGCAGGCTCTAGGAATGCCTCAATGGGTGTGATGTCGACAGTAGCTCATAATTCATGGATATGAATTATGGCTGAGTATCAGGAAAAAACTTCCTGACATTGAGATCTATTAGGTTATAGAATAATCCCCCATGGGAAATGGTGGAAATCCCATTGCTTAAAATCAGATTGAGTCCTAGGAAAGGTACAAATCCTGGCCTGGCCTTAACCTTTTAGGGAAAATGAATTAATTGTGTGGGTGGGTGCACAGCCTAATTAGGTGATGTTGGACTGGGGTGAGCGGAAAAAGTCTGACGTGGGCTGTTTTTGCCTGTAGTGCAGTGCATAGCAGGAGCTGTATTTTCAGCACAGAGGGGCAGCTGGTTTCACATGCCCAACACCAGCCAGCATCTGTGACTGGGGAGCGAGCTGGGCAGCCCAGAGAGACCCCCACTCTGGCTCCTGGGAAGCTGCTGAGAGGGACAGTGAGGGGAAACTGGCTTCCCTTCTGCCTCAGAAATGCTACCTCTGACCTCGGGTGAGCCTACCCAGATGCTCTTAATGTTCAGCAAACACCCATGGCTTACAATATCTGACGTGAGCCTGTAGCTCTCAGTGACTGAATCATTTAAAAATTTCCCATTTTGTTACAATTAAATACTGTTTTCACTGCACACAATTTTAGGTTTATGTTTGGGGAAAAAGAACATTCAACTCCGAGATGGCTACAGCTAAAACTGTTAAGGAAATCAAGCTTGTTTTCTTGTTTGTAAATGCAAAATAAGTGTGAGTGAAGTGACTGTTCTGCAGTGATTACAGTAACCAGCACCTTAATGTATAAGGGTAGGCCAATGCCTTGAGGTTCAATTTTTTTAAAAAAAGAGAAAGTTTGACTCCAAAACATGAAACTAAGAGATGGTAAATGCTCCTTCTTGGGCTAAACAGGAAAGGACAACGTCAGAAAGACCTATGCGTCTATCACTTTCAGATGGGGAGGCACAGGAAATGACATTAATAGAAGTTGTTAAAATAGATTTTAATGGAGTTACCATGATGTAATAGCTGCATTTCTACTCTTCCTATCTCTCCCCTCAGTTTTACACAGAGGAGAACAGAGCGTGTGGGTCTGATCTTGACTCACGATCTCTCTGGCTAGTCAAGAATTACAGCTGCTCTATGCACATAGCCTAACTAGCATATACGCCTTATGTAGAAGATACTTTTCTGATTGCAGTGACATGAAAAGAATGTCAAACAGCTGCCAGATGAAAAAGAACAGGAATTATTTTTTTTTTTCTAGATCAATCGTTAAAAAGTAACAAAAAAGAAGTCCAATTAAAGGTCATGGAGTGGTTTTCTGCCCTCATGCATGTGTAAGGCATTGTGCGGGCGTAACTAACGCAGAATTTGACTCCCAAATTTTCTCATTTGCTGGATACAAAACTGAAAGGAAATCCTTATGACCAGCTTATAAGGCTATATAATGAAAAATTACAACAGCAGAAAAATGTATGCGTATCATATCTCTAATTCAGCAAAGTATTAATCACGCTGATGTTCGGCAGTGTGTTTAAATACAGGCTTAAGTACTTTATAAAGTACTGACTGTAAACATCTCTATACAAATGTGCATTATCATAGGATAGAGATTATCTGTGTTATATCTCCAGAAGAGTGAAATTGTGTTAAAAGCTGTGGCAGGCGGTACAGATCTGGGTGACACACGGTGTCCACAGCCCAGTGTTCTGGCCAGCCCCCATGTGACTCTTGTCTCCCAGCTCCCAGAAGGACCTCTGAACTCTGCACAGCCTCATTTACACTCAGTTTTCTTCAGTAGAATCACAACTGCTGGAATCAGCTGTGCATGTAGTGGCTCCCATTAACTTCTGCTCCAAGGAAGATATGTCCAGGGCAGAGTCCTGTATAAAGGCTTATGTGCAGAGCTCGAGCGTCCATCTTAGGTCTTGTTAACACATTTCAGGGGCTTTCTGTACCAGGTTCAGTTTCGCCTAACAAAGTTGGAGCCACTATTCTCTTGTCAGCTCATGGGTACTCTCCAGCATAACCAGAAGGAAATGATCATTTGAACACTCAGAAGTTTGATTTTTCTTAACCGCAAAGATTTACAACAGCAGTAAAGCCCTTCTCCTGGAGCAATGATTTGGCCTCACCCCAGCCACTTCATTTTAACAGCCTGGCTTCTCCTCACAGAGGATGGCTGCCATGGAAAAGGTTTGCCCCCAGGTAAATCACCGCCAGTGCACTCCTGAAGCAGTCTCAGCCACTTGAGGGCTTTCACTGGAAAATTTTAATATTGGAAAAAAAATTGTTGTCCTCAGAGACAATAACCGATTCCTTGAAGTCCTCTAGCTTTACACAGGCACAAAACAGCGGCGTTCTACAGATGTGAAGATATGTCTTTAAATAACAGAATAATTTGTTTGAATAATGCTAAGCTCTCTGTTTCAGGAGAAGATGTTTTTATTCAGAAAACTTCTATTGATTTTCACCAAAAAAAAAAGTCCCTCAGAGCCGGCCATTTAACCATATAACATCGCAGTTATTTGCCTCTGCTGCTGAAGTCACTAATTAATTTTTGCAGCACACAAAGCCTGGTCTCCAGAGCCTTGAGTTCCTCCCTGGCACTTGGGAGAAGGCTTTGGCAGAAGAGTATGTTCTGCAGGGTGCTGGGGCTGCCCATGGGTGCTTGCAGGCTGAGATACCTGCTCTGGCTTAGCAAGGGACCTGGGAAGTCTCTTCTTCCTTGAGGAAACAAGACTATAAAGGTAGCACCAAACAACTGCAAGATTCATGAGTACTTTCTGGGTACAAGGAATCTCCATTAAGAGTGCAGGTGTGATGAACTAGTCATTGGCTTTGGTTGGTTTTGTGCTACCCAAGGAAGGTGAATGCCAGAGCCAACTTCTGAGTCCCCAGCTGGAACTGTTCTGGATAGGCAGCAGAGACGGGTGCAAAATGACCAGGAAGAAGTACAAGCTCAGGATAGTCTGAGCTTTTAGAGATAAGAAAAGTGAACTGTATGCGCCAAATTTATACTGCTTCATGAAACCTGTGGATGAAATGAACTTAAAAATGATTTGGAGCAATCCACAGACAGATACTACAAATCTGGAGATGAAGTTTTAATTTGACAATGTTGATTGTTCTTATGCTCCTTCACAGTGTGTGGATACAGCATCTATTCATTAGACTCAAGCCCTGAACCCACTGGGACCTCTGAAACAAAGGAAAACCTGAGAGTGCACTAGTTTGAACTAAGTCATGGAATTTCTTCCAGTATCACTAAAATGCACTGCAGCAGTTTCGGTACTCACAGTTCTACCCTGGGAATGTCCCCACACAGAGCAGCAATAATACTGCCCTTTGTCATGAGACTGAATAAAGCCTGAGTGCCTGATTCTGATTCTTTCAGGGAAGTTGCTGCTGAGTACAGTTAGCAGCATTGCCAACAGTTTTATCTCTGATCTTGCACATTTATGTATTAAGACAAAGCTTCGTGATTTGGCTGATTGTTTTTGAAATGGGAGGGTTGGATCTCACGGTAGAAAATTAAAAGTAAATTGAAGGTAAATTGAAGGAGCATCAAGCATCTGTAGTGTCCTGCAGTTAGTGGTATGGACTGCAGTTTTTAGAAATGTTTCGGGTTATGAGCAACTTGTACCATGAGTACATGTTCATGAGTACCACGAAGTATGTTCATCGAAATTGTATTTATGAACCCCATGTACTGCAATAGAATTGAATGTCTTTTTTTAATTACTCACAGGTTTTACGTATCACAGAGTACCAACAAATTACTTTATGTCATAAAACAAAGAAATTGAAGAACTTAGATTTGAAAGCCTACATATAGCTGATCATATGGCACTGTCTTACCAGACTTGAAGTCTAAAGTTCAGCTTCAAGAACTTTTTGAAAGTCTAGTGAAGGTATTTCTCCAGTAAGAATACCGCTCTGTTTCTTGAGATCTGTATAGTCAGTGCAAAATTTCAGTCATACATTGTGCAAAGGAAGTATGCTGGCATGAGTAATAGGCTGATTTCACCAGCTCATTTTGTAGGTATTTGCTATTACTGCTTGTTTGTTATCAGTGGATTTTTTGTTTGTTTGTTTTTGAGTCTAAATCCTTTGTAATTTGTTATAATCAAAGGATTGCAGGAGATCCCACTCACCTATTTTTCTTCAAGGCAGCAGCCACTAGTTGAGCCACAACGCTTGCTAGTGCTCATGTTCCTAGGTGGTTACAAATGTGAGGTGCTCTTCCCAACAATCTAAACAATGCTTTAAGGTAGTTTGAGCCAGAGGCTTTTTAACTCTTAGAGGCTACAAGCAATAGCTGCTGCCCAGCTGATACGTGGATCAAAATCGTTTGTATCATTTTTGTAAAAACACATTTATTTTAACCAGATGTGGACCAACAGTGTCCATACGAGTCGCATGAGCAAATGCACTGTATTTGGGATTATATTTTATCTTTAGTAATTTTTAGGAAGACTGTGAACACCTTGAACAGAATCAGTCTGCATTAATGTCCCATAATGATGCATGCAAGAAGAACTGGGAGTGTGGTTACCCCAGTCTGTGGTGCAGCTCTGTGGTGGAGATCCCCAGCATCTGCCCTCTGGTACAAGTAGCCTTCCACTGCTGAGTGGGAAGAGGATGAAAAAGAAAAGACCAGCTTCAAAACAATCCTGGTTTTTTGCTCCCCTTCTCTTGACCACTTAGAAAAGGAAGAGGAGTTTGCAGGAGCTTGAAGGGCACATCTGGGATATGGTGCTATAGAAGTGATCTGGAATACCTACATTTCATGGGAGGCTGGAAGAAGCTGGATGCTGGGAAGGAGTGCTCAGTTGTATTTGACTTGCAGATTTGATAATACTGTCCCTCTGCACATTCCTTATGGAATAGACACACTTCAGCTTTTGAGTGCCTTAGCAAAAAAAACCCAAGTTCTTTAGGGAGGTGAGACGATAGCTGTAATTATGGCTCACCTTGATGCAGTCCCGTTTGGGATTAGCCTTGAAGACAGCTCTGTGTCTCCTTTGGAACAGGAGAAAGGACTATCTTAGAGAGGTGCTGTAGGTTATTTTTTTGTCTCAGTTTCCTCAGAGCCTCTTTCCCCTTCCCTACTCCTATAATGAGAAAGCACTCTTTGTCAAAAGCAAGCATGTTGCTTTACTCAGCTTCCAGATCATTATTAGAAAAGAGAGAGAGAGGGTGAGAGATTTGGTGGCGTATTGGAAGGGTAGGGAACTGTGCCCGCTGTATTTCACTGGGATTGGCGCGTGGAGTAGAAAAGCAGATGTGTGTGGACTGCCAGAGAAATCGCTGAGTGATTCTCATGCAGTCTGTGTTTGGGGAGCTGAGTCAAGACAAGGCAAAGCAGATATGACTGATAACCGTACCAGAGCCTGAGCACTCCCAGCACCCATCAGAGCTAGTGGAGATGGAGGGGCTCAGCATCCAGCAGGATTGATGCGCAAAGCATTTGTTGGTGCTTTTTTTTTTGTCTGTACTGTCTGTGATTTCCTCCTTTTCACACTGAATGTGAGGAACAAACAGAAGTTAACTGCTTGGGAGGAAGCTGGCTATGTCTTTTTTTGTGCTGCATTTCACCTCTTTGTTTTTGGTTGGCTGTAAAACCTAAAGCCAAAATACGACGGAAATGCTTTTCCAGGGGGAGGGGGAAGGCGAGAACAGTGCACACCACCTAGTGGCTTAGCATACAACTACCGGCTGGAAGGGAGTCGGGCGAGGAAGAAATGCGACAGGAGGCGGGGGGCTCCGGCAACTCTTGCCATGAACTCGATGTGCTTTGGACTCTGCAGCCCCGAGGTGGGTGATCCAGAAATGCTGGAGCAGCTGCCGGGTACAGAAGCACTCAGCTGCCTGTCAAACCAAGAGTGTATCGCACACAAATGAGTTGCGCTGAGCACAGGTCGCTTGAGAAGAACATTAGAAAGCTGGTGACATCAAGCCCTCTGAATTGGGAAATGTGAGAATTAAGCTGCTTCTGCAACCTTAATTTGGCCTCTGTTTGCATAAGCATTAAGATACAATCTCTACTGATAACACGTGCTATTCTTTGTCACGTGTCAGTGCACAGAAGGGACTGTGCTGAATTTCTGCTCACAGTATTCTCTCTCTGTTGTTCAGCAAGTAGATCCAGTCTATCATACGTTACTAAGATCTTTTTCTGAAGACGGAATTTTTCCCCGAAGTTTCCTTCCTAGTGTTCACAACAACAGGGTCTGACTGCTTCATTGGCATTTGTCAGTGGTGGTTTTTTTAATTCTTTGTGAAGAGCATGGTCGGTCACTGTTTCAGTTCTGCAGATAAGGAACAGAGGTGCAATGAGATCCAAGCCAGAGGTATCCTTTACTTTGAGGGGCCCATTTCAAGACTCCTTCGGATCTTGTTTTCCTGAACACCTCTCCAAGCTACTTCAGTTACAACAGCGCACACAGACCGTTCTGGCTTATCTGACACAGGGGTCAGACGCACACAGAATGGCTGTTCTCAGAATAGGGGAAGCAGGTAGCTGTGGACAAAGTTAGCTTTAGGGACTTGCCTGGCACTGCAGTAAGAATGTGGCGCGGGCAGGGACAAGGTCCCGAACCTTCCAAAGTGAAGCAGCTTCAGTAATCTGAAGTCTTTTTCAGCATTGCGTGGTTCACTTATAGGGCAGCCCCATTCCCTGCACAGGGGCTATGGTTATATGGTGCATTAAGCTGTTGCTGTTTTTTCAAGTTTTTCTGGACTCACACCCTATCCCATGACCTTGTCTCCTTCATGTCCGCTCTGGAACCTGTTCAATTCCCGACTGAGCTAGCTTAGGGTATTAAATCAAAAATGAAACTATCCTCTCTTGTTTTCTGTGTTATTTTTCTACCAGACTATTGATTTGAAAGGGCTCACTGAGGAGTGCCAAGGAGAAACTGCTGGCATAAAGAGGGCTCTGGACTGCGTGGTCTGTGAGAGGGGCAGGACCACAGCATTGAATGGTATCTAGTCATATGGTTTGGTACCATGTGCTGGGGCTGTGGTTTCATAACTGGGACAAGCTGCTAAGAGCTCGCGCTGCTGCTGATACATCAGTCTTTCCCTTCTTCTCATGGCCTCATGTTATGTTCCATCATTTTTTTGTCTATGGGTCTCTGGTGTTTGTGGAACTGAGCCCTCAGCAAGATGGGCAGCTGGAAAGTATCACAGTTAGGCTGTATCAGCATAAATAAAGAGGTACTGGAGGAAATGTGTGCTGCTGCCTCTCTTACTGGTACTCCATAACTTAAGTGCTGCACATCTACTCAGTATTTATGTAGACCTGAATGTGATGTTGCTTTTTCAAGTTATGCTGAGAAACAGGATCATCGCATAGGCTGGTTTTGTAGATGTGCTGTAGACATCTCTGATTTTTGATTTAAGCCAGTTACCAAAGACAGTGGAGGCCATGCACCCTGAGAACCACGGAGTGCAAACAACACAAGTTTTCACCAAGATTTGCTGGCAGCAGAGGGGTGTCAAAAGTCAAGGATTTGGGACTGTGGGTCAGTGTGTGCTGCTGTGGTTGTAGATGTGCCATCTCTTCCTCCAGTCCTGGTCTCTTTTGTCACATCTCCTCTGACATGACCCGACCTATCCCTTTCTGTTCTTTTCAATTTCATTCTCTTCTTGAATTTCTTCCGGGCTCCACCAGGACCTTGTCCACGCCGTGGTTGCCAGCACAGTGGGTCCTGGTTTTATTTTTGTCTCATCCTCACTTTCCTTCACCAGACTAAGTAAAAGTCATGAACAATAGTTTGCAAATGAGCTTCTTCAACAAAGATTGCAAGCCAGTTCAGGATACTTAGCTATGTATTTTTTAGTTATTTGTGATTAATCACAACAAATAGTTCTAATTTACTGTAATGTACACGTCCAATCCTGAACAACATAGTCAGTATTTAAATTAACCTGACCTTTCATCCTGTTCATCAGCAGTCCATGACCACACATGCATGTGATTTGTGAATTATTGATGATTCTGTGAGAACATGGTTCACTCCATGAATTTTGACACCGCTTGATTTGAATAGCAGCTACTTGTGCTGTGATATTTAGTTTGGTATTTAATTTTAAGATACATTGTTTTGCTTCTGTTTCCTGTCTGGAAAATCTCTAAATTCACAAAGAGTTTTTTGAGATGACAGAACAAAACATCTGCTAAGGATACTCGTATGTAGTGAGTTTTTCCTATCTCCACGATTAGGCATTAAAACAGATTTTTAATAGCATTTTTTTTCTGAAAATATAAAGCCGTACTATTATTATAGAAAGAAAAATAAATCTAGTATTAATTTAGTTCAGATCTATTCCTGGATATGTATATTTTTAATATACATTCTCATTTCATTTTCTGTGTACAGATGTACAAAATAAGTCATCTCAGCCAATTTTACATAATTTTGCTACCCAGGCCAAATTTCTTTCACTGAATTATCCATGGGACTGCCATTTGCCCCTGGGCAGCTGTGCTGGTGGAGACCTCAGGCTGGCCAGTGCCAGTAAGTCCAATTGGGTCCCTCGGCACCAATTATCTGGGTGGCCTGGCCATTAAAGATGAACTGGGAGCATTCCTGTGACCACTGATAAGGATTCCTGAATGTTAGGCAGCCTAGATATATTAACTTAGAACTATGTGGAAGTTTCTGTTTCTGCTGTACTTCCCAAAATTCTTAGCAGTGCAATTTTGAAGGCTGCAATTTTAGCTATTATGATTGAAGTGTATGAAAAATACAATGCTATTATGATAAAACAATGGCATGGCCCTCTCTAACTGTGCAGTTTTGCAAGTAGAAAATCATGTTTCTCCTCTTCTCCTAGAATGACTCCAAGACCAAGAAAAAAACCCTTAGATTCTTCTGAAAAAATGTGTTAGTAGAGGAGGTTGGAGAATAGGGTAGGAAACATGAATGTTTCATCATGAGACTATTACGATGTGACAAGATGTCATTCCCCAGTAATATATGTCAGGCTCTACTTTAGAGACCATAAATCCAGGCCTGAGTAGGTATACAGCATATTCTGTTGTGAAACAGCCGTCACTGAGGTAACATTGCATAACTCACCATGGTGGACAAAAAGCGTTGCATGATAAGCTGTCTGACTCCGGGCCAGGTGAGTCATAGAGAGGACCTGGGTGGGCTTGGGCAGCAGGCTGGCACGTGAATAGGGGATAACAAAGCAAGAGGAGCTGTTCATGGCTCCTAAAACTGTCATTTTTAATGTTCCTGTAGGATCATACATTAGATCCCACTGCTTCGCTTCATGACAAGAAGTTGGGTGTATTCATTTACGCGGACTTCTCAGACACTGTATCAGCAGCTCAGCTGAAGAGAGTTATTTCCATTTGAGAAAGGAATGGGGGAGCACTGCAGACTGTGCATAGGTTTGCTGTGCACGGTGAGGATTGTGTCAGGACTTTGGTACTGGCGCTAACATGCAAATGCAGGATTTTCCTACTTGATCAAGACACTGTTGATCCAAGTGGGCAGCCTTATTTTTATTATTCAAATGAAATACAAATATGCGCTCACAGCTTTCAAGAGATATGGTTAAAACTTGCTCTTGCAAACAGTCAAATATGTGTGCTTCTGAAAACCCAGTTAAGCTTTCTGCCATAGGGTAAATTTTACTCATGGATGTAGACAGGACTGTACTTAGAACTTCCATCTCAGTAGCCTTAAAACAATTTATTTTGAGGGGAGCTGTGCGTGCCAGCTGTCCCTGATGCTACATTTGCCTAGTCTGGTGCTTCAACATGGGTTTAAATGTCTTATTGTAGATGCTCACAGAAGAAAAAATTAGTCTATCAAACCAATTAAACTGGGAACCCTGCTGAAGAAGCCTGTCTCATGTTACTCCAAAGAATGTATCAAAATAATAACTCCTGACATTTAAATGAAAAATATTTTCGTTAATGTAGAATACATTCAGAACATGAAATCTCTTCATTAATATGAAATACTTTCACTCTGTTGTGAATTGTTCCAGGGACCTCCATCTGCTCAGATCACTTTTTCTTTAGTACTTATACGAATACTTTGAATTGAAGGTAGGCTTTAAATTTAGGTTTTCATTTTACCTTCTCTCCCTTGCAATCTCAGTTAAGTAGAGGCTGTGTCCTGGATGAACTCTGCTGGCCTCTGCCCGTTGTACCTGTGATGGTTTGAATGGAGTTAATGCAGAACTGGTGTGGATATGAAGAGGTCAGGAAATGTCTAGCAGAGCTGGTGGAGCTCTCTGTGGTACAGCTGGACCATAGCTATTCCAGTTTGTTGCCTTAGGAGGTGACTCTGAGGCACAATGCTTTAGCCTCAGCATCTTAGGATTTCTGCTCTTGATGACTGCCATTGGATTGTCCCAGGCTTCCTTCACTGAATTAAGCTCATGGTCCTGACTGGCACTGATGTGTTACTGGGAAAAATACCTAACAACTATTTGCTTGAATTTGAGATGACAGAGTGCAGTTTGACTGCAGGTACGTTAACAAAGGTATTTGCCATTTCCTCTTCATTGTTCTCCTCTTTTAACATTTTTTTATTATCTTTTGAGCAGAAAGAGCCTTCAAAAGTCAGTTCACCGAGGCTAGAATTTCATACTTATTGTGGTCAGTTTTTCCCCACAGTTATTAAATAACTAACAATTGAAGTGAACAATTCACAGAGGAATTCTGGCATTCATTTGTATAACCTCGTGGCGAGTAATAACAAGTAACATGCAGTAGAAATGTATAGTCTTCATACAAATGATTTATGAACCAAAGAAAAGGCAAACAGTATTACTTGCTCTCCTTACAGCAAGTAATTGAACCAACTGTCCTCTGGCTAACATTTTTGGGAGCGGATCGGAAACAAAATGTTATGTTTCTGCCATGAGCAAATCACAGTCTCCTACAGTGAGTTTTCAGGTGCCTTCTGTACGGGAATGAAACATATTCTCACGTTACTCTGCCCTCTGGAGAGATGTGGAAAGACCCAGTTTTCAAGCAGCATTTGTTGAATATTATGCAGCCAACAAGTTAGGCAGCCAATATTGTGGAAGGTCATTGCCTCCTTATATTTTCTGGTAATGATATCCTGGTCCTGGAAGCACTCTCTTCTCTTGCATCATCTGCACAGTTCATTAGAGATGATAAGCATGACTTTTTGGTGTGTGCTGAGTCTTGAAAGGGCTATGTTCAAGCTATGCAGCATCGTAGGAAGAGATTTCTTGGCTTTCATCACAGCACCTCCTATATCCCAAGCAGCTGAATGTTTCAGGGTTGTGAAAAATCTATGGATTTTTTTTTTTTAATCTTTGAAAAGAAGAATCAAATGCAGTTTCTGAGAGTTTTTAGCAGAGCAGGGGCATGGCTGTGGGCTGTAGCACAACTTTCAGATCACCTGGGACCAGAGCTCCTCTCTCTGTCTTTACACATGCCATTCCTGCTCTCTCTTTTTCTCTGCTAGTTAGTATCAAAGTGAGGAATCAGTGTCCCTTGGATAATGTATAGAGAACAACCAGATATCATTTCCTAAATGCACAAGGGCTGCTCTGAAAGTAATGCCTCCTATTTTACTGTGTTGACCCACAACACTAGAGGTTGGTGGTATGGCAATAGAGATTGAACTTTCCTATCAATATTCCGTTACATTTTGTTGCCATGTGACAAATGGCAGCAGAGGGGCAGTCTGACAGAACGGTATCAAACATGGAAGTGCCATGGAAGTGCTTGCAAGGGAAGGGTGTGTCACTGAATTCCTCCACGTGGAAAAAATTGCACTCTTTGGCATTCATCAATGCTTGCTGAATGTTTATGGAGACCAACCAGTGGACGTGAGCACAGTGAAGGGTGGGTGGTGCATTTCAGCAGTGGCAACAGCAGTGTCAAAGACAAGCCTCATTCCAGACAGCTATGCACATCACAAAATGAAGAGTGTCTCAATCAGCTCATACATGGTGAATCAGCAGATTGCAGTCAAGAATCTGCATATATCAGAGCTGAATATCAGCTTCAGTGCATTGTAAACAATTGTGCCGATATTGGAATATAATGAAGTTTGTACCAGGTGGGTCCTTTGGCCGCTCACAAAGGAACAGAAAGAACACCATATGCAAGTTTGTCAGGACCTCTTGAACCAATCTAAGACTGAAATTGGCAGTTTCCTGGATCACATCATTACTGATTAAGAGATGTCATGTCATCACTGTGAGCTGGAGGCAAAACAGCAGTCTATGGTGTGGCAACGTGTGAATTCCCCATTCAAGACACAGCCCTTAGTGGGTAAAGTGCACCGTCTTTGGGGATAGGAAAGGAGTGATCCTTCTGGATTTACTGGAGCCCAGACAAACCATCTGCTCTGACAACTGCATTGTAATGCTGACTGAGCTGAAGGCTCAAACTTCCAGAGTCAGACCAGAGGAAAAGGCAACCTTTCTCCTGAAACACAATAACGCCAGGCCCCATACCAGTTTGAAGATCATGAACCACACTGCCAGTCTTGGCTGGACTGTCCTACCACACCCACTGTATAGTCCAGATTTGGCATCTTCTGACTTCCATCTGTTTGAGCCGATGAAATATGAATGGCGTGGGCAGCAATTTCCTAGCAACAACACTGTCATAGCAGCTGTAAAACAGTGGGTCACATCCACCGGTGCAGATTTGTATGAGCTGGCATGCAAACACTCGTTCATTGCTGGCAAAATTGCATAGCTTGTAGTGGTGACTATGCTGAAAAATAGTATTTTGTACCTGAATATTTCCTCTACGTATATGTTGTAGTTTCCATGGAAATAAATAGGAGGCATTACTTTTGGAGCGAGCTACGTACAATTCTTGGCAGCAACTAAATAAAACTGAATAAGGCAAACAGCACACATTTCGATTCATGAACATTATCTTGGACTCTTCTGCTTTCCAGATCATTCTCAAGTGTAGATCAGTGGTTTAGTTTCAACCTGGAAAGCGCTTCCTGTTGCATATCTGTACATGAAAAAATTCTTCCCACCTTAGGGAGGGTCTAAATTGTATGAGAAAAGGTCTGGTAGGGACATTGTCTTATCTAGGACTGCTTGGACTTGTTTCTTCTCTTGGTCTGGGAACACACAAAACTACCAGAGTTTTGGAAAGTATGTGAGGGGTAGGGGCTTAGGAGATTTGGGTTCTGCTTGCTACTTCTAATCCACATATGTCTGTCTCAAGTCATTCCCTGGCACCTATCACCTTGGTAGCTGAGCATGTTTCTCAGATGACCATGGTTTCTTTTGTCATCTTTTTGCCTGCTTAATAGTCTTATCTTCTTCTTTTTAAATCATACTTTAATAAAGTTGAGAATTCTCGCACAGGATTATAAACATGTGTTATTAAATTTTAAATCTGTTTTGAAAGTGCCTCTATCCTACTCCCTCCTAGTAAAGTGACCTT
>JANHGO010000063.1:63045334-63069993 GCA_024606505.1 Aquila spilogaster
GAAACCATAAAACAGCTTGCAGGTACACATTTTTACTTTAAAACACCAGAGGATCCAGCTGAAATTACATATACTGCATATATTTTATTGTGAATGCCCCATTTCAGCATCTGCACTAAACCAAATTATAGAAAATTGTTACATCTGTTCACTTCCTAAAACCTGAGACAAACAATCCAGTCCACCCTATAAGCATATTTCCGATGTAGTTAAAAATAACACTAAATGTCTTAGGAGAAGACCCGTTTAGTCCTAATGTTGAATCTCCTTTATATTAAACAGGAGAGTATTATTATTATTGTTGTTGTTATTATTATTATTATTACTATTATTATTATTATTATTATTATTATTATTATTATTATTATTACTACGGGAGACAATTATTATTAGGACCATCAGCCACATCCAACAACTGAGGGCCCCTGTTGTGCTTGGTGGTAGGCGTATGGATAATAAGAGGCAGACCTTGTTCCAGACAGTTTATAATTAAATGGCCATGTCACATGAAGGATAAAAGAAAAGAAGTGTAGTTACCCACAATTTAAAGATGTGGAAACTGAGTCGCAAGGTGATGGAGAGATGCTAGAAGGCGTACATACCCTGCATCTGAGGTAGGAGTCAAGCACAGCTGTTAGTGAGATGGATAGTACCTTAGGTGTAAGGTCACTAAAGACATCTAACAGCTTCCTTGTTCTGTGAATACCAATGCTGTGATTTTTCTGTAGAGAAGATAGGAATAAAAGAGGTAGGAGCATTGCTGATACCGATCTCTTTACAAATTTACCCTGAGAGAAATGGGTCTTGTCACAAAAAGTGGACCTGAAACCGTAACCTACATCCTGTGCTATTGCTGCGCTAGTTCTTTCTTGGAACTGCTTTGCTCTAAATGTGCAGCTACATGGGAACTGCTCACATGTACCCGCTTGAATTTATGTAAAGGCCCTTGTCTGCTATCCTCATAGCACAGAAGGGCCTTCAGATGGACCTGGCTGGAACTGTCTTGCCAGAGCATTACAAGGCTTTTGATTTGAATTAGAATGTGCCAGGTGTTTTTCCAGTGGAAAGAATTATCCTTGAGATGGGGACAATGGAAGGAGCACCATACATTTCTTTAGCCATCAGAGTGACAGATTGTTGACAAGCTGGGTGGACCCGAGGAGTGCCCATGCCCACTCCATGCTGTTCCTGTGATTTCCTGACAACCTAGAGAGCATGGGAGACATTTTTTCTCACTTTTTCACATCTTCCTATGGCTATGCGTTTCCAGTCACAAGGGATCCCCACACGAGTAAACGCTGATGAGAGCAGGTTGCAGAACACAGGCATGGATTTAAGACTGACCTTCATGACCTTCAGAGCCCTTCACCTTTTGGCATGGCTGCAGAGACTTTCCTGTAGAAGGAGGAGAGCAGCATCTGCCTCCTTTTATCCCACTGTCTTGATTTGCTAATCCTGATTTCTGATCACTTGTCACAGTCTCTATGTTCTGACAGGTGCTTCCTAACATGTGTAACCTCCTGACTGATGAGCAAGGCAAAATAATAGATTCAAACTGAAGTCCAAAATTAAACTGGAGTCAAACCAGTTACACCAGGCAGCTTAAGTAGGTCATCAAGTCCTTTTCCTGCCATCACAGGCATCATATAGTCCCATTTTGTAAATTTTCTAAGCTACATTTGAAAAGCAGTTGGATTTTTAGCCCCCACTACTCCTGTTGGAAAGCTCTTACAGAATCCAATTGCTCTAAATGACTGGGAGCCTTATTGTAATTTCCAGTAAAATGTATTCTTTGACTGTCTAAATCGCCTTGTTCTCATGCCAAAGTTGGCCTTTATCTTAATGGTTTTTCCCCTACTGGAGATTTGTTCCTCTGATGTATTACAGACAGCACTCCTATCCCCTTTCAGCTTTTGTTTCCCTAGGTGCACAAGCCGAGTTTCTTGACTCCTGCCATAAGGTAAACTTTCTGTTCCTCCTGTCACCATAGTAGCTCTTCTTTGTGCCTGTTCTAGTTTGATTTCATCTCCCTTCCTCTGAAGTGACCAGATTTGTATCCTGTATTGCCACTCTAGGCTCACTAAACCCTTCTCTTTCTACCCTGCTCTATACAATCTTGTACATACATGGTATTTGTAGTGAATATGTGTATGACACCTGTCATGTTAGGAGGCCAAGGTCCCCAGATCATAGGTTTGTATGACAACAATTAAAAAGCTGCTATATAACCAGTGACCACTGAAGTCCCCAGTAGCTCTGAAAGATGTAGTGAATACAGCAGCATTAAAACCTCCTACTAGAAGTCCAAGCTTATGATCAATACTTACGTTGTTTTGAAATCCTGCTTTTTGAAATAGAAATAGATTAATAAGTGTCCTAAATAGTGAGACCTAGAGCCAGTTCAATGCCTGCTGTTATTGTTTTACTGTTTATTGAATCTATAGCTCTCAATGCCTCTTTTTCTAAATTGTCTGTATAGACTTAAAGGAATTCAGAGAGGGACCAAGAGCAAAGCCTCACTTAGCTAAACACAGTGGCAAAATGACCAGTTGCCCCTAGTGTAATGGGGATCTCACCCTGTGTCTTGAGATGTGTTTGAGCGGTGCTCAGCATAAAGGGCTTTGGTCCTCATTAGGCACCACACTGGATTTGAAGGGAAATGCTGCATTATTCATCAGTCTTCTGCTTTACCCTCCTCATATAGAACATGCTTATGACATAGTGAGGGAATGAATTTGCTTCCAGACGGAGTGGTCAGCATGGTTTCTTTCTCTGTTTTCTTGTAGAACATGATCTTAAATTATTGTGAATATAAATTCTAGCTGTATCGTTATTCTTCTCTACAGTCTTGATGGTCTATTTACACATGCTGAAGTAAGTGTGGAATGAAACAAGCAAAGCAAGCCAATCCTACAGAGGCTTGTCCGATGCAAAAATATTCACCTTGTAGAATACCCAGCGACCATTTATAGAACTGTGACATACGCAGTTGGGTTATTCTGCTGGCCTGTGAAGCCTCTAATTCAATTTTTTAGTCACACATACGTAAACAAAGGTTTCTGTTTCCGAGATCCTCATCTGTTGAAGTCTCAGGTGTTACAGGAAATTGCCATACACTCTCTTGCTTCAGTTTTCTTGCTTTGATGTCAATCTGCATGTAAAATAAGGTGAAATCTTAATATCGTGAAGACATGAATACAGTTCTTGGGCTTGACAGCAAGGATAAGCTAGTTAGCTGGTGTCTGTTGCTCATGTTTTATATTTTAGCTAACACACTTGAAATAAAAGTCTAAGAGTGTATTCCCCCTTCGATGCACATGTGTAATTCCTTCTAACTTACACTGAAAGTGCATGGTAGAATAAACCATCTAGTGCAAACACTGCATACCCCATGCTGATGGCTTATGCAGCTCCTGGTTATTTGCACAAGGTTTTTTTACCATGTTCCACATAGAGATGATGTGAGGAGAAAGAAAAGCACATGTTCTCTCTTTGATTTTTTTTACCTGACACAAAATACTCTAGTCATAAAAATACCATAGGGATGCCCTCTTTTGGGCAGTAATTTTCTTTAGTGCTGTGATTTATTGTGGCTGTGAAAGTACCACAGCATCTATAAGTAAATTTAAATACACATTTTCAAGATCTTATTACAGAGAGCAAGAATAATCTCTATCTGCTTTTACTGCTAGCAATTGCTAATTCAAACCTTGCAGTGCCCCATTTGTTGAATTATTACTGTACACATAGCGTAATCATACATTGTTGTAAAAGGGGGAACCCTTCATAAAAGCTGTCAACTTGTGAAGTATATGTAACATATATTACAATCATGATGTTAAATACATGAAACAAACAGCTGAGTGTCAAAATAATCTATCTTTACAGGGAAACACAGTACAAACTTTGTTAGCCGATACGATCCCAGGTTTAACAGCTGGATACAACTTCCACCCATGCAAGAGAGGTAAAAACCTGCTACATGTTTTTCAATATATGTTTTATCATCCTAGGAGCAGCTGAAGTTTGGCTTAGTTCTGGGAGTAAGGAGGCCTACAGAAGCGTTGAAAATACTGAGATAAAACTGCAGCATGCAGTTACGTCCCATTTGTCTCCTAATTTTTTTAAACTTTCCAAATTCAAAACTCCAGATGCCAAATCCTGCAGTGCTAACTCATGCAAAATAACCATGGACTTTGTGCAATTACTGGTTGCCTGAGTACAGTCTGAAGGATTTTTCTGAAGTCTCCATAGTGTCCTGTCATGTTCCCTGACTGAAGTGTCATGATGAGTTTGCAGTAAACAAGCAGTAATTATAGTCAGATATCTTATAGGGAACTGAAACCTTCACATGTTGACTCCATCCTGTTTCACCGTGCCAGCCATGAAAAGCTCTCCTGAACATGTCTTCCCTTGTCAGAGGACTCTTAATCCTAGGTGGTCTTTGAGTGAAGTTTCTGTCAGCTAATGCATATTAGAGTAGCACATGTTTTAATCTTACGTGTACCAAAGAGCAGAGGTGCATGTGGGCTTGAGCAGTGACCCATAAAGACAGCGTAAACTTAACTCTAGATCACAAGTCCTACCCTGGCAGGAAAAAAAGTCCCCCAAACCTGAACTGAATGATGCATGTTTCCTAAGAAGAATCTAAAGGCAGAAGATCCAAAGTTACAATGTTTTGTGGAAAAGCATTCAATGTCCATCCTTCATTTCAATACCCATCTTCTCATGGATCCAATGTGTGAGAGATCTCACAGTGTCTTCCTAAGATACTTTCCTTATTTCACGTGTAGTCAGTATTATAGCTCTTTTTCTGTTGGCTCTCCACAGTGTTCAGGTGTCTGGCAGTCATAAATAATACATATTGACCTCGGTGCAACCTTGCGATTCAAAGTGTGTATTACGAGATGCATGGAAATATGGCTGTCTTTTCCAATTTCCAGAGATAAAATGTCAGTCTGTAGAGTTTTTGAAGGGCCTTTGTTCAGGATTCAGTTTGATTGACCTAAGTCCATATGCAGACCCATGTGCGATGCTTGTCACCAAAAAATACTGCATTGTACCAGTACATGAAAAAGCGCAAGTGGAACAGATCTGAGTAGGTTCCCTCTTGGAGCTGAGTGTACTGATAAATCTAGCCTTATAAATAGAGACAAAAAAGAGCATCACAGTTCATTGTAGTCTCTGGGTTTATTAATAACATCGTCCTTTACTTTAAAACTCCTTTACTAAAATTCCTTTTTCTTTCGTAGTTAGTCCAACAGCAGGCTTTAGCTAAAGAGGTGGCCCTGCTTTGGCAGCCCCCAGCCTTCTCCCTCACTCCTGCCAGCCCCGTGGGATAAACTCACAGCTGGGTTATTTACCTTAAAACAGAGGGACGCCTTCCCCTCTGGTTCAGCTCCCCGGACGGAGTCACCGCCAGCTCAGGTGTTGGCGTGGGGGAGACAGGAGGTGTGCATGAGATTGCGCATCGCCGTGCAGGTCATCCTCAGTGAACCGGGAGGCTGACTGGTGTTTGTACGGAACCTGAAGCTCTTCTGTGGAGCCTAATCTGTGTCCTAATTAGTCCCTCTGCGTATCTGCAAGCAAAACTCCTGAGGGGCGTGTGCGGCTGGCTGAACGGTTGCGTTTATTTGGCTGACAAAGCTCAGAAGGCAGAATTAGGTAGTTGAGGGTCAGAGAAAGCAGGCAGTAGGAGTTTTTCCACCTCCACGGTGGTCAGTTGCGTTTCACTAGAAATTCAGTTTATAATCGCAGGTGCAGAATATGACTTACCTTGTGCTCTGGTGGAAGCTGCCGCCTTCAGCCAAGAGTCAGAAACTCTGCTGCGCATTGTGATTGTTTAGCAGCTGCCCGGTAATAAACTGTAATGTATTAGCATCTCAGCTCCTTACAGTGTTATTTAAATGTAATGGTCCACTCACACATAGTTCCTTCTGCAAGGGGCTTTACTATGACAACGTTAATTGTCACCTCTTCCATTCAGGAGACATAACTCATAGGCTTGCCCATTATTTTTCTTTAAAGGCTCCTAAGCATTGGGGCTATTGTTGGAAAACGGGGATTTTCAAATCACTTTCTAAAATGTTTTTAATGGTTTATTTGCTCATCCCTAATGATTTCCTCAGAGTTGTTGCAGCCTTTAGAGGTAGGGTCTGGCCCAGTTTTTAGAAGATCATACAAACAAGAGAGAGCTTTTACGCAGTTTCCTTTCCCAGCTTCTTTACTCAGATAAAGTTCCCATTAAAGTCAACAGGCTATTTTTTCCCCCCTAGGAGTACAGGGTCACGCCCTGTCTCTGCTGGCATAATGCAGGCACCATTGACAAGATAGACTGTTTAATGGGTTTTTCTGAGTCATTATGGTCCATCAAGTCAAAACCTACTTAGGAATTTTAGTCTGAGAATAATTGGCTGGATAGACTATAATAGCTCCTTTGGAATGACTGCCAGGTAAATGTGGGTCTCATTCACAGGCAGTATGTTCTCAAGTTGAAAATCTGTCTGAAATATTTGATGAGTAAACTTTTATCTCATATGCTAAAATCTATATCTGATTGATTTTACTGTATGAGCTATAAAGAAAAGCCTAATCCCATTATGGATTCAGAGCCGTCAGTTTATTTTCTTTAAAGCCAAGTTTGGTTTCTTTTCATTTTGAACATCTCAAAAATACATGCTATTGAAAAGTATGTACTATTTTCGGGCGTGTGTTGTTTAGAGAAGCAGCAAATGACTCATAAGCCTTTGAAATACACATCGGCCTGACAATGCAATAACAACGGGATGCTTTTTGGAGAGCAGTTCAGTTAGACTAACAGGCCTGCTAAAGCAGTGGTCTTTGTAGCAGACGTATCTGAACTTGTGGCATGAGCCTCAGGTGGACACCTCAGTCAGTACTGTTGCATCTTGCCAGCTCAGCCCAGAGCTGGACAAGGTGTGTGGGACAGTAACATTTAAAACATCTTTTTTCTTACATTCCAAGTAAAAAGTTTTTGTTTAAAGACCAGCAAAAGCCATGGCATTGTACCAGGGCCTGAAGAAGCACAAGTGGAAGTGTGACGGTCAGTGTCCTCTCTGAGGCTGAGTGAACTGAGAAAAGAAGACGCAGAAAAAGAGATAAAACAATTTCACATTTTATTTTAGCCTTTGACTTTAATAATAGTGATGTTAACCCTTATTAAGATGACTTTAGTTTTTAAAAGGCAAACCATACAGTCTAAAAGTGACTCTGAAATCGGGTCCAGATATTGCAATGATCACTAAGAGCATTAGTGGTTTTAAACCTCAGATTGGTTGTTGTATTTCTTGTTTCAGGGCATAAATTCATCATCTATGGAAATTGGAAAGAAATTCTTCCCTTTTATGTGTGTGTACTTATGAGAAGAAGTTAGTTGGGTTGATTATTGAGTGAAGGGATGTGAAGGAAAAGCATTTCAGAGACCAGTGACAGTTGAGTACTTGCAAGTCCTGAAGAAAACAACAAAATAATTGTCTTATTGTCCATATACAGATCCTGAGGTGCATTCCAGTTATCTGATTAGAATGGATAGCGTCTTCCTGGTTTTACGGGAAAAGTTGTGCAAAGATTGCTGTATTGTATTTTAATCTGAATCATATTTTACAGCAGTTTAAAAAGCCATCACTTAACAGCATGCCCCTTACACACTGTATCATTGAAAAGTAAAAAACCAGAAAGCTTAAAATGTTTGTGACAGGAGCTACTGAGTGAATATTCACGTCCAAGCAGAAGAGTGAAGCATGCTGACGCTTTTATTTTTGCTCCTTATAGTGACACTGTGTGGATGAAACCAGGAGTACACATACAGGATAATGTCAGTGAAATCCTAGTTAAGAGAATGCCTGCCAGTTGTACCTAGCTCTGTTTATTAAACCTGAACTAAAAAAACCACACTGAGAGCAGTGCGTTAACAGGTTTGTCAGAGGAGGTGTGAGAGGACAGACGAGCGGATGCGTGAGCACCACAAGCATCGACGACAGGCACCCTGTGGGCTTGTGCCTTGCGGCTGCCAGACACAGGAGGGTTGGAGAAAGAGTGCCTGCCCATGCAGGCTCTCTGATGTCTAATAACATGTGACCTCTGCAGCTTTTCCTACTTTTGGGGCTGCTACGGGCTGTCTTGCCTCTGGCCTGTCACATATTCTCGGGAAGCATATAGGCACTTGATTGCCTGTAACGCCTATACCCTCTCTGTCAAATTAGAGTGAAATCAGCCAGCAGGTTTTTGTTGAGGAGACAACACTCAAGCAGACATGGGTACACGTACAGGGTAATCAAATAAGCTTTGTTTCCATAGAAAATCAGGGTAAAAACATAGATGCACAATTTGCTGCCCGACCATGCAGAGCAATATATGCCATCAGCTTCTATCTGCCCATTGACAGATAAATTAAATGGTCTTATTTAATTCGTCAGCTGAGCTGGAGGCACTTAGCAGTATTCCTGTCCTCCTGTTCGCATCTTTTTTTTCAGTAGCCTTATCCCTGTGGTGGTGGTCCCACTCCCACTCAACAAGGGGTGCGGGCCCATGCTGTCCAAGTTGCCCATGTGCAGGCAAGGTGAAAGCAAAGAGGTAGACAGGAGGTGCTCAGTGACCCTGGCTGGTGAGGAGGCCTGTCAGGTGTGCACCGAATCCAAAAAGTAAGGCCAGAAACAGGCAGCACCGTGTCAGATCTGCTCCCTGCATGCCCAGCCAGACTTGCTGTTTCCGTGGCTGTCTCTTCGTGTCTGCCTGACCTCTCCTCCAACTTAGAAACCACCAGCCAGTCTCAGCCACATTTAACAAAGAGGGAAATTTCTCCAAAATGTTAAAGCATACTACAAATTTTGTGAAAATAGACAGCTGTGTAAAGGAAAGAGATCTTTTTCCTGCCTTCACTGAAGGAAATGCTCCTGAACACATGCCTGGCCAGATGGCAGGTTAGAGACATGGCACACCAGGCTTTGCTAGCTCACCTGGTCATGGCATGACTACAGGGAAGCTCGGGGAGGAGTTGGGACATACCAGAGCTGTTCATTGCAAGGTGGTGTGCTCTGTATGTGGACCACCACTCATCCCGAATGCTTTGCAGCTGTCTGCAGGATCGAGCCCTTGATGGTGCAGGTGACCGTCAAGCCCCCAACATTCACCATGCGATTCAGGAGTGCAATATACAGCCACTCCCAGATTCAAATTCGGGTGCCTGGGCAGGAACCGGAGCGGATTGTGTCAGCCATGGAGCAGGGTTTGGTGAGCTGCAGACACACTCCAGCGTGCCTGCTTTGCAGGAGCTGTCAGGGCTAGACCTTGCCGTGCCTGACCTGCCTGCTTGTCTGTGGGCTCCCGCGCCACTCCGGTTTCACCCAGAGGAAATTTTAGCTTTGGCACTGACAATTCTTGTCATTCAATGTTTTGTACAGGTCTTCATCCTAGCCTAGCTGTGCTCTTTTGCAATTTTCTTATATCATTGCAGCTTAAAATTAAAGGCCTACTACGCTAGCAAACCTTCCCGCTGCTGAATAAGCCAGGGAGCTTTCCCTGAAAGTGGATTACACCAAACTGGGTCTCTCAAACCTGTCTACTGCTCTATTTTTACTTCAGCAACAGGCACTCACCGTTAATTTTGGAGGCACGAGGAAGATGAACTAATATATACCTAGCAGTCCTGGCCAGAAAAATTCTTTTCTTGCTTACCTGAGTTGCATGTGAAAGCGGACAGGTGGCTAAAACTTTTCTCAGTTAGCTGGAGACAGACCTCTTCTGAGTTAAAGGATGGAAATGTAATATTGTACCTAGTGTAAGGAAAGTTGTTCTATTTGCAGTACTGCAGAAAGAAGAAAAAAAAAGGATAATTGAACAAAAATTTTGATGATGTGGTTCTCTTAGTAAATTGGGAACAATGACCCTTGAAGGACCATAAAGAAAGTGAATGTCAAGATAATTCATTATTGTTACATTACCTACCTCATTTTTCACTTTGTCTTACCGAGTTGTTATATCCCTTACAAGGTAATGCCCCAAACATTAATGAGCACTTTTTTATCTTTCACGGGTGTGAAAAAGCAACAAACAGCTTTGAAAAGGGGTATTTTCTGCCAGGTTTATGTGTGCTTAATTGTTTTGACACCAAAAATGAAGTATTTATTTGATGTGGAGCATGTATTTGATTAGCCAAGCAGCCACAGTCTCTAGGGTAGCTGTAGGCCTGTGAAGCTCCTGGACACTTCTCTCTGAAGTAGCATTTGAAGGAGCAGCTATCTTAGTTCAGGGCGTCAGCTGGAGAGGAAAAAAAAGGGTTGACATGGCTAATTGGTTTGTTGTTGGCTTGTTTTGTTTTGTTCTGCCCTGTCCTCCAGGAGAGCTAGTTTCTATGCCTGTCGCCTTGACAAGAATTTGTATGTAATCGGTGGAAGAAACGAAACTGGCTACTTGTCCAGCGTGGAGTGCTACAATCTAGAGACAAACGAGTGGCGTTACGTGTCTTCGTTACCGCAACCTTTGGCAGCCCATGCAGGAGCCGTTCACAATGGCAAGATATATATTTCAGGCCAGTGTCTTTTATAGTTCAACAATATATAACAAAAAAACAACCTAAAATGACCACCAAAAAATAAAAACCCAGAACCCAAAAACATAGAGCTAAATTCCTGCTGCAGCGCAATGTCTTTATTTACATTAATTAACAGAAGTACATTTACTTTGCAGGAGGTGTTCACAATGGAGAATATGTCCCCTGGCTGTACTGCTATGACCCCGTGATGGATGTCTGGGCCCGAAAACAGGACATGAACACAAAGCGAGCTATCCACACTTTGGCTGTAATGAATGATCGACTGTATGCAATTGGAGGAAACCATTTGAAAGGTCACATTTTTAACAGCGAAAAAGCATTTCAGTGTGCCCCATCTCCTGATAAAGAATATTTTTGTTAGACAGTCATTGTTAAATACATGAAAAAACAGGCAACACAATTTAACAGGACACTTGAGCCAGCAATTTTAAAAACATTTTATGCAAATTATTTTAAAATTATAACAGTACATTAAATATATGAGTAATGAATGCTTTAGATAATAAAAATGGGAGCTTCCATTACTCAAAGGCATGGACAATTTGTCATTACCAAGAATTCAATGAAACAAACAGATTATTCTTTGACCCGAAAGTATCAGCAATATTTTCCTCTGTAAATCATTTTCCAAAATGTGCAGTTAGAGAGAGCTTTATTCAGAGCAACACACAAAAACAAGCTTCTGATTTAATTAAGAGGAAGAAAAACCTCCAGCCATTAAATATTAGGACTAGGCTCTTTAGATCCCTTTTTAGTATTAAATGTAGCTTGTTAATTATAATTCTTTTTAGAGGTCTCTTGTTTTCATCTTTTGAAAAGGTCTCATATTAAAATAACTACTGCTTAGGCATCTGGTATTTTTGTCTTAATACCTACATGCCATTGCTATTACTGCTAAAGAGATTCTGCTTAATCCAGCCACTTATACAAAAAGCACAGCTCCTGCTCCTTTGTCCCATGACAATATTTGACAGTTTATATTAACATTTTTTTCTTCTTTCTCATTTCTTGCTTAAAAAAAAAAAGCTTCACAACAACAAAAGGGAAGTTTGTAATGCGAAAGAGAAAGTGATGTTAACTGCCAGTAACACCAGGCCATGTGCCTCAGTGACTCTGGCACCCGAGCCCCAGTGAGACTGAAGCCACATGCTGCTTTTGAAGATCTGAGTGTTTGTGGAGCATGTAGCGGACAAAGTCTCAGATGTAGATTTTTCCTGGTAAATAGTACTGGTGCATAAACCCCTGCAGCCAGGTGCAGGGCTGTTGTGCCTCCACTTCCCACCCCCAGTTGTGATGGGTGTTCCTGGACTGGACCTGACAGGGTGAAGGGGGTAAAAGCTGCCTGCACACGTGCACCTGCAAATTTTGTAGAGGTTGCAGAGCTCCACAGTGTTGGCTTTTTCTCCTACAAAAGTAAAAGTTAACGTGTCACAGCCCTCCTATAGCTAAAGCACATGCTTTGGTTTGCATAGCCTTGAATTGCTTCCATCCTGCCTTCTGCTTTTTTTCCACCGTTTCACCTGCCATCCTCTGGGAAAGAAGGAACTTCTAATAAACATTGCATTTTTGCCTCTACAACTGTTGCCCTAGGTGCTTTTGTTACGTATGAATTGCTCGCTGTTGTGAGAGGTATTTAACATCCAGGCTTCTGGAAAGCCGCGGCTGTCTGATAGAAAGGCTTTTTGGAAAACTGGTTTCTTCCGTACAGTGAAACAAAAGGAGGAACTGCAAGGAAAGGGAGGAGGGAGGGGACTGAAGTGCAGATGAAATGCTACAAATTCTCCACCGGGGGGGAATAGCAGGGTTCCATGGCAAAGCCCTCCTTTGTGAAGCTGGATCTGTATACTAGTGTTAGCAATGCATTTACCACATCACAGCTAGTCATGTGCGTACCGCAGTTTATTACAGAGCTTTTGACAGATTCTGGGCACGCTGCGGTGGCCTTTCTATGGCCCCTTGAAAACTTTACAGCAACGAAAAATTATTTCATCATAGCGATTCATTCCTGACATAAATAATACTCCTACAAGCAGCATCATTGTGAAGTACCAATATCACCAAATGCGCTTTTCCAGAAAATCTAACTCCTGTTTTCTGTCATACCTTGATGGAGAAGAGAGTAGTGTCAAGTAAAGCATCCCAGCATATTAAGAAAGCCATAATTTTACTGCGGTGCTCTGATAAAGAAGGTAGTTTGAGATAGAAAAATGCCTAAACGTTGGAGCAGGAACCAGGACTCCTATGTCTGTGTTCAGCTCGCTTAATTGATACTAACTGATACAGCTTGGGAGTCTTGAGCTGACACCCGTCTGCCCTTTGGTGATTAGAAAGCAGCAGTTGCATGGAGCCTTTTTTGGTCTGTCACGGAAAGATGGGACCACCGGGTTTTTTGGTTACGTTTTCTGACACCTTAAAGACTTTGTCACATCACAGCTGCGTGCTTAGGGTACACCTTAAATCAGCTTGAAAATTGAAACTGGTCCTGAACATCACATCCATCGTGCTAAGCACCTTTGTCCCTCTGGAACCAAGTGGCATAAGTTGTCTAAGCTCTACCTTGGCTCACTAGACATTGATTTCTGAGCAAGACTTAATCTGTTGATTTTTGAATAGATCAGATCTGCTGACTTTTGAGAAAGGCTGCCAGGACAGTCTTTTCCTACATGTTCAAACTCGCGTTAGCACTGATAGATGAGGAGGAATATTGCTTGAATCTGCTTGCATCATTGATAGGTTATTACTGAATATTACCTTCTGATCTGTTCAGGTTTTATATGTACTTGTGATTTGTAGAAAACTGTAGAAGTAATGGTAAAAGCTTTCAACAGATTTATTTGAACTGAAATAATGAGACATTAACATTACAGAAGATGGCTTGAATGTATATGGCAGTATTTTCTAGGAGAAAGTGTAACAATGATGTTATAATTGTAATAATGTAATTGTAGCTGTAATTTAGTAAATTTAACAGTAAAACAAATAAAACAGTATGTCATAATGCACATTCTCTTTTCTCAATGCCCTTATCCAGGTTTCTCCCATCTCGATGTAATGCTTGTGGAATGCTATGATCCAAAAGGTGACCAGTGGAATATCCTCCAGACTCCTATTTTGGAGGGTCGCAGTGGCCCTGGCTGCGCAGTCCTTGACGACAGTATTTACCTTGTCGGAGGCTACAGCTGGAGTATGGTGTGTACCTGCTTTCTGCAATGACCCTTCCATTCCTTCTGAGTTCTCACAGCCAGTCTATATTACTCAGATGGGGCAGAGAGGAGATGAGGGATGAAGTAGGTGCAGGGGCAGGTTTTGGTTTGGTTTTCAACTTGTGGAGAACATGGAGTATTTTTTCACCTTTGTGCTTTTCTATTTAGATGAGTTCTTATCAGACCATATTCACTGATACGGAGTAATATAAAAAACAGATGAAATTTGGCAAAAGTGATTGATGGGACTATATGCTTATAGCTCTGCTTATAAAGCACTTGTAAAGGAGCCTAATTTGCAGAGGCTGGGTGCTCAGCCCATATGAAAACCAAACCTCTTGAAGGGCTCCTAAATTAGAGCTCAAAACCATGAGTCACTTTCAGGCATCTTTAAGGCTAATGTTTGACTTGGGTTTTACCAAAGCCACATTTAATATGTCCTTTTGTTCTACTACAGGGAGCCTACAAATCTTCTACTATTTGCTATAGTCCTGAGAAAGGGACTTGGACAGAACTAGAAGGAGATGTTGCTGAGCCACTTGCAGGACCTGCTTGTTCAACTGTCATATTGCCAGCCTGCGTACCGTACAACAAATGATGGTCAAGGAGCACTGACACGAACACTGATTGCATTTGGGACAATAATGACGGGTGACGTAAATATTTTATTAGAACAGGATTCCTGTTAAAACAAAGCTACCATAATTGACCCCTTATTCCGTATTTATGCTTTAGGAGCAAACTGAAAGAAAACAAAAATCAAGTGTTGTCCCATCTCAGATAGATGCCGGTGTCTTATGAAGCAAGTAGCTAAAACACACCGAACATTACATACTGACAGACTGCCATTTCAGACTGATTTTAACTTTTTCCTGCTGCAGAGATATTCCTCACATCAAATTTAACTTTAAAAAAAATGAAGGCTAACTGTTCAAATACAGCCTGAAGAGACAAGATCAGTATTGTGCATTGTATCTACCTGCATGTGATCTGTGTTGAAGTCATGAGGATGTTGTTTTCATGAATGCTTCAGAATTCAGATAGTGAAAAGCTCACACTGCATTGCAGAATTGTCTCCTCCTCTGTAATCCTAACCTACAGCTACTTCACATGCTCTGCAAGCAACACAGCATCAGAAGATTATAAAAGGTAAAGAAATATCATTCAGTTTTTGCACAGTTTGGCAACTAATAACACTCTGCCTTCAAAGTCCCCGTGTGTAAGTGCAGCGGAAAGCAGACTACAATGAAAGCCATGCTTTACAGAGCACTTCTTGGAATAGCAGCTTAGGGATTAGGATCAAATTCTTCTAATCACACTTGTGTAAAGTCAGAGTCATTTCACTGAAATTACATGGAATGACTGTTTTTACATTATTATAACAGAAATTTGGTGCTACACCTTAAATTCTGGGTTCATAAAGTTATTTCTATGACCACTTAACAAAGCACCAGAACCCTTACTTACTTACTTACTTTTCACTAACCTGTTAGTTAGGAGCATCCATGCTAGTTGCCTCCAGAGACAGAAAGACTGCATTTAACTATAAATGTATTACTTTGGACTCTATAATGATTGTGCACAATTTTGGAGAGACACTGGTAAGTAGTTAAAATACTCCTGTGTGGTCGATCTTAAAATGTACTCTGAAAGATTTTTACTATTGATCTAAAGTAATACGAGGCTAGACTTTCCACTGCCTTAGAGCTTGTGTAACTACTCATTGCAAAGCGAATTCGGAATGTTACCACATGGGACCAGGAGCATTTAGGACTCGCTTCATAAATTCATAGTTGCTTGCACAAATCAGGCTGGCTGTGCTTTAAGCTTATGTCTTTCTGTCCTGGCTTTGCAGGACAAAATCTAAGCCTGATTCTTCACCACCTTGCAGTTAACATAATCATCTACACGTCAGTAAAGTATATGCATAATTCTTCCATTGTGGTTTACTGATGCTGCATCCATTACCCTCAGGACCATCCTCTTCGCTGGTATAAACTGACATTGCTCCATTGAAGCCAATGGATGTACTTTGTTTTATGTCAGCTAAGAATCTGGCCTTTAATTTGCCTAGTTGTAACTAGCTGCACCAGATAAAAGGTAAAGGAGACCCAGATCCTGCATTTTCAAGCCTGCAGATCTTTCACAATAGGACTTAATGCTACTGCATTAAGCAAGGAGCAGGCAACTACTAGAGGTTGGTTTCTGCCTCAGAGGCAATAGATGGGAGAAAGAATTCATTATTTGCTTTGCAAAATAGAAAAAGGGCGAATGTACACAGAAATTACACTATATATTGATGCTTGAGAGCAATATAAACAATGGAGAGCAAATACCATGGGACTGTTTCTTTCTGGCATCAGTCCAGTTTTATTGCAGTGCAACTCCCTTCCTTGCAGCAGAATTACATAGTTGTAAAATTGGAGTAATGCAGTAAAGGCTGATACCATACAAATGCAATAACCCAATTGATGAGGTAGCTGCACGCCTGGAAAAAAATTGTTTAAACAAAATAATTATCTGAAGATGCTAATATTTGAATGTGCCGTTGGGGAGTTTTCCAGTGAGCATCACTAAGGAACTCATAAAGGTGGAGTGTATATCCTGAAATCTCAATCCATTTCTACTATATAGTGCAATCTTAGTTGGTTTTGTATTTATTTATATTGTTCAGATCCAAGGGATCCCTTGTACAATATATTTGGTGCAATCATGACTTTTTTTTTCCTTTCCTGTTGAAAGTCTATAAATATAAATATATATAAAAAGGAAACTGTTAAGATACTAAATGAGGAAACCTTGAATGACATTTAAGATCAGGATAAGGTCTGCCATTAAACACTGACTGTCACCTGTCTCTACTAAAATGTACCATTTTTAAAAGATATTTGTTGTCCTTTTAAGTGGTTCTTTTTTTTACCAAGATAATTTAAAGATTTATGAGGACTGTATGTAAATCTTTCTATCTTTCAGGAAGGCATGACCAAGGAAAGTGCTAACTGAATAAGTCACACAAAGAATGTAAATTTTGTACAGTACTAGACTGTGTAAATGAAGCTTGCTTGTAGGGGGGAAACTTTAAATAAAACTTTATGTACTAATTCAACTGTCTGCCATATTCCTACTTATAAAGTGTATGTATAAATAATATCTACATTAAATTCTTTGGAACTTTTTTTATCATGTAGATGCGTAAACTTCTTTTATTTTGTGGCTGTACATAACAGCCTCATTGTTCGCCAAGTGTCATTACTCAGTGCTTGTAAACTCAGCGACGCAGTAAAATGTAGTGAGTCAGAGTGTTCCCCTGCGCGCACGTGCCTGGCCTGTGCTTCCAGCAGGGAAAGCCCGACCTGCGTGCCCGCGGGCAGGGTCTGACCTCAGAAGCCTACGGATGCGATGGGACGCCTGTGAAATGCCTCTGCCTTGCGCTGCTCTGCCCGTTCCTCTGTCCCACGGTAAGATAAGTGAAAAGGACACCGCTTCGTTAAATGCAGTCTTGCTTTGGGGAATTTAATGTTAATTGTGGGAATTTCTTCCCTCTTCAAAATGTCCCTTCAGTGGTGATTGACCCTTCTAACTATGAGTATTTCTGTTCTTGGAGGGGAAGTGCTGGCACGGGTGAGCAGTGGAGGAGTTGCCAGACTGAGAAGACGAGGTGAAGGCAGGGGTTTTACCAGGAAGCAGAATCATTATCAATACCAGTTACTATGCTACATGTATTATTTATTCATGCCTACCAACCTTTGTCAGGGACCAGAACCTTCCTATGCAAACCACGTGGATGCACTGAGCAAACAAAAAGGCAGTCCCTGACCCCTGTGCTTGTTGCAGCGAGTGTGAGCTGTACTGAGCGGTGGCTGAGGCACAATGAAAGAGTTGGGTCTAACGAGCGGGGACCAGTCCTGTTCAAACCTTTTATGAGGAAGGTGAGCCAGCAGCAACTACAGTAAGGTAGCACGATGAATAGGACTGTCTCATTAATGAGTTTATTTCAGAAGAGAAGGGAAGAGATTTATGCATTTTTTTTCAAAGTAATGTGGGAGAAGAAGGAAGAGGAGAAGCTGGAAGCAGTGGGCAGAGATAAGATTTAGAAAGGAACGGAATGAAGTGAGAAAGAAGAGGTAAGAATGAAAGGAAAAAATAGAAGAAAAGAGCCTGCAAGAGGAGAAAGTGGGAAGTTCTTGTGGATCAAGGGCACAGAGAAAGTAAGGGTTGGAGTAATAAGGAAGGCAAAGGTAGTTTCTGAGAAGCACACATCAGAGAAAGCCTGGAAAGAAATGACAGGAGAGGCGATACAAAGAGCAGAAGAGAAACACGAGAAAATGCCATAAAAGAGGACATGAAATAAACATGAAACTAAATAAGCACTTGGTGATGGTACCGCTCCTATTTTCTTCAGCTAGTCATTTACAATGGTCTAGCTGTCAAGCAGAAGGATCAAATCAGCAGAGTACTTAGGTGTTGCAGCCTTCAAGCTTTCAATGCACGGACTTCAGTACAACAAAAATCATGACAGGGATGCCCAGCAGCACCTCTCTGGGGTGCCTGGGCTGTGGCAAGCACCCAACTACAGCCACGTGTGGCAAGGGAGAAGAGCTGCCGCTGGTGGTGAGAAGCAGAGGAAGAGCAGATGTATCACAAGTCCCGGTCCCCGCTGGGCTGGAGGGAAGCATCTTCTCCATTTCTGATTCACAGATGAGAGTCATCTTTGGGAGCTTGATGCCTGGACTGTTCTTCTGTTCTCCTTCCCTGCTGTCCTTCCTGCCAAACATTAATCTTCTCTTCTTTGTCCTCAGCATGACAAACTTGCCTGGGTACTTTTGCAGAGCTGGGCCTGGAAAACAACAGAGCAGTGAATGGAGCTATTTCCCTGGTCCTGAGCTGTGGTCCCATCCGCTGCCCAAGAAGCATGAGAAGACTGGATTGCTGCTGTCTTGCAACCCATGTGCATGCCTTTAAAGAGGGCAAAGATGGCGTTTCAGAAATACGTTTTTTATTGATTATAGCACTGTCTTCATAGGTACTGTGCACCCACCTCCCAAAAGCTGGCATGGCTTTCCTTCACATGTTTGTTCCCTTTCCTGCTTTTAATACAATGATTTACTCTGTCAGCTGCATCTGTGAGCCAATTGCGGAGAAAAACCCATGCCAAACCTCATTATATATACCGGTTTGTATTGTATTATGATCACCGCCAATATAGTACTCTAGTTCTCTTGTTTTTAAGGGACAGACCATGTTTCAGAGCTTTCCGGGTACAGACAAAGGAGACAGAAATCCCAAACAGTGCTAAAGAGGCCAAGACAGTAATTGCTAACATACACGCTCCTGAGCAGTTCAAGATACACATTCTCGTTTCTGTTGTTAGTGCGGCAGCAGGAAAGAGTCAGTGTTTCAGCCTCTCAGGTCCAGACTAAGGAAGCAGAGATGGCAGCGCTGGAGGTCAGAGTGGTTAGCGGGAAGGGAAAGTACACTAATGAATTCTGGAGGGCTTGTAATGCCATAAAAGATTCAGTTAATCTGCAGCATAGATGTTGATCAGCGAAACTGAACCTAACTCTCTGGACCTTGTCAGATGTATTCTGTGCATGTCAGTGTTCCACACCAATTACAGATTTGAGAAGATGCTCTCATGCAAAACTATGTGCCCTAATATATAAGCCAGCTCAGATGTAACTAAAATTAAAATCTGACTGTGGCAAATCTCTGTGATCCTGATATATGAAAATCCAAATAAATGATTTGTTCCCAGAAATGAAAAATAACTTCAGCAGGAAATTTCAAAATTACTTATGCAGGATTAATCCAGTTCAATGAATGCATCTTGCGTTGATTAATAAAGCAATCCTGAATTGCAAAGTAAAACGAGAGGAGACTTCTGGTGCTGATATATTTGTGTATTTCTGAAGCTAGAGAGAAATGCGCGCTTGCAAGAGATGTGGTCAACCAGTGTAAACAGAGATTGAATACAAATAGTGATTTTCTAATTGTCTGTTTTCTCCCTGCAGCAGAAAACTACCTTTGTGTCACTGATCCTTCCTTGAAGAACACAGGTACTGTGTTACCTGCCACAATATTGAATGAGAACAGGGCATCTAACACGATTGTACAATGACGCCAATTAGCATCCAGATGACATCTGCAGTCTCATCTAGCAAAAAAAAAGCAAAACTTGATCTGCTTTCTGCTGATTTTCTTGCCACACAGAATAGAAATTTTGGTCAAGTAGCATTAGCTTTTGTGATCTGCTGCCCTTGAATTTAATTGGACTTAGAGGTGAACAGATACAGGGAACCTATTTAGAAAGCAAAACCAAGGGAAGGCGATTTAAACAAATGTAGCATTTTCCCAAATTTTTCTTAAGTATCCACACACACACAAAAATCAATTGAATTTATTTAAAGTGGTCTCATCACTTAATCTAAAAACCTGTTCTTCAGTTTGGAGACCTACCTTCACTCATTGCAGTGTTTTAAAAAATAATATTTATTAATGGTTGAGGTATTTTGCAAAATACCTTTCAAATCCTTATGTTTTTTTCTTTAAGAAACGGTTCCTCGTATCACCCTTAAACATCTTCCAGAAAACCCCACTGGAAGGGTCATATTTGTAAAGCTTGCTTAGTATCTCGGTATCTTGTGTGGTATTCATTCAGTTCCTGATTCTTTGCAATTCCATTTTTGTTTGCATTTGTGCAAAACAATTCCGTTTTCAAAAAACTTTGGCTGATCAAGAATATTTTGTATGAATGGAGTAAGTGAACTTTAAACATGCTTCACTGTGAATAATGAATACCAAGACTGATGATCCATTGCATAAACAGTAACAGAAAAATTGTTGCTTCCTGTGTATTTAGGGCTTTTGAAAAAGGTATATAAATATACACGTACACATTAGCACCCAAAAAATGTCAAGTTCATAGGCCATAGCAAGGACTGCTGTGCCATTGTTTTTGCTAAAACTGTAAACTCGGTAACAGCACTGAAACTTGGATGTTTTTCTTTAAAAACCACCTCTTTAACTGCAAAGATGCCATTAGTCACAGCAGGGAGCATAACCAGAAGGAGGATGTCTGTAACTATAGCAAGAGAGCACATTAAACTGTAGGTCAAAATCACGACTGACTGATTACCTTCAGGGTGAAAATAAATCTTCAGGCTTGCTGGAGTGATAGGAAACAGGACTGACTGGGGCTTGCCGAGGTCATCCCCTGCCTCCCCCACGCCACGGCGGGGTCGGCGATACCCAGCGCACTCCCAGCAGACGTTTGCTGACTCGCCTAACCTTCGTAGTGATGTGTGACGGGATGTAGTCATCGTCATCATTAGAAAATGCTTCCTAATGTCTAGCTTAAATGTCTCATTAGTTTAAAGAGATGATTCCAGGAAGAACCTAAAAGAGAAAGCAAATATTTTCCAAAAATTTAAGTCCACAATTAAATCATCTAAAACTTTCACAAATGAAAGGATCTTCAAAGCTGCTTTTCCTTCTCCTGCTCTCTCTGGATAAGGAGAACTGTTCATTCCCACTCTTTTTGCAGCAGCTTTTTTTTGCAAACCCAAAGACTACCAGTCTTCACTTTTCTCTAGGCCCGTGACTCAGTCTCTCCTCCCTGACTATGGATTTTACATATACCAGCAGTCTGATTTTTCCCTTTTTAGCTGATCTCCAGCTGGCCCACATCTTCAGCTGTGCATTGACCAGTGCAGAGAAGACCAGAAGATTTCTGTCTCAGAATAATGCAGTCCAGGGTTGCAATGGACTGAAGCTTTGCAGTGAGGTCTTTCCACCCCTAGTAAGCCTCCCTGTAATTCACCCCGGTCAGAGCTGATCATACTGGTATTTTGGCACTATTCAAGATGAAACATCCTGTTATTAACAGCACTTCCACTGAGGATGAGGATGAAAACCATAATCTGGATGTGCAGGATTCAGGTACAGAGTCCAATCCAATAAGCTTTAGTAAATGGAGTTTACATAAAGATTAATTAACCTGCTGTAGGAAAGTGTGGCACTTTTATCAGTGGCTGGGCACTCAGAAAAAAATACTGTTGTCTTTTAAGCTCTTTTGCTTCTTTTAGTGGAATAAAATGAAAGACATTTGTGAAGAATTATGTCTGGCACACCACCACCTCTTGTGAATTATTCTCCAAGCATTCACTTTTGTCATGATATATTCCACTGGTTTCAAGAGCTACTGAGCACTGCCAGTACCTGAAATGAAAAGATACAACATTTCTCCAACAGTGGTCTATTTTGACTAGCACAAGGGTGTCATGCTCTGGATTCCCTCCTCTTGTTTTTAGATGGTGGCTCGAGGTAGAACAATTTTCATAGCTATAGGTATTCATGCTTCCGATCATGAAAACACCAGCTCTCCTGTTTGTCCTGTGAAAAATGTCATTGGACATCAACTTCAGTTGATTCCAGCGTGCTTACTTATTCTCAGCATATTTACCATCTCTGTGTCCATCCCTGGCCCTGTAGTTCAGAGTTTAATCAGAAAACCTTTTGTTGCAATCCTTAGCGATACTGGATGTGGTTACTGAGTCTTTGCATTCAGGGTTGCAATAACGCTGGCCATTCCTCTTATAGCGGGGGAAAAAAAAAAATAAAGGGTTGTAGCTTTGACCTGCAAAGTGAATTGTGTATTAGACTCCATGTCTAGTCCAGCCCGAAATGTCAGTGAGTAAAGCCTCAGACTAGCCTACACCCCAGTCACTATAAATCTCGCATTTCTATGCTAGTCCGTTGGGCAGGCCACGGGCTGTGTGGCTTCACTCCCTCCTCTCACCTCCATTCCCTGGAAATGTGCGACAACTCATCCAAACGCCCTCCCGGGGTGCCCCCCGACCCCCCGACACAAGGTATTCCCCGGGCTGTGCCAGCCCTTGCCTTCCCGAGGGCCCGTCGCCCAGGGCCGGGCAGCGGCGCTGGCTTTGGCCACGCGGCAGGGACTGTCGCTGTGCCCTGACCCTGGCCTTGTTTCAGACAAAGCGATTAAATTACGCTGGTTTAGGGAATTAACCGTGCAAACATTTTAGGATCCAGCTGCAGAACAGAATCGGCACCCCAGAGGACACTTATTTATAGCTATGGAGAGGACTCACAAAATCATTTTTTTAGACCTGGAACAACACTTAATAGGTGAGAAAAAGAGTCTTCATTCTGTACTCATTGGTTCCAATTAGAGGATGAACTGTCCTCTATTTTCCAAAGCGTGTTTAATTTTGAATGGGTTTCTCATGGACAGTGGGCTACCATAGGCAAATCTCATTTCAACAAGTACTAATTATGGACAACGCAGTGGCAGACTGTAATCTCTGTCATGAGAGCTATCAACAGGGATGCAGCGAAGGCTTTAACAGTGGGTGGCAGTACTCTGGGTCAAATTAATCACCGCCATAATGACAATGAAATCAGTAGAGCTTTGGGATGTTAAGTTTGATAAAAGAAGCCATTCTGTTCTCTGTCTGGCTATTTACATTGCAGCCTGGCCTCAGTTTGAGCTAATCCTTTGTCACAGTGTTCAGGGCTGGCTTTTTTTTGGCACGGGGGAGAGAGAACAAAGAGCAGCCCCCCTTGCAGAAGCGATGTTTTCATGTCCCGATCTGAGTTGCTGCAAGTGGATTACCTAAGTGTGAAGCAGACAGCCCCAGATTTGCACAGGCTGCTGTTTTGAGGCACATGAATGGTCTCAAAAATGTAAGTGGAATTTTGGGGGGATGCAACCTCCGAAGTGCTGATGTGTGTGAAGTCAGCTCCGTCTGGCTTTGGCTTTTGTCAAAGAGTTTTGGGAAGGTCTGTTCTGCCTCCTTTCGCCGTGGCCACAGGGCTTGAGGTCTGAACAAGTACCCCATTACAGCACGATGTAGGCAACTGCCAGACAAAGAGACATGCAGTGCATGCAGACACAGCTGAAAAAAAAAGAAGGTCCTAGGAATAACCAGGTGAGCTGATTCTGCATGTAATGATGCTACACTAAGCTGTGTCAAATTTTAGCCCAAATCAGCCTTGCCCTACAGCTATGGGCTTGCTCACCAAGAATACTTCATACTGCTTTATTCTGCTCTAGATACATGTTTCATGCTCTGCTGCTAATGGCTGTTTCTATAATACTGAGCCTTGGAACATTTCTCAGCACCCATACCAATGCACAAGCTCCCTCTGGACCCCCAGAAATGACACGTGCAGGGGCAAGACAGGAGCTGCCACCTTCCCTGACAGCTCTCCAGGCTGCACAACCAGGGCAGCGGGGCCCAAGGCATCATCCAGCCCATCCCAACAAGTTCATGTGGACCCAGACACAGCGACAGGCTCTGCAGCTTGTGTACCGGTGTGGCACAAACACAAAACACCTCCTCGTTTTGCCACGCAGGCCTCCCCCATCCCCTGTCCTACCCCACTTGAGGTTATCTCCCCATGTCCTCTGCGTCTTCTGGTAACTTATCAAACACTGCTTTGATTAGGGTGATGTAGCCCAGCTTTTTGTCTGGGGCTACAACGGAGAATTTTCATTCCTACATCCACAGTCCCACATAATAGGAAGAATCAAGTGTAAAACAATGTCTTTCCATTCACCTGTTTAGTACCAGACTGGGCACAAAATTATATATATATGCCCTAAAATCCAAATAAACTGCCAACCGTCTGTTTTGGATCCATTTTGTAACTATGCAGAATAATCTATTCTTTTATTAGAGTGGTTAAAGGAGATTTAGAGGGAGGAAAGAGCATGGTGACTTCCAAGGGAAGAGTGAGTGATTCAGTGCAAAAAGGGTAAATTTCATCTGCACATTCTTAACTGCGAGGACATTCTGCACATCTCAGGAGTGCACTAAGTGGTGCAGTAAACCAGTAAATTAGAAGAATGTAAATTCTTT
>JANHGO010000063.1:63070270-63093478 GCA_024606505.1 Aquila spilogaster
TATCTCTCATTAAACTAAATTGTATTCTTATTGGCTGACTGACCTCTGATATTGTTATTAATTGATTTATATAGTGCCTTTTGCAAGCCTCAAGGCACTTCAGAGAATTGCAAATATATATAGGGATCACTTCACCAATCATCTAAGTGCAGCCACCTTTGGCGTGGAAACCAGTGGCCGTTGCAGTGGCACTGGAAAGACTTTGGGTTAGAAAAGAAGGCAGACTACCGGAGCCAGCGCTTCTACCAGTCCTACTGCCAAGCAGCTGCCTTGAAATCAATCTGGAAGGGTTGGAAATCTTTAACAAAAAAGACTAGTTCTGGTAAATGGTGAGTCTACAGAGCATGTTCAAAAATAAGCGTGAGGCAGAATATTTTCATGGTGAATTCATGCCCAGGGGTAGTTGTGGTAAGGCCTGTATTTTTTCACGAGGTCCCGGTGACCACAGAACCCCCGCCAGGCATCGCTCCCTCAGAGCTTCTGCCCAGCGCTAGCCCTCCTCGCCGCACCGCCTGACCTCCCCGCTGGCTCGTGCAGAGACGTGGCTTTCGTCCCCAACAGCGTGCGCCTGCAAGCCCCACGGTGCCCAAAACAATGCTGGAGGTGTTGGCACAAGCAAACACCATGTACAGGCGTGATCGTTGTGAAAACAGAACCACTGATGCCATACAGGCATTACAAATTGAAATACCTAGTTTGTCTCATGTAGTGATACAAAATTGAATGGCTCTTGACTTACTACTGGCTTCACAGAGAGGTGTTTGTACTATTGTTAATATGAGCTGCTGTACATATGTAGATCAAAGCAGCAGAATTTCTACTGATCTAGCAGAGATCTGAAAACAAACAAAGATCTTACATGGGTTATGGAGGACAATACATCCTGGGGATTTGAGAAGTTATGGCACAAACTTACCTCATGGCTACCTAATTGGATTTGGTTGAAAAATCTATTCATTATTGCAATAATTGTAATCTGTGTGTGCATCTTAGCCTGTATAATGATTCAGTGCTGTAGCTGTTGTAGTCAAGTGTACATGAAAATTAAGTTTGGGTATTGAGGCTTTGGATTTGTAGGTCCAAAGTCTCAATAAAAGGGGGGAGCTGATGCCTTGAACAAAGGCATGAGAAGGAAAAACTTTACTGTATCGCTGTAGTGATGAACTTTTTTGCTTGCTTGAATAACTTCAAAATTTTGGTATGTACTGATTAGATAAGAAAACCTTGAGCTTTGTCAATGGTATGTGCTAAAGGCGCCAACAGACAGGAGGCCTCGGGCCTGATGTGCGTCAACAGACAAGTAGCCTTGGGCCTTGATGATAAACTGAGTTCTGCTGAGTTTTTGTAATTAAAACTTGCCAAGGCCAGCTAACTAGGAAAAAGAGATGACCCACACTGTGCATGACCAAAGGGTGGACACTATGTAAATGATAATATGAATATGTATATGACTGGAACAATATAAATTTTGCTTGCTGTAGATAAACGGTGTGCACGATAGGCGGAGTGATCCCCTGTGCACCCAGCGCTGCAATAAAGAATGCCTGCTTTCTAAAACTCCAAAATCAAGTCTTACAGAGTTTCTTTGACCGGCTTTTTCAGTAACAGATGAAGAGCTACGAGGAGCCAGGCCTGGTGCATCCTCTTTCTGCCACGTCAGGCACTTGGAAAGCTGATGAGTGATTGAGAAAAAGGTTAAAATAGGCTAATGCACATAGAGGGTGACCACCAAGAAAGGAAGGGATTGCACACACCAAAAAATGGCACGGATCTCCACAGAAGGGCACTCAGCCCTCCTTTTCTTACCCTCGGTGGTGACTCCCAGCACCACAGCAGGACCACATCTGTGGTACCTGTGAGCATTGATGCTGACTTCTCAAATGTGGGGAGACTGTAGTTTTTCAGTATAAAAGCTTGAGCATTCACATAAACATTTTTAATACTTTCCCGTCAATTATAGATGAGAGGGCTTTGTGTATTTTCAGAATGTTATAGTTTTGTCTTCATTTGAAACATCTGAATGCCTCTAATTAAAAAAAAAAAAAAAAGAAAAGAAAGAAAAGAAGTCTTTCCGAAGGTGCAAACGTAGCAGAGAATATCAGAAATATCTTTGTTATGTTAGGTCATTAAAGTTACTTTGACCTGAGTGAAATGCATTGTATAGATCTGAAGGTTTTGAACCCTTCCCCATTAAAACGAACCCTGAATATGAAAAAGTGCACCCCTTTCCAAAGCAGAATTCATTTCACTGGCTCCATTAACAAGCAGGTCTGCTCTCGTCTTATCTTTCAAGAATTCCATGCCTGATTGCATTTATGTTCTCATTTAGCATCTCAAAATGGGCACTTTCTTTCAAGAAGGGTTAGTGCATGACTCACCCGCTTAGTTAATCTGACTAATTAGCATACTGTCACCCATTAACAGCATTAGAACAACAACTGTAGCTCTCACTACCTTGCTGTCTGGAAAACACACCTCTTCTAGTTTGCAAGGACATTGGTTGCTCCCCGTCTTTTGGTAACCGTGGGGTTATTTATCACACCAGCACAGGATTTGCAGATAGCTCTGGAAGGGGCGATATAATTCTTAATATCCTGCAAAACCCCTCAGCCCATAATCTTTCCTGGTGACTTATTGGAAATTATTCTAAAATTAAGTCCTTAACTCTGCAAGAAACCTCTCTAGCATCTGAGCTGCTCCCATGCACCCCTTCCAACCTCATTGAAAGAAACTGATGGTGGAAATTAAAGAAGTTTTTCTTATGTATGATAAGTCACAATAAGTGTATCAATATTAAAATCTTCCGTACTTCAACCAGCCAAGGCAGTCTTGGAGTTATTTCCCACAGCTATTCTAGGTGTATCAAGCCACGCTCAGACAGAAGTAAGATTTGTGGGTCCTTAGAAGAGTAATTTTCTAGGAAGCATGCCTTGCAAACCAGGAATATTTTTATTCATGGAGGTGATGCTGGGAACAGCAGGTTAAAAGACTGAACTAGGCAGGCCAAGCCAGCGACTGCCAGAGCTCCTTAAGACAACTGCAGAGCACCCAAGGTGCTCAAGGAGATTTACACACCTAATTTCAGCCTGCCCCAAATAGGCTGAAAAGCTGTAGGACCCAGGTGTGAATTTCAATTATTTATCTCAAAAGGTTGTTCACGGGAAGCCTAATTATGGTCACTTAAATGCCAGGACGGTTAATCATTTCACTGCTGCTCACCGTACCAGAAACACCTATCATCTAACAGGCTTCCTCCGTGTCACCAGCAAGCAGGTGAAACCCACTGGTGCCACACACCTTCACACCACACTGTCAAGGAATAAACCAGCAGCCTGCGGAGGCCAGCGCTGCCTGCACAGCCCTCGGACGGTGCTCAAAGTGCGACGGGAAGTATTTTATCTGCCTCGCTGTTAGCATGGAGCTGGTGGATGCTGGTGTTTGGCTGGGGTATTCAAGTGATGCTGGCTTCGTTGGGTGCCTCGGAGCCAGCACTGGCGCCTGCGGGGTGTGCCCGGAGCCGACATAATAGTTGAAAACATGGGTTTCAACATAATATCACAAGCTTTAGAAATCTGAAATGTTTAGTGGACCTGAAGGTTTCACCTGATGGGAATGTCCCTGTTTGCTGACGACAGCAAATCCATTCGCTAGGGACGCTCATGTTGGACAATGCCAGAGCTCACGCTGAGTGAAGTTTCCATCTGCTTTGAGTAAAAGCTGAGCAACAGATCCCCTGACCAAAAATCCCTCACAGAGCGCCGGTCCCTGCAGGAGGTGACGCTGCTCGTACACCGTTCTGCTGTGCAGTCACGCCACCGCCACCGGTAATGACTCTCCCTGCTACAGCTGAGGCTGAAAAGCGAGAGCTCCTAGCACCGATGGAACAACACCAACACGTTTCAGGAATCCGAGTCTTGGTTTCAAAGTGCCCCTGATGGTACCAACAACGGTTTTGTCCAACTGACATTAGCAGCTAAACTAATTTCAGGACCAGTGGAGGGCAATATTGCTTTGGCTTCCTAGAATAGAGGGACATAGGCACTAGCTAGGGCACTGAGCTGGTATGCGCAAGGCAAAGTCCTTACTCTGGGCACAGGATGACTCTTTTTGCTGCACAAAAAAAAGTCCCCAGGGTGTATGGCTGCTGGAGCATCAGCACCGTGTTGTGAAATGCCTCGCTCCCTGAACACCAGCTTGCTGTAGAAATTGATGCTTTTGTACAGGCACCATGACCCCAGACCAGTGCACAAGGAAAGACAAAGGTGGAAGCAGCTCCAGCGTGAAACAGATTCTCTGTAGGTACCAGTCCTCTTACGATTTTTGTTATTTTTCCCATTATGAGCTTTTCTCAGCTTTTAAAAATTTCCCAGTTCTGCATTTAGCAGAAGTTCAAGTCTAATATATAAAGGAGGTTAAAAATGGAGTACTTAGGCCATATTTTGTGGAAATACAGTCTAGTTAATGCAGGACCTGAAGTACTTCTGGACTTGAGCAAACTGTTGAGAAGGTGAAGTCACCAAGCCTGTAAAAGTAGGAGATAACTTAAAACCTTTGCCCTTTTTTTTAAATAGTGCCTTAGGCTCCTTTTGTAATATTAAATCCTTTATTTTAACATTAAGAAGGAATGTTCATATTTTGTGTTTCCTCTCTTAGCACTTTTGAACTGATCTAGCTATAATATGATTTATTCTGCTATAATTTCTCTCTCCTGTTTGAGACTTTGATTCCTTAAGTATTTCCCTGGAAAGAAGAGCTTTGAACTTGTGCTCAGTGAAGAGCTGTGGCATTTCTCCTTTTTCATCTTTGGACTCTGTGGCAAGCGATGGTTGCTAATCAATGCCCACGGAGCAGGTGGCTGCTGGGTGACTGCTGCTGCTGGGGTGGCGAGTAGGCTTGCTGGAAAGACAGAAGAGGAGCAACGGGGCTGAAGGCTCGTCGGATAGAGATGGCAGGGATGTTGTCTGAACTAGGGGCAAAGCTGGGGTGCCTGATGGCTGAGGGGAAATTAAAGCCTGATGGGGATTGCAGGGTAGAGGTGGGCTTTTTGGGGGCAAATGGTGAGGTTTTTCCCTTCCTCGCTCCACTCACCTCCTGCTGCCACATCCCTGCCTTGTCCCGCTTCCACCGTGTCCAGGGGGACCGCAGTCCCCATGGAGGCTCCCACAGCAGGTGCCATCGCAGCGCCAGCACACACCACCAGCAAGCACTGACGAGTCCTGCCGTTCCGGCTGCAGTGGGGCAACTCTGTCAGGAGAGATGATATCTTTGGTTAGGCCCACTGATCTGGCTGTAAAAACATAGACAAGCTTTCTAGCTTTTTCTGTCTGCAGAGAAGTTGGTGCCTGAAAACTTGGCTATTTTTCCAGCTATATCAGTTTCTCCAAGGAAAAAAAAAAGGTATAATTTCTTCCTGCAGTCTGTGTCTGTCATATCTGTAGACTATCACATCTACAACACGATTAGGAATTTAGCATATGCCATTCAGTGTAGGCTGCAGATCTGTGCCTGCTGAAATGCTGTCCAAGAGCCAGAAGTGTGCACCTCAGACCATTTTTGAACTGTGACATATATGTGTTCAACCTTGCCTTTACAGGGAGCAGAATTTATTTACACAGCACAGAAAGTGATAGAAGATTGGAACTGAAGCCTGGAGAGCGCATGAGAGAAGCATCTATATTATTTATATATAATTATTAATGATAGGATAGCAACAAAGACAAGTGACTCAGTGGAGGCTAAGTAATTTCTCAAAAGCCATGGATTGACAGAAAATATCTCCTCTTTGTCTTTAACATGTGACTGCAAAGAAAGGTTGGCAATGCAAAAATCATCCCTCTTATTGATCCATTATACATCCGTCTTTCTGAGAGAGTTTTGATGTTAGAAATATTATCAAAAGCTTTAGTGAAGACCTGAAATCTTTAATCACCAAGTAGGTCCTTCAAAAACCTGAAATCAATTCGGGCTTTGAACTTTTTGTCTTGTGATTCCACCAGGGGCTCAGCTGAACCGCAAAGGTTCAGCTGCTTTTTTATCCCTTGCTGTGTATGACACTTTTGTCCCAAGGAGTCCCATATTATTGTATTACATGTACCACGTTTCTGGCTCCAGAAGACAGGAAGGAACTCTGTTGTAAAGCCTCCACTTTTAATGACAAGAAGTGCTGAGTGATCCTGGACTTCAAGAAAGAAGTTTACTGTACTTACAAAGACTTGCACCTTTGCACATCCTAAACTCTGATCAGAACGGGGGAATGCAAAGAGGCTGTACAGCTATATGACTGTTGGGACATCGCATGGCATGAGAATGTGTTGGTTTTACTATACTGATACCAGTTAGTGCCTCTTGTAAATCCATGCCTGTCCATCTGCTTAAATTCACATACTTGCCAACAGCCCTGCTGCAGTCAGGCTAAGCATGCAGGCAGGAGTTTGCAGGGTTAGTCTAAAACTCATCTGTGAAAAGCTGAGAAAGAAGACTTTCTTCTCTTTTATTACATCTAGTGTTACATTACCAAAAATATTGAATTAGAACTTTATTTAGATAGAATTATTAATTGTCATATGGGTCTTTAGCTCGTTACATCAGTGCATCCAATTATCTTCAAATCACAATCCAGTTGGCTTATAAAACATGATCACAGAGAAGGACTTAAAACATCCTCAAATTCTCTTCTGAGATGTCTGTATTCCCCAGACAAAGGTGACTTTAGCAAAAGAATTGCTAAAATTTTGGCTGTTGAGAAAGTCACAGAGTAAAAGTTTATTGGGAATGGTATCTCCCCCTTCTGCAAAGCTCGCACAGGCTTCTCAACAGGGTGAGCAACATACAAGCATATTTCTACTCCTGCCTCAGGAAAAGCAAAAGGAAAGGACAGTGCTGGATTGGAGCCAAGGTGTTGATACACCCTCTTCTTCCAGAGGATAGAGGTAATGCTCCTGGGAAGGTCCTTCACCCCAGCACGAGCTCAGTCTATCTGCCTTGCCCTCCCCAGCCTGGCTTCCCGGGCTCTGGAGTAAGCAGCACAGAGAGCAGGACTCTCTGTTTTGCTGGGCTCAGTGATCTAATAGTTCAGCCAGATGCCTACACTGCCTATACAAAGGGTCAGTTCCCACTCTACTTTCCCAAGGACAGGAAATTACAACATTGATGTTCTGATACTGAAATCCTACTATTACATCCCGTGGCTGAAAACTGTTTTGAGTTTCTTTTATTATGCTGATATTTAATCCAACACATACATAGAGCCATCATAAACAGGAAGGGACTTGGAAAGACCACCTATCCACTCATCAGCTATACCTAATCTTTCCTGAGCAATATTCAATGTTTCCTAACCAGATCCTCACCCTAACAATGAAGATGCTAGCATCTGCCTAGAAAACCTGTAACAGTGCCTCGTTGTTGTTGCTCTCAGACATTTCATAATATCTAACCAAAATCTCTCCTGATACAATGTAGACTCCTTACTGCTTGTTGACAGGTTATTGTTGTCCTCTTTGAGGTTATTCCTGCCGTATTTGCTATTTATGTCTTTGAAGATGGTTAATCTGTCTGCTTTAATTTCTCTCATTTAGGTCAAACAAGACTGGTTCCTTTAATTTTGCCAAAGAGTTTAGAGGAGAATAAAGAAAATGGCCGGATCCACCTTACTTCACTTGTTTTTTTCTTTAAGTGCTTTAAGTGTTTGTAACTGCACACCGTTCTCCAGCTGAACACCAGACCTGCACTGAGCAGAGGAAGAAAACTTCATATACATTGCAGACAAAGCGCCTTTTCTTATACAGCCCAGTACAATGTTTACCTTTTTGCCATATCATTAACTCATACTCACTACAACTTCCAGACCTTATCCATTACTTTTATGTTGTTTCAGCTATTCCCAGTTTTGTGGGTTTTGGAGTGGAGATTTTCCTTGCTGAGCGTAGTGCTTTTCCTTATGAACTTGCACAGTATTTTGTACTCATTGCCTTCTCCAAGAAACTGGGTATAGTCTGGATCCTAATTCTGCCTTTCAAAGTGTTTGCAGCTCTCTCAGCTTGGTGTTTTCTGCAAATTTAACTAATATGCTCTTCATTTCGTCAGCAATGTTGTTACTGAAATTTACTCTGAATGAATATTCAGCACTCAGTATTACCAGGTCCATGACAGACCTCTTGGACATTCCCCTTGAAACATGCTCCAGTGCAACAGCGATCTATTAATTATCCCCTTTAGTTTTTGAAGTGATTTTGGACTGACGTATCCAGACCATATTTCCCATACTTGCTCATGGGCATTCCACATGTAACCGTGACAAAAGTCTCCCCAAAGTCATGATTTATGGACTCTTATCCCTTCTTCCCTAATCCACAAGGCCTGTTATCCTGTCATAGAAGGAAATTAGGCTGGTTTAATACAATTTGTACTTGACAAATCCAATTTGTCCTTGCAGCTAGTTTGATTATTTGTTCCGTGAGTCTCTGGCTCTTCCTTTCCCTGCTTTCTAAAGATAGCATTAGGTTTATAATTTTCCAGGCTTATCCCATGTAACTTATCTGCCACACATTTCATTACTTGTTTTCATCTCTAGCTTCTTCTGCAGGTGAGATTTGGTCAACTTCACCTGTCATCAAGCAGCACTCTCTTAAGCTGACACACTCCTATGCACTTTGTAATGTATGTGATCAATGGCTCCAGAAGAGCTTTGGAGCACTCCCTCACTGCTAACTATCCTTATTTCAGAGAAAATATTGATGGTCACACTTGTGGATAAACTACAGCCATAGTTGCCTCAGTCTCCACAACCACAGCACCGCCGTTGGCTTGCCAGCTCTGTTTTGGTTAGCCACAGCCTGCAGTAGTCCAAGGTAATTTTGTTCCTCAATCTAAACAACACCAGACTCCAAAGTACAAACTGAGTCATCTTTGAGGCAGGTCACTTCTCAGATTTTGATTTAATTTAAGAAAAGTCATGCCCCCAGTATAGCACAAAAAACTATAGTCTGTAAAGGACAGAAGAGTCAAGTTTCAGAGTCTGCTTCAATTTTCTCCCTAACAACTCACCAGCCCCTGTGTCCCCCATCATGGCTTCTCTCACCTCTTTGGTCCTCCCATTACACCAGGTCCTACCTACGCCTCGTGAAACACAGTGTTGGAGAGATAAGCAAGGTGGAAACCCCAGGAAGGGTATGGGAGATGATGGATGAGGCAGCTGTGAAAACAGGGTAAGCAGAGTTGTACGGAGTAGCATATGGGGAAAATGGGAGCTGTGTGTGTGACCGGGCAGCACATCATCAGCTCCCCTGGTCATACTCCTTTAAAAAGTCCTAGCAGTGACTTCAAAATTTCTGGTGTACAAATAACCAGAGAAGCTTAACAAAAATAATGTTGAGCAGAATGGCGTTCCCTGAGAAAGCACCAATTAAAGTTTCCAGGCAAACTGCAAACAGACACATTTTGGAAATGTAAAATTAATTATTTGCTTTCTGTTGGAAGGGGGACACGAGTTTGTCACGCAGGTGTACAACCTGTGTGTCCCCCTGCAGGAGTCTGTTTCACTAAACAAGGCACGTGGGACTTTCTCAACACTTTTTTACTGTCTCTCCAAATGCCACTCAATTGCTTAATCAATACTTCAAATGATGTGCCCAATCGCTCTTTCACCTTTGTGTGTGTGTGTGTGTGGACCTGGATGGAAGTTTGATTTGTTTTGACTGTAAATCAAAGAAAATGTACTTGATTTAAAACAGAGCTTTTACTTAAGGGAGGCATGTCTTCAAGAGGGTTAGGCCGAGTTAGAACTGAGCATTGATCACTTCATACCTTTGTGGCACAACTGCATCCTCTGTTACATCACTCTTCAACAGGTGCTAAACATTCATGTTCATATAGCTTCCCTCCCTTCCATACGTCCCCCAACATTTTTTAACTTTTTTTTAGAGGGGAAGAGGAAGATATCATCCATGTTGCTTAGGAAGCTGTAGAGGCCAAAAGACAATTTATTTATTCCTGCTTGCTCTACAGTTACTGTTCTAATACCTGATCAGAGGGTGTGAGCTACTTAATTACATTTCACCTTCACAAAGTGTTTTATTTCAAAGAACAGCATGAGAATGCTAATCCCCAAAGTAAGGCTAACCAGCCTGTGAATCAATGATGTCACCAAAAAATAAAACATGGGATAAGCCATCAAATTTTCTCAGGTATATTCCACCCTAAAGGCACATTTCAGGCACTCTTGCTCCAGATTCCCAAGGAGCAGTAACCAAGCTGATGGCAGATATATGATGTTTTGCATCAGTGGGCAGCCTGCCAGCACTGATGGCCAGGGCTCGGCTGTGCTCCCCCTCTCCAGCATCCAGACCACTCGTGCAAGCTCCCCTAGCTCATGTTAAACATCTCAACCTGTATCCAAATTATCTTGGGAAAACGATCAAAATGAAAATGTTTTCTGTGGATGCATGTGGGCAAAAATACTTTCTTCCACCAGGGCAAGATGGAAGCCATCTACCATCCCAGGCTCCACCACCAACTAACCTACCGCTGCGTAAGTGGCAGCAAGCAGAAGAGATGCTATGACCACAGTGACCCTCTCAGCCCTTGCAGGAGCACCATATGGGCTCAGCAGTCTGTGACCAGATCTGGGCCCCAAGGCCTTTGATCCTGACAGAAATTCCAAACACAAGGAAACCCCCTACACTTGCGTTGCTCACTTGAGGCTATACAATGCTATCCAAGATACAGAAAGCTACACTAAAATTTTTAAAACTCTCAGCATATTTAAATTACTTTTAAAAACTTTTAACCTTAAGTTATATCATAAATTAAAAATAAATTCTAAGCCAATAGCTTAACATTTTGAAATTATTATTAAGCACTTTGCAATTTTGAAAAGCTTGAATGCTGTCATTTAGTGAATAGTTTTATCTGCTTTCAAAGGTAGCCTTAAACAAAAACTACATAAGAACTGAATAATAACTTAAAAATCACTAATCTCTCCCTCCCAAATACTTATGACTCAAAGTTGTTTCAGTGGAAATATTATTATATAAGAAATAAATAGCTTGCATTTGTTCATACTAACAAGACATTGTCTCAGAAACACTCGTCCAAATGGTGCAGGCAGTGATAATAGGAAAAAGAGAACTTCCAACAGTCAGACTAAGCCAAGGGAAACTAGGAAGGAAGGGAGACATTAGCGAAATAAAAAGTAGAGAAAGAGATGAGGAATTAAATATATCCCACAAAAATCCTGTGTTTCAAGGACTGAAGTTCTCACGTGTAGAATCTCTGCTTCAGACCAGTGAGGAACAACTGAGGGATATAACAGGGGGGCTGCAGCAGAGTTAATTTCTGTCTTTCTAGCAGATTATAATTTCATTTTTACAGAACTGTCAGGTTCTTCAACATCTTCTGTGTTGACAAAATATATTTCCGTTCAACTGAGTCATGCAGTACAATCCCAATACGTCTTCTTCCCAGGGCTGCTTTCTGCAGCCAGCGCTTTTATGGGACTTAGATGAGTTTTTGGTGATTCATAGTACTTAAACTACTCAAGAGCACTTTTTCAATTGGAAAATTCACTTGAAGTAAATGCATCATCAGCATGATTGTCCATGCATGAAAGAACTACAAGCAAAACAATGAGCACCATTTTTTAAAACCTACACTTAAGCCAAGAAAAACAGTTATCATGAACTATTAAAAGACCTTATTTTTCAGTTTCCATGAATCTCTCATGGAAAACATGGGTTATCCTTGTCTCTCCATCTCTTATTCTGAGAATCCCAAATTGCAAATGAAAAAAAATATAATGCACACATTGTTTCAGAGTCGTTAACATGATACATAGCAACATAAATTACATTTTCTACAACAGATTAAGCTACTACTGATTTAGCCTTATTCTTGTAGCAGTCTTTTTCAGGAAGAAGCCTATAAGATCTAGGCATCAAATACTCTTATTATTATTCTCTTTTGTGCTTTCAGAATGCTAAATATAAATAAAATGCTATTTAAATCTTTTAAGGATTAATGGAAGATGCTCTGGTATCTGCCCAGCGCACTTTGAATTTGAAGAATATGTCAGGTACTTAAATGAAAACGGACGCCTGCATTTTTGACATTTATCTGAGGGAAAACATACTATCTGTGGGTTATGTGTGTGCATGTGCCTATATGGCATTTTCACAGATGATTTGATAGTGGTACTTCCAAGATATTTCTACTCCTAATAGCATCAATGCAATCTTTCACTTTTACTCCATTGTGGCAGTGTTTATTTATTTATTCACTTAAACAGATTTATATGATACATAAAAAAGGTCTATCTGCAACTCTGCATGCTTTTGATATATAGGAAAATATAGTCAGACCGGTGAAAACAAGTATAAAACCAGCAACCTCCATTAAATCAGAAAAGAGTCACCGAAAAATAAATTAAAAACTATTCCCTGCTCCGGACAGTCATTCAGATAACCTGCACTAACCAAGACCACGAGGGCAATTTGAGAAGGTGACTTCAAATCGTAAGAGCCTTTAAAAAAGGGGTCTACCAAGCCCCCAGCTCTGAGTGCACCCAGCCCAGTCCCAGCTTTGTGCCCCATGACCAGTGGGGACTGGAGATGGGTCCAGCAGATCTGAAGGTCAGGGGAATCGGGCGGTTTCACAGTGAAGTGGTACAGTCCAAATGTGAGAGCTCCTCACTGGGAGCTCCCTGCCAGCATTGCTTGTTACTGATGACAAATGGGAGGATGCGTGCTCATGTTGCCCTTATGGTAGGGTTTGGGGGTAGCTGGGTGCTCTTGGGCATAGAAGAAGAGTCCTACCTTGGAAAGCTGACCTGTCTGGGGAGTTACCAGCTGCTGTACAGTTTGCTAATCAAGGCTCAGAGGATTAAATGCTGCCACCAGCGGATACCGGCGTCTCTCCTCCAAAAATGATGCTCCACCACAGGCAGCAGGACTGTGGCCTCAACTCCACCTGTGATGGGCTGACAGACACCTTGGGGCTGGAATGGCAAGTCCAGATGTGGAAGACGAGCATCCGGCATGGGAGCTAGCAGGACCAGCCATGGCAGGACACATGGAGACAGGAGCAAGCCAATGAGTGATAGCCAGGGGAGGTAAGCTAATGCCTACATGATAGATGGAGCATCTTCACTGGTTTACTCCTCCAGCAGCTTCGCTTGGTGAACTTGAACTGAAATATGGGTATTTCTACCAGAGGTGATACAGATGTAGCCTGTGTGTTCTCAGGCTTGTCTATAAGCAGACTGCTTGCACGGTTTCCTCTTTGTTTCCATTACTAGGTAAAAAAGTAGTGTGAAGAGTACGTAAAGCTTCCCATCAAAGCTGTCTGTCATGGCTGCTTGGCCTTTGGTATGTGACCTCTCTAAGCCACATACTCTATTTTGATCTTCTGAAAGCACTGTAGGAAATCGTTCCCATAAACTGTGCCTACGGGCCCCTGCGAGGATGAATTCAGTCCTTCACCTCTACCTCTGCTCTGATTTTCTACTCCCTGTCCCCCTGATTTGGAGATCAATCAGCCCCCTCGGTCTACACTGCTCCTGACACTAGATGTGCTAAGAAAAATCAGAATAGAGCACATGTGCTTAGTGTCCTCCCCCTAGTCCTTATGTCTTGATAACATATCTTTCCACCTTCTCTTCCTTCTCTGGGGTTCTTTTTGTGGTGTTAAGATGCTTCCCGATTATTTTTTTTCTAAATAATATAGATGCCTATGGCAAAGTCCCCTGCAGACCTGTTTTCCACAAGAAAAGAACAGGGTGGGCAATTAGATGGCTGCTGTTTCCAGGTGCATGATTAAGGGTACTTTCAGATTTTGCTTCTCATGGATGGTGTTACCTGGAAGTCAGCCATACAACACTTGGCTAAAAAAATGGGGAGAAAACAGGAAGATAGGCAGGGATGCTGTTTACCAGGATACCTTCTGTATTGGGTTTCCGTGGCAAGGTTTTGGTAGCGGGAGAACTAGAGGGGTGGCTTCTGGGAGAAGCTGGTAGAAGCTTCCCCCATGTCTGACAGGGCCAATGCCAGCTGGCTCCGAGTCGGACCTGCCACTGGCCAAGGCCAAGCCCATCAGCAACAGTGGTAGTGCCTCTGCGATAACAGATTTAAGAAGGGAGGGGAAAAACTGCGCAACAGCAACTGCAGCAGGAGAGAGTGAGAGTATGTGGGAGCAACAACTCTGCAGACAGCGAGGTCAGTGAAGAAGGAGGGGCAGGAGGTGCTCCAGGCGCCGGAGCAGAGATTCCCCTGCAGCCCGTGGGGAAGACCATGGTGAGGCAAGCTGTCCCCCTGCAGTCCAGGGAGGTCCATGGTGGAGCAGATATCCACCTGCAGCCCGTGGAGGACCCCACGCCAGAGCAGGTGGATACCCCAAGGAGGCTGTGACCCCATGGGAAACCCGCGCTGGAGCAGGCTCCTGGCAGGACCTGCAGACCCATGGAGAGAGGAGCCTACACTGGAGCAGGTTTGGTGGCAGGACTTGTGACCCCGCAGGGGACCCACGCTGGAGCGGTGTGCTGCTGAAGGACTGCAGCCCATGGAAGGGACCCACGCTAGAGCAGTTTGTGAAGAACTGCAGCCTGTGGGGAGGACTCACGTTGGAGAAGCTTGTGGAGGACTGTCTCCCATGGGAGGGACCCCACACTGGAGCAGAGGAAGAGTGTGAGGAGTCCTGCCCCTGAGGAGGATGAAGTGGCAGAAATAACATCTGATGAACTGACCGTAAACCCCATTCCCTGTCCCCCTGTGCCACTGGGGGGGAGTAGGTAGAGAATCCGGGAGTGAAGTTGTGCCCGGGAAGAAGGGAGGGGTGGTGCGGGGAAGCTGTTTTAAGATTTGGTTTTATTTTCTCATTATCCTACTCTGATTTGATTGGTAATAAATGAAACTAATTTCCCCAAGTTGACCCTGTCTTTTGCCCATGACGGTAATTGGCAAATGAACTCTCCCTGTCCTTATCTTGTTCCACAAGCCTTTTGTTATATTTTTTCTCCCCTGTCCAGTTGAGGAGGGGAGTGATAGAGCACCTTTGGTGGGCACCTGGCATCCAGCCAAGGTCAACCCACCACACCTTCACTTCAGGAGATATGGGAAGTAAACATGGGAAATAACTTGTAATATGCAAAACAAAGTAAAGCATAATTTTAGCTCTAAATTCTCTTTCATAATACACACACATCAGCATACACTCTACTAGAAAAAAACCTTAATTCTGCTGTAGTTGTCTGAGGCTTCCCATGGCTACAGATGACTCATACTATACCTTAAGCTAACTTTGCATTTTTAAATGTCCACAAAGCCTAACTAGAGCAACCTGAGGCTATAAAAATCTCAGTACAGAGATGAACATCATGATTAGCATAACAAAGGTATAAAACTTGACTTTTTTTCCATTTTTCTTCTGTGTCTGCTGACGCTACAAATGTAATACTTTTTTAATTCCTACGATGTAGTGCCTTTACCGGGCCAGGAGAAGCCAAGGCAGGCAAAGAAGGAAAGAGGAGAGGGAAGGAAGAGGGAAGACCAGGAAGTCACTGAAAAGGTGAGGTCGTGTGAATATTTTGTACATCTGTCTTCTCATACTATCCATGTACCTCAGAAACAAACAAATGTTACTTCTTTCTCTGTAACATATCAGAATCAATCCTTCCTAGTTGTCTTTGTAACAGAAATATTTCTCTCTGCCTCAACTGCCTCTCACTCTGATTACAGAAATCCTCCCATCTTTCATTTACTCATCTTACTTCTCTTCAATCAGCTGAAATTACCTGTTACCATAACCACCGCGCTGCCTCTTTCGAGTATACTGAGAACTTGCTTTCCCCAGTTTATCAACTTTGATTTCTTGACTTTGCTACGGCAGAACCAGTTAGCATCTCTCACCTGCCCCGTTCTTACAGCCCTTCCCACCACCACTAGCAGTACTTTCTGCATAAAATATTCTCCCTTCTCCAGTTCATTAAGCCACTGACCTACCAAACCTCTCCCCAAACAATCACTGCTTTCACTATGGCCAGAGATGTGTTAATAGCACATGGATTTTTTAATGTCACTCACCAGTCTCTCTGAACTAACCCAGGGCAAACAGCCCTTACTGCCTCCTGCTCCCGAGCTCTCATCTCCCCAGCATCCCTCCCACTGCTCCGTGCCTGGATGCGGCCGCTGTGCTTTGCTTGGCGCTGACCTGCACCGCTTGTCCGCACGTGCAGTGTGCGTACACGCAGTGGGGTTGTGCCTCCTCTATACCATGGCCACGTGTCTCTGGCTTTCAGCCCATAAACTATCTAAATCCTGAGAAGTGTTTATTTATTTCTCCTTGTTGAGCTGAGCACATACTCAACATGAAGGAAATGATATCAATGTGCACTGCATGACTTTTGCAGAGCCAGCCTGAATTCCCTGCATTTAACTGTTTTATCTACTCACATTCATTTGCCTTCGAAATAAATAATATTTTCTAAACTTTTGCAGCAATGTTTCTGCTAGGAATATAGTGCCTGACCTTTGAGCCAATATAATTTATTGGACCATCTAATAAAATTGGTATAATAGAGTAAAGAATCAGGACTATGATACTCTTAGACATGTTCTGCTAAAACCTTAATCCCTTTTTTCTCAATTTATCATGGTAACACACAGTTTTATCAGTAATAGCTAAACAATTGTCTTTCAGTTTTCTCTTATAGTAGTTTCTTTATTTGAATAATAATTTTCAAGATTAATATAATCCTGGAAATACACAAAAAAGCCCTGCATCAAAAAAATCATTTTAGCATTTTTTCTCTGAAAAGATGCTTTCTACCACCAAACTAACACCCATGTAATTTTTAAGGTCTGGTTGTTCCAAATGAATCCTATTCTTTTTACAATATGCTTCAACTTTTGTTGCAGAGAGTCACAAAATGCTTATTTGGTAATTCATAGCAAAACACTTAATTTTTATTGAATTTAGAGAAGAGGCTGCAGGCCATAGGAGACACAACCTGACAAACTTCCTGGAAACCTAGAAAAAAGAGAAGCTGCTAACTTGCATCCTGCAGATGGGCAAAGCATTTATCTAAAAAAAGGCTAAGAGTGAAGTTGTGAAATTATAGACAAGTGGCCTGATGTCAACGCCCAGAAAGCCAGGGATAAATATTTTTTTTGTAAACTCACAGAGCTGAAAACCTAGTCTTGATGAAGATGAGTCATATCAAACCTAATTTCCTTTTCTCCCGGAGTTACTGGCTGCTTAGACAGGAGGCACCTTAGTCTATGCTCTCTTCATTTTTTTGTGTGGTTTTATGTGCATTCTGATGGCTTTTGAATGGCAAAAAATGCAAATATAATATAAATAAGAGGTACATGTAGTGCTTGAGACACCTGAAACACTTCTGAGCGGTGCGGAAACTCCCAAGTGTGCAGCTGGGGGTGTTCACCAGGGCTGCGCAGCGTCTGCTGCAAGAGTTCACTCCACATGGTCAGTAACTGCCTACCCAAAGACATCATCTCGTTGCCCCCCTCCGCACAGATAACTATTGGCAACCCAGCACATAAAATATTTCAAACATTCCTATCTGATAAAAACACATTAGAGTAATCTTTATGAAGTATCTGGAGGGTAAATGAATCTTTTAAAGAATTAGCTTTTAATATCTTATTGTCTAAAGCTCTACGTAGGCAACAAAATTAATTACTAAATTTCTGTGGGCCCAGCAGTTTCCATTTAGCATTTGTGCAGCAAGGTAACTTTTGAAGTTCCTGATATTAATTTAGAAATGTAACACTGAATAATGATTTTGAAAATCTTGACCAGACAATTAAGCAGCGACCCAAAGAAAGCACAGTTTTGAGTAACAGGGAAGTCAAAGAGACTCTGGGAGGAGTATATGTATTTAAAGTTCGTACTCCTCAGGCTGTTCAGTGAGCAAGGCTGACAGTGAGTGACTGACAGCAGTAGATCACTCAGATACTAGAACTGGTCAAAAGTTTGGTTTCCCAGAAATTTCAGTTTTCATTTCATTCATTTCATTTTCAATACCAGTGTACTGGTATTTCAGTACTAGAGATGAGGCAGGCTCAAGCTAAGGGAAAAAAATAACATTCGTGACCCTGCCATAGATGTTGTGAGTTTTTCTGAGCAAACTTCAGGTATAATCAGGATTTTATTAACAATACAGATGGCAGTCAGTATGGTCTCTTAAAACAGCTATTCCTTCTGCTGCTCCAGATTCAGAAAAAAATCATATGCTGCAGAAGAAAGGGTACCTTTACTGCTATGGGAACTCTAATATTTTTAATTTTTAAAAAGTGTTCTTAAAGTTGCCGAGCGACAATTTTACTAGTAAGCTACTAAATATTCATAGCTAACAACTTCTGTGGGTCCAAGAGCAAATGTTGGACAGGGCTGAGCGCCACACTTGCTTGGTCTCTTTGTTGGTCTCAATTTTAAGTTTTTGAAGAGGTCAGGACCCCTGATGTAAGGCTTGGATTACTTCAGTTTCTCCTGCTAATATATGTCTTCCTTATTAGGTCAGAAATGTGACTCTGAATCTGGAGGTATCGAGGGATACTCTAACTGAAGATAATAAGCTAACCCAGTAAGTAATGATGACTTCTATTGTTAAGGAAAAAAAAAATTAAAAGCCCCTACAACTCCGAACCAGGTCATAAGCAGCTATAAACAATAGGTACCTCATTGCAATCACTTTTCAACAGCGTTTTTATCAGTAACCCCACATGTGAGTCATTCAGACTCGGAGAGGTGCCCTGTTCTCTGATGAAATCTTAAAAATTATATTCCAGTTTAACAGTGAATCCTCTCTCTTAAATAACTAAAATACTTTACAGTTGGCCCAGAAATTTCATTTAAGGATTAGTGAACCCTGTTTTGCCTATCATGAGTAATTTACCTCACTTTTGTCCACTTAAAAGTCATTTTATCTTAACGCTAACGAAAGCAAAGAGTTTCACTTCGGTCACTTAACAGAATCTATTCAGTGAGTAATCTTGACACGAGCAGCGACTTAGTACTGAGGATTTTAAATCCAAATTAAACCTTGCTCTTTCTTCTCATTACCATTTTTAGCTTACACCTTCAGTTCAGGAAAACTTGCATGAATATGCTGCTAATATTTGTAATTGCATTAGTATTCTAATATTCCATCAAAATAATTTCAAATGGAAATACATTTAACCTCTTTGCAATATTTTGTAAGCTTTATTTCATTAAGGAGGCTGTGGAATCTGTAACGGTACCATTATGTTTCAGAAACTGGGCTGTACTTCAACGCTGCTGTTTCTTCATCCTTGGTTTATAGTTACATTCATCTCCTTAACTGTTTGGGCTTTTTTTTATAATGGTTGCTTGCAAGAATGTCCAAAGCAGGCTTAGTGACAAGATTATGCTGGATGTTTTGCATGAAATATGCTGCTGAAGAATCTATCTGGTTCCTTCCTGCATTCAGAGTAATTTTCAGTAGTTTCTGTAACTGCACTGAAGAGTTAGCCCACCTTTTGTAGGGGTTTGGCTGCATGAAAAATCAGTTGCTGTAAAAATTCATTGACTCATCAGGAGAGATTGGGGTAATATGCCACACTAAAGCAAACTAGGAGGTGAATCCCCAAACTTGTGTGAACATTTTGCAAGTTAAAAAATATGGTATTATCTTCTTTGCCCAAAGTCCTCCAGTACTCTGGGAGTAAACTGAGCAGTTATTCCTAAACTGAACATTCCAGATAAGAAGCAAAAATGTATGATATCTACAAAAGTAACACTAATCATTTACAAGTATTCAGTGAAAATGAATGCAATGTTGTAACAACCCAACATTTTATAAAATTAAATTCTAATAATTCTAGTCATTTTTGTGTGTGAAAATGAACAGGTCTAAATGCTATTTAAAATTATGTTGTTATTATTATTACTATTTGTCACGTTACTGGAAAGATAGAGTCAAAGAAATGGAAGTGAGCAATCAAAAAACCTGAATGAGAGGCAAAGACATCCTTTCCAAGGATATCTCAGTGAATATCATGGAAACTTTGTTTTGTGCTTTGCACTGATTGTCTTGTAGCTGCATAGTCATTATTTTCAAGTCATTAGCTTCATTAAACTAACTTTACTTATTATTAGCTCTATAAATACAGTAACATCATAAAGTTTACAAAGATCCAGAACTTTTTTATAAAGCATGAAACATGAATTTTAAAGAAAAATCAAATTTCATTCATTGAATGGTAGCTTTTCAAGGAGCTGACTTTTAAATGGTTTTAGTCGGTGGTAAGAGATGGAAAGACTGTCCCCTTGTGGATAGGAATATGAGGAAAGTGATACTGTAACTCACTGATAGCAATGGTAACCCTGGGCATTTGGAGTTTTGTTAGGAAATTAGCTAGAATCCTGCCTTGCACATTGCTCATAATCAACACTTCAGTGTACAAAATACTGTGGAGAGCCTTTTAATTTAAATTGGTTGGCCTGACAGACAACAGAGGGTAAAGATTGAGCTAATGTAGCATCATTGCTAACACCATCAGCCCAGGCTATCACCTAAATCTAACTGCTGTAGGCAGCTGCAGTGTTGCCCTCATTTGGAGAAAGCTATTTTGTGAAGAACAGTTGCAGAGCAGAGAAGGGGAGAAGGCTCCACAATAAAGACGAAGTCTTATGGTATATCTATAAACCAATGTGCTGCCCACATGCATGCGTCTGCCAAACCCATGCTAGAGCATCCACCTACAGGGCGAAGCACCAGCCTTGTCCTCGCTCCTGCAACCGCACTGACAGAAGGACTGGAGCAGGATTGATTCACAGCTGGCTGCAGACACCCGTCTGTTGCTGCAGATGTCAGATTATCCATAAGTGTTACAGATTCCCCATACACATTGTCACCTCTGATCCATGAGAAGTACCGGAAGATGCCTGATCCATGAGAGCTACCAGAAGATGCTAGCACCCCATCATTGCTCAGATCAACAGTAGCTTCAAATTTCTGCACGGGGAAGCAGAACTTCACAGGGCTGCTGAGATAGCAGGGGATGTTTCTTATAGGAAGAGTTCTGGTTTATGAAGTTCAGTCCTTCCCTGTTGCAGGTGGTTATAGCCTCCCTAACAAATTCATCTTGTTCTGCCTTTACTAAGATTTTTCTCCCAATTACCTCAATTGCAAGAATTTTCTGAAATATCATTAGAAACCTCACAATTTTTAGCTTGGCCATATTCATGGTCAGTGTATAGCTATTCACTCTATTATCCTTTTGTCTAAGCAGCTTTTTTTACCTCCTTATCATTTAATCCCTGGCAGAGAGTAATCACACTCCCTCCTAGGCTTTGTTTTGTTAAACTAAGCAACCCACATGCCTGCAGCTTTATTGTACAGGACAGGCTCCCCACATGCTTTCATAATGTGATGTGTTGGCTGAAAGCGTCCTGTAGGGTGAACTTCTTCTGCCAACAGTCATTCAAGAATGTATTCAGTCTCACCAATACACAGCCTTTCTCTGTCCCTAATGGAAACACTTTGACTGATGCCTTCTTTGGTAGTAGGGGTTTTTTTACACAGTCACATCTCAAAGGTCACTCCTAAAAAGACCGGCTAACTCAGTAGTTGATTTTATCAGTCATTTGCTACTGATTATTTCCCAGCTTGCAGCAGAAATTCTCATTCTTCCAGAAATGAAGGAAACTGCACTGATTGATTGAGAAACAAGTTGCTGCCACCCTTTGAAGATCTCCTACCACAAAGTCCTAAAGGTTTGTGGCTAACCAGTCCAATAGTGCCAAGTTGAGGTGTGGGTTGGTGTGTGGTTCAGAGTGGGGTGATGGGGAAGTAAGCCTGAAATAATACTTTGCCTTTGACAAGAAGACGCCCCGAATTGTGCTAGGTGGAACTCACCCAGTCATAAATTGGCCTCCACAAAAAGCAAGTATGTTACATCTACTGCTCTGTGATACATGAATCGATTGAGGGGTTGCTTGAACGGTTGAAGATGAAAATGTCAAAACCTGTGGGGAGTCATTACAGGCCTAGATAGAAGCAAATAATTTGTAAATGTCTGTTAGTACTTTTAATTCAAATATATCCCACTCCTAAACTTGTGACACTGGACAAGTTGAGCGTGCACATCAGCAAATAGCCAAGGGCCCTATCATTTGGGCAGTGTGGGATTCTGGAAGAAACATCCAGACATACATGGGGCAAGTCTACACTGTAGATATACACATTTTTTTGTATATTACAGGTCACTTTGACTGTCAGATGATAACGAATCAAAACTGAAAAAGAGGAAATACTTAAAACCGATTTCCCCCGCCTCTGTCTGTAATGCTAGGAAGTAATGAGAAACCAGACTGTTTATTTCTGTACTTCACGGGGGAATTGTTATGGGGGTTGTGAAAGTTCCCTCTTTCCTCCCCGGTGATGCAACTTCACGAAAAAAAGCGCATCTTGGCAGGATTTCGTAACCCTAATTGAGGGCCACGGCTGAAGCGCAGCATGGGGAAGCCTGCAGAGGACCTGCAAGGGGTCTAACGCGGCCCCGCTGCGCGGCGATGGATGCTGCGCGCCAGCGGCTGTCACCTGAAGCGGCTGTCAGTCACCTGAAGCGGCTGTCAGTCAACCTGAAGGCAGTCGACGGCCGCGAAGGGAGTGCGAAGGCCCGGTCTGGAGAGGGCGGGCGGGCACAGCCCCGGTGCCTCAGCACAACGGCGCCCGGCCGCGGTGGCAGCTCTGGGACTGCTGCAGGCCACAGCACCGGCTTACAGCACGGCATTACCTCGCGTCAACCGTTTTGGTCGCAGTTTTTATCTCTTTAGCAATCACAGGAATTAAATAACTTAGGGCTTGACCGGTTTCGTATTTGCTATAGCACGTGCGCAGAATTTTGGCTGGCGTAACGACGGCAACGTTCAGTCGGATTGCAAAAAGCAGCAGACGGACGCTCTACACTTGAAAACCGGTTTAAAAAGCCGACTTCGCTCCCCCGCAGCCCGGCTCTCCACAGCAGCATCCGGGGCTCCGTGCGGCCCGCCCCACCTGTGCGGAGCGGGTTGCGGCGGCCGCCCCGCAGGCGCCGGCGGAGATGGTGCCCGGCCCCGGCCCCGGCCCAGCCGCCGGCCCCCCCCGCAGCCGACGGATCAGCCCGCCGCGTCCTGCGCTGCCTCCCCCCGCACGACGCGGCTGCGGCTGGCGGGCGGCAGCCCGGGGAGAAGCGT
>JANHGO010000063.1:63116930-63145482 GCA_024606505.1 Aquila spilogaster
ACCCCTCCCGAGCTCATTGAAGGGCTGTTCTTTGAAAGGAAAACATCTCATAGACAAAGGCCACTTTTTTAGAAGGGGTGTTCTACAAGCTGAGATCCTCGTCACTAGCTGAGTGAGTCAATTTTTTTATTTTTTTTTTCTGTGTATGACTTTCGGTATTCCTAACAATACTTTGCCTCGTATTGCAAAGAACTTGCCAGAAGCAGTTTTGCTGCTTCATAGGACAGACAGCTACAAAATGCTATTTTTTGACATAGTCACCACCATTAGGTCTGCATTTTTGCCAGTGATGAGCAAGAGTCTGCATGCTGTGTTCATAAAAATCTGCACTACAAGAGGTGCACTCTTGCCACTGCTGAAACGTACCACCCACCTCCTCACTGTGCTCACATCTGCTGTTTGCTCTCTAGAAATATTGAGCAAGTGTCAATGAATATCAGTAGGTGCAATTTTTCCCAAATACAGGACTTCAGTGACACATTATTGCTTCATACACATTTCTCTGTCAGATGCTATTTCGTCAGATTGCTCCTCTTCTGCTGTCTGTCACACGGTAACAAAGTGTAACAGAATATTGGTGGGAAACTTCAATCTCTGCTGCCTTATCACCAACATCCACCTCTGATGTTGTGGACCAACATAATAAAACAGGAGGCATTACTTTTGGAACAGCCTGCACACATATCGTATGAAATACAGTCCTAACTTCATACAGTCATTGGAAGGGTCATTTTGTCCTATCATCTTTAGTTACAAATACAGAATGGTTGAGTCACTGGGATAGTATGCACAGGCATAAACACACCATATCTGGGCCATATGGCTGGGGTGGAGGGAAGGATGGGACTGGCCGTCGTGGCCACAGTGCTGAAGAAGGTAAGCTTAAATCAGCGTAAGTCAATCAGGAAATCATACCTGCATGAGCCTTTTTTCTGTTCATGATACTTAAAAGCTTTCATGTAAGAATACTCAAGCTCTTAATACTTAGTTGGTTTAATCTTACTGCCTGAAAGTATACTACCTTAGTTTAAAAATTTAAAAACGTACAGAAATACTCAATTTAGGCAATTTCTAGGAATGTAAATTGCATGATTGATTGTACCAATCTCAAAGCTAGCAATTAGTGAATGTTGTAATGGTGCTAGATAATAATAAAAAATTTAACTTAGTCCAAGTGCGATATCAATTTCTGAAGTGTCTTGGTGAAAATGTATGGGACCATTCATTGCAAAAGAAGTATTTTTAAGCAATAATTGTTAAAACACAGGGCGTATCATGAAAATTAATTACTTGCTTCAGGATGGCGACATTCCTTGCATTTGCTTTGGTCTGTAAATGCAAACCAGTATTTCATACCCCCAAAAATGACCAGTATTACAGTGGCTGCTGCTACAGCACCCTTAAAAATGTGCAAGAGTAACCAAAATTTAAAAAGGTAACTGAGACGGGTTTTATTAAATGCCAGACTGATAAAGTTTACACCTGAACCAATCAAACAGGATTTTTTTGAAATGAGTCAGTAATTACATTGCACTTTCATTTTTTAATTCTATACATAGAGATTTTAAATGGAAAAAAAAAATTTAAAGTCTCTTCAGTGTGCTAAGCCATTGCTATTTTCAACTGTTGTAAAAATCTTAGCAGTTCAGCATTCCTAGAAAATGCACTGATTTCTTAAAAACTTGCTAGTCAGTGCTATGAGATTGCCAGTAATATCATAAGGTAAGGGAGAGGAACTAACTGAAATATGAGGAACATATTTCAGTTATTTTAAGTGTGGAATACAGCACTTTCCTATTAAAAATGAATTACTGTTTAAGGCTACTCAAGACTTAAATACATGGTAGCAGATGTCTTATTCTAACACTTGTATTCAGCACTAGAATAAACTAATAGGATTGTTTATAAAAACGCTTACTAGAAAAATACACTTTCAGCTGAGTATCTTAGGCCTTCATTGACAAATTCAGTACAGGCATATTGGATTCATAATGCACTCATTAGGAGCATGATTGCTGTAGGAAAATAACTTTAGAACCTGAAACTGTTCATTATTCATAAGTGATGTCTTATTTATTAAGATGTTCCTCCTGTCTGCTGACATGGTTTTTAGCTATTGAATGCAGCTGTTCTGAAAGACTGATCCTATTTGGCCATTATAAATCAAATACAAGTAACCATGTACCAAATCCAGTTGCAGAAAGCAGTTCTTTCCAAGATGTGTTGAGGAAGCTTACATACTGGCAAAAAAATTTCCTGTGGTAGTGGTCAAATGTTCAAAGCAGTGCCCAGAGAGGACCTGGATCTCCATCCTTGAAGATGTTTAAAACTCAGTTCAACAAGTCCTTGAGCAACTGACATAACTTTAAAGTTGGCCCTGCCTTGAGCACAGAGTTACACCAGATGACTTCCATAAGTCCTTGCTAGCTGAAATCCCTGCACGATTCACCCATGGTGTCTGGGTCAACAGAAACTAACATAGGTGACAGGCTCTAGGTTTTTTTCAGATACATTGAGCTGGCTTTCATTGTGCCATGAAGCTGGCATTATGATATCCTAATGATTGCCACCATGCTGGAAATTTTCTGCAAGCACTTGCTGACGTAATGTACTGCTTCTGGAATATATTAGCTTTCTTTTTGTAGTTTCTGAAAGAAGTGACCCCTTAACCAGGGTATTAAATGTATAGGTGTGGTGGGTTGCTGCTAGTTTTGCATTGTGCCCTTTTCTGGTTCTGTGTAATTCAATGCAGCTGACAGCTGGGATCTGGGACAGTATTTCTACATTATGCTTAAATAAAAGCACTACAGCAAAGTGCTTTTCAAATATAAATTAATCTGACTTCAAACTGCTCTGAGTTTTAATTTCTCAGATGGGAAAGCTTGGTGCCAGAAGGATGGAATTGTTCCAATTCATAGGTGGGTTTGTTGTTAGCACTCTTATTAGAACTGAAAATTTCTTGTCCTTGTCACCTTGCTAAACTGGTATATCTCTAAACTCAGATTGATTTGAGGATAAATTGTTCTATGTGTAATCAAGTCAAAGTTTACTAAGAGACAAACAAATTTCATCACTTGTACAATTCCACTGAAGTCCTCGAAATGAGACATTTGTAATTGAGATCTTAAAATGGCAATTGGAAAAGTACACAAGAAGAGATGTATCTGTGAGAATCATAATATGTATGAATGCTACATGTGATGCTGTCAAGGAGACTGTGGGGACTGGGGGTATTCCTAACAAATTATTCTTCGTTAGTACAAAGGATGTATTTCTGGTGTCATTGTCTAGCGAGCAGGAGGAAGAAACTTCCTGGCTTTGTGACCTTCCCCAGCTTTGCCTTTATCTCGCAACATGCCAGTATGTATTTCTAGCTCATCTTTGTTTCTGGAAAATGAAATTAGTGCTACACTTCTTCCTCTACTACAATCTAATTAAGCATTACAGTAGTGTATTTATCAGACCTGGGTTATCAGGTTCACCGTTTGGACCCCAAAGCAAACTTCTGTTCCCATTTCAAACTGTAATTGGTGCTTACAAAAATAGCATGGCCTTGAACAACTGTGCCGTACAAATGTGGTGGAAGGACAAAGTGGTGTTTCTGCAGGAAAAACTCACTTCACTGGAGGACAGCTTGATACAAGGAGGGGTCTGGAGCCTATGGTGCTGCTCCCTCATGTGGCCACCCATCACAGCAGCTGGCGAGCGGCAGCCTAGCAGCAAGCTCCAGCTTTTACCAAAACCTGATGGATCCAAACTCTACCAGACTGCTCAACAAACTTGGGCAGCCCCAAGGAATCTCACAACTTCCATTTTTGGAAAAAAAAATACAGTGCTGATATCAGCTTTTTGTACATTTTTGAATAAGATAGGCTGGGTTTTCTCCAAGTTCCGACTTCTTATGTGAAGCTTTGGTAAAATGTGAACTTGGAAACGTTAAAAGCAGAGTAAAAACTCAGGAGAGTGAACCAAAACTCCGATGTATTATTGAAAGATACGAAGGCAAGATGTTTTTCTTCCTTTTATTCCCAGTGTTCAAAGAAATTTACTTTCTTTTTTCTTTTTTGCTTTGATTACATTTTTATAGTCCTTTTCCATGGCATGGGAAAAATGTTTCCTAACTCTGTTAGCTTGGTGAGTGCTGGAGTACCTAATAGCATCTTAACGTCTGTAAAATAATCATCCTCTTTTTAGCTATAGATTTAGCATTTGGAAGGCTTATTTCTGAGCTATAAATAAAAGAGGATGAAAATACACCATCAGCTTTTAGAATCAGTTAAGAGCCGTATTTTTGATCCATTCAAATCAGTGTACCTCTGCGGTTTTTATGCCAGCTGAGTACATGGTCAGATTTTGCATAGTCATACTGAGCTAATCTTTTAAGATCTCACCTGCACAATCAGTTCTCAGAATGAAGGTCATTTTGTGTATATCCTTTAGTTTTCTAAAAGGAAGAAACTGCAGTTTAACATCTTAAAAATCCAATTCAAGTGAAAACTCATTATTAAATTTTATTAATGTATGAATAAGTACTTACTGAAAGGCCAGGTGTCTCTAGCCTTTAAATTTTGTAGTATTTGAAGTAGTGTAGAATGAACATTCCCACTTCAAAAATTCTTGCTCTTTGTGTGGAAATAAATTTGCAGGATGAATTTCATGTTTTTGTACAGAAAGGATGCCAGTATTTCCCTTTGACATTTTACTTCAGAGTAAAGTCAAATGTCACTGGTAAAGCCTTCTGCTACATATAACAGTCTTTCAAATGAAAAGTTGATTGCGTGATGAGATTAAATTGTCTATTTACTCTACCCTATTTTAAGGACTGATGTGTATATATGTGTATATGTATGTATATTTATGTAGGAGGACCATTGACCTTAATGAGTAAAGCTTCAATGCATTTTAGTCTATTAATGCAGGTTAGACTGATTCATTATTTTAGGCCTGTACTTTATACTCTTATGATGAGCTTACTTCATTTTAATACTGCATTATCTTGAACATCAGCTGTGGTTATGAGATGAGATTAGCAGACTCTAAAATGAGAGTGGATTAAAAAAATGAAATGGTGTTCCTTAATAATAAATTGTGCCTGCTGCTGTACTATTCAAATGAGGCAACTTAGTTGTGAAAGAGCAAACAGACTAAAAATAATGATTCTGTCATCCCTTAATGAATAGAGACTTTTCCTTCCATTTCTCTGAAGGGAGGTACTTGTGTCCATGTGCATCTGTGTGTGCTCTGGGGAACTGACTTATCTGTGTCTCAGTTTGTCTTCTGGTACAGATTCTGAGAATGAGGGTTTGAGGGCTCAAAATTGTTCAGTCACAGCACAGGTGACTGCAGAGTAGCTGGCCCTCAGCCTGGCCTGCCTGAACCGCTTCTAGAGGTGACAGGTCGTTCCTTATCCAATTTTACTGCAGCTGTAATGATGAATTATCAGTGTGGTTTTTTGTTTGTTTGCTTTGTTGTTTTTTTGTTTTTTATTTGAGAAGAGGCATCTTCTGCCATATTGGATAGGTAGATGTGTTTGTGCATATCTCTCCCCAGAAAACTTCTGAAGCCATGAGCCAGCTTTAGGTCTCTCTGGAAGAAAGACAGAGACACCCTGCAGCTTGATTAGCATTATAAAAATTAAGACTTCATTGGAGACCAGAGATTTCATCAGCAGCACTGCAGAGAGATCAGTAGCCTTAGATCAAACCTTCTGAGTCATCAGAGAAGCTGTGTGAGCATTTACTTTCAAAGTGCATCATGGAAGGAGTTTACATTTGAGTTACTCGTCTCTAGACTGAGACACTCATCTTTTTCCATTCAGGCATCAAAAGTGGTTTTAAATACTATGTTTTTAACAGCAAACGTCACTTTGCAATTTCCACTGTTCCATTTCCTTGTCATGACTGCAGTCATCTATAGTTACAATAGCTTATCTTAAAATAACACGGATGTAGAGCATCCAGTGCATTTCACAGTCATCCTGTACGTAACTGGATTAGTGGAAAGAAGAATGGAGACAAGGTCAAAAAGCTAGATTTTTCCTCCTTTTGAAATCAATGAGGTTTTAAAAATTTTACTTCATTAAAAAATATATTGCTTTCTTCCGAGTGTCTCGGAATAATCAAACTTTTATGTTGAGATTGAGCACTCTGACTGTAGCTTTGCTATCTGTGTGCAAAAGTGAAGTACAGAAAAGTACTCTTTCAGGTGCAGCAAAATCCTTAGTTTTTTCTTTCCAATGCTGGATGCAGACCTGACTAACATGCTAATCTGTAAACCCCTTACTTCAGGGAGGGCAGTGTCTGTGACTTTGGAGCATTTCCAGTCACTTTAAGTCTCAAGATCAAGCGTTCATCAGAAGATGGAACCCATGCACCGCATACTTTATTCCTCATGAAAGGTGTTCCAAATTATACCCTTTACTTTTAAGTGGCTTTTTCCTGCTCTTTGCAGTCTTGCTGTTTTCCTCAGGATCTCAGTAACTGATGAAAAACATTTCTGCAGATGAAAAGGTCAGGAGGAAACTTAGCCTTTACTTTCAAGGGAATTGTGTTGACAGTTTGTGTGAGTTGAAGGTGAAGGGCTTATGTTGTTTGATATATATATTTATTTTTTTGTTAACTTGATGCTTATTAATGCTGGTCCTCTTTTAGAAAGCAGGTGATGAAGTGGACATAATACTGCTGGGCAACAAGTGTGATAAGGAGTCAGAACGTGTAGTTCCAAAACACAAAGGAGAAAAGGTACCATTGATCATTGATGCTTTCTTTGGGTTCTCCTGAGTGTGTGTGACTATAAGCTGTTCCCCTGACAATGAAAAAAGGCTCCTGAATTCCAAGAATTCTGTTAGGAATTGCTCCAAAAAAACAGTGGTTTTGTTTGTTTTTAACATATGAACAGAAATGCATTAAATAACTCGTAGCTGCTCTCATCACAATACTGATTTTTCATTTTGAAAGTTAAAATGATCTTAAATAGTTTCAGGCATTAAAACTATTTAAAAATCCGCATTTCCAGAGCACTGTTCTAATATGGAGTGCTAGCATATAATACATTGCACATTGTGCATCACTTTATGATACCTGATGGCACTCATCAATGATTTTTTTTTTTTTTTTGCTATAGCCTAACCATATAGAACTACTGTGGCACCTTGCACGCTGTGATCTTAATTATCTATAGGTAATCTTAAATAATACTGGAACAACACTGGACAGATACATTTGGGGTACATCCAGGTCCCATCGTTCGAACTGTAGGTTACACAGCTGAGACTACAGTATAGTTTAGAGTACTGAGGAAGAACTAGTGTTAAGTGGGGAGTACTATTTTAAAGATAATGGCAAATTGCCATCACTGAAAGCCTGTGAGGAGATCCAGGAGCCATTCAATGGAAGAAGAAATTGTGATACTGATTAAATGTCTCAGTATAGACTGTATGTGTGGTGCTCCAAAAGTAATGCCTCCTATTTTCTTATATTGGCCCACAATGCCAGAGGCAGATGTTGATTGTATAGCTGTAGAAGTTGAGCCTTCCCACCAATATTCCATTGCATGTTGTTGCCATGTGACAGATGGCAGCAGAGGGGCAGTCTGACAGAATGGTGTTTGACATGGGAGTGTGTATGAAACAAAGGCTGAATTCCTACATGTGGAGAAAATGGCACTCACTGACATTCATTGACACTTGCTGAACACTTACGGAGACGAAACAGTGGATGTGAGCACAGTGAAGCTGTGGGTGGTGCGTTATGGCAGTAGTGACAGAAATCCAGAAGACAAGCCATGTTGAGGACAGCCATGCAGATTTTTATGAGTGTGGTATGCAGGCTCTTGTTCATCACTGGAAAAAATGCATAGCTGAGAATGGCACCTGTATTGAAAAGTAGTGTTTCGTAGCTGAGAATTTTCTCTAACAAATTAATATTATTATGCTCTTTGTATCTGTTGTAGTTTCCTTGGCAATAGGAGGCATTACTTTTGGAGCAACCTATGTTGTATATACCTGTAATTTTTGCAATTGAAAACTGTATACATCAGTTGTATGAATCTTGGAATAAGCCCTTCTAGTATGCAGTCAGATAGTTGAATCAAGCATATTATACTGTGTTTGAGGAATAGCACAGTGATCATTTATTTCTGATTATATAAGTATAGATTAGGAAACTTTAAAAAATAGCATAAAGTCTGATGTATCTGTGTACATGGAAGAAGGTTGTTGAAAGATACAGGTATATTTTCACTCAAAGAGTACACTATCAGAAATCTGAATACTCCCTGGCTACATGTGCACAAGAGGGCAGTATTAGGATTTTGCATGTGGTACTAACAGTGACATTTTATGCATCCTTAACCATGCAATCGAAGTTTTTCTTAATGTCTTTTTTTTATTTGAGGAGCAAATCTTCACCTCTTCACCAGTGAGTCTACTTTCTAGATTTCTCCTGTGTTCTGAGACAGTTCTTCAGTTACACTGTTTTGTTCTTTAATGTGATTTTGAAAAGCCAGAGAATCTGACTGAGACAGCTGGAGAAAGATTGCATTAGCAGAGAGTGAGCGTATAATGTCATCTCACTCCAAAGAAGAGAATATCCATATTAAAAGGGAAAGATGGTTTATGGCAAGCTCTGCCACATAATAATTCATACTTATATATTCCATATTACCCTGTGAGTATAAGCTGTGAGTATTGTTCTGCTCAGAGTCTTGCAAGGAAGATCAAAGGATTCTCTGGGAATCTTGCTGTGTATGTTGGCATTTCTATAGCAGTCTGTCATAACTGAGCAGCCATGTTATGCCAGTGTATAAACAAAAACAAACAAACAAAAAATTTTGTAATTGCATCATTTTGATTACTTATACATTGATATACTTAATTTTAACACTGTGAAGTGTATATATATATATATATTTGTATTAATAACTTCTATTTATTCATTGTGAGAAAAGTTTGAACTCAGCCTTTTTGGGCTTCTCCACTCCCCTCTCCCCAAATCAATAATATATATTACTTACCGAAGTTTAAGTATAAATACTGAAGATTATAAGATTTTTTTAGAATGTGTCCATTTTCCTCCTGTCACATCTTTCTAACAGAAATAGTCAAAATGTTTTTGTTTGCTTTCCTTTTCTTATATTCATGTGCCTGACTTCAGAAATGATTTTATATGTACAATATGAGTAAAAAAACATACTCCACAGTGATACAGTGCTAGGAATATTCCAGACACATCTCTCTGATTCTACACTAAGAAATCATAGCAGGATTTTACTAGGTAGGAAATATTATATTTTGAGATAAGAAAATTAGAATCAAACTTTGCTTTGGAAAAGATAATGGCATTATTTGTTTTCTTATTGTAAGATATAAAATTATTTCACTTGAGCTCTCCAAACAGTTCTCAAGGATTATATAAAATAAAATTTCCAAGCAGTATTATTGCCTTCACTTTGTATGTGTACTTAGGTATTTTATTTACAGGTATACACAAGATGTTCCCAAAGGCAAGAAAAAATAGTAATTCTTTGTATGTGCTTTTGCAGTTTATTTGAGGTGAATTAGACAAAGCTGTGCTCGTACTTGCAACTGCATTAACACTGATTTTATTATTTTTTTCATCTATCCAAATTTGGAGATAACTTGCTTGCCACAATACTTACCAGTCTGCAAAGTGAATTTGAGTAGTACATATATTTCTGGAGTCTCCCTCCTTGGAGTTATTCAAAAGCTGCCTGGACATGATCCTGGGCAACCTGCTTTGGGTGTCCCCGCTTAAGCAGGGGTTGGACCAGGTGGACACACAGGTCCTCATCAACTAGTCCATGATTCTGTGATTAATATTCTTTGTCCAACACCATGAACAGATGAAGAAAATAGGAGTGCACTGATAGATGTAGTTGATAATGTAGTAACATCATGAAGGCTGATGTACTCAGCGTTTTTTTTCTTTTGTGTTGGTCTTTACATGTAGAGCTTCTACCCAGAACTCTGCATGTACTGGCAGGGCTTGGGGACAAAGCAGATCAGCCATCAGCAGGAGAACATTGGGTTAGAAACTGCTTAGGAAAGTTGAGCGTATCCATGGGCATGATGAAGTTCACCCAACTGTGCTGAAAAAGCTGACCAATAAGATTGAGGCCTCTCAATCAGTTTTGAAAAATCATGATGCTTGTTATCTAGACAAAGGCCAGTATGACATCTATATTTGAAACAGAAGGGAAAGGAGTTTGAAGAACTTTGGACAGCTGGCCTTCAATCCATGGAAGGATCATGTCATCAAATCCTTTTCCATCCATTTAAAGAACAAGAAGATGATCTGGCAGAATCAACATAGTGTAAATTGTTCTTTGCCACGTGATTGCCTTCTATAAGGCCAGAAAATGAGTGTGGGAATAATGGTGGTTTGTAATATATTTTGAATTTAAGCTTTTGCCACTTCCACATGGCATCTGCACTTGGAAGCCAGGAAATGTGGGCAGGACAAATGGACAACCAGATGGACTGAAAATTGGCTGGACTACTAGATGCAAAGGGTAGCGATCAAAGGCTGTATATCTAGTTGGTAGCTAGTAAAGAACAGGGTACATCAGAGGTCTATGGTGGGACCCAGGTTATTCAACATCAGTGACCTGATGACAGAACAAGATTTGCATGTGATATGAAATGTTGGGATGTGACTGGAACACCAATTGGTACAACTTTAATTCTGTTAGATTTTGATAAACTTGAAAGCTGGGCCTACAGAAGAGTCATGAAATTCAATGAAGAACAATGATTTCCACCTGAAATGAAATAAACGCAGTCATCAGTACAAGCAGAAATTGTCTGAGATAGATCCCTACTCAAAGGATTGACAGATTACAGAGAACACCAGCTTGAATTTAAGTCAATGGTGTACTCTCACTGCAAAAAATAAAAAAAAAAGTATACTAGACTATTAGAATGATAATGGGTATCTCCTGATTTTGAGGTACTGGAGAGGGTCCAGCAGACCACTGCAAGTATGACTGGGATCTCGTACAAGTAATCCATGAGACCTGAGTAAGGAGGAGGCTGAGTCTCTAGCAAATGGTCTCCAGCAACTGAAGTGTAGTTGAAAGAATGACCAGAAAAGATTATTCTCATTATCAGCAGACAATAAAGCAAGGGACAGAAGGCACAAATCCTGGCTTGGGAAGTTCAGATTGGAGATGAGGAGAGACAGTTCCACAAAAAAGGTGGTCTAGCCATGGAAGAGGATCCCAGAAAAGTTGTAGAGTATCCATCCTTGGAGGATTGCAAGACTCAAGTAGGCAAAGATGTAGCTGACCCTACATCTTATGAGCAGTAGTCCCATTTCAAGTTGAGTTATCTCTCCAAGCAGTTTCTGTAATGTAAAAAAAACATGGTTAACATGGTTTGTGCTTATCATAGTTTCTACATAGGGTCACCTCTAGACATCTCTCATATGAAGCAAGAAAGAAAAAAAATACTTAGTAGCAGAACCTGTGTAGTTTTTAATCTGTGAACCAGTCTTCCCCACTTTGTTAGCCCAGTATTTTGATTACCTGTATTTTTCTTTATAAACCATAATCAATAATTGTTTTGCATTGATACTTACTAGCAGTTAAGTGATCTTAACTTTACGTAACAAGCTGTTGTGGTCCCAAAAACTGTTCATTGCAGTCAACTTGAGTTTAGAAGCAGTCTGTCTTAAGAAACATAACAGATACCTTCTTCATTTTCAAAATTACATTTTATTATAGTATTTTGGAAAATAATTTTTTCCTACCTTAGTACCATTCTTACAATGTTTTAATTAAAATATTACACTCAAATTATTGTATTTTCATGTCTTATTTTTGAATTCTTGTAAAGCGCCAGTTTTTTTTTAAGGTTATTTCTAAAGCTCATGGAAAACAGTCATAACTGCCAGTCACAGAATGGCTTAGGCTGGAAGGGATCTTAAAGACCATCTAGTTCCAACCCCCTGCCGTGAGCAGGGTTGCTATCCACCAGACCAGGCTGCCCAGGGACCCATCCAACCTGGCCTTAAATACCTCCAGGGATGGAACATCCACAACTTCTCTGGGCATACAACATTAGACTTTTTATCACAATGAAGAGCCTTCCAAACAGATTAAGTGGTTATTGTACATTATGAGCAGTGTGAGTGTTTTCTTTGGTTGGGATCGCTTTCTCCAGATGTGTACCAAGAGGGAATTTATTGCAAAAAGAATAAATAGACTCTCCCATTATGGTTTTTCTGGCAGATATTCTTCCCACCTTGGTCTCTTCCCTTGGGAGGCAACAGTCAACTGTTTTTCTCCACGTGTTTAACTGTATAAATTAAAATAAGTTCAGGACCTTAAAAAGCTGTGAATTTTGTAGTGTTTTTTCTTCATGCCAATATATCATCTCACCAACTGTAAGAGAGGTACATTGGAATTGAGCGAAAACAAGCAAATTAAATAAAATCAGCAAATATAAAGTCTATGCTGCCAATTTTCTCTAAGCACTTTCATTATTCACCTATTACCATAATATATTTTCACACACACCTCTGTTCTTTGCATGTTTGTTATCTCTGTTCTCTTCTCTCTCCTTGGTGAAAAGTTGCATCTCTTTTTTTATTCCATCATGCCTACTTTTCTTTGTTTTTTGTCAATATTTTACCTATCCTTTTCTGCAAGCATTGTGTTAATTTCCTGTAAATAATTGCCTCGGAGACGATTCATTTTCTAAACAAGTCAAAACATTGAGAAGGATCCACTAGATTGTATTCTTATTTACAAGTTTAGATAGGTCAAAAACTTGTTTTGAAAATGCAAAAACTAAAAAAAAATTAAGACATACCTGAAATTTATAAACTGAAGATAAATGTATCATACTTTACTGAGCTGACATTGTCTTAGTCAATGTTTATGTAACATTTTAAGAGCTGTCAGAAGCACCTACACATCTATTGCTATTAGTATTAATAATTCTTTTTTTTTCCTAAGACTCTTCTTCCCATTGCCAAGCTTTTTTTTTTTTTTCAGCTTGCTTGGGAACATGGGATACCCTTTTTTGAAACCAGTGCCAAAGATAACGTGAACATTGAGGACGCATTTTCAGTTTTGACTAAGGAAATACTGGAAAAGGTAGGCTGAGAAAAAATTAAAAGGAAGATTTCAGGAGTGGAAGAACAGAATAGCTTTAGCGAAGCACAGCTAGTGCTGGTTTTGCATTATGCAGCGATATTTGGGAGGATTCCATAGCTGTAGACATACGAGGAGAGACATAGGGAAAAGGAACTGTGGGAGAACATAGGAAGCAGAGAACGGGTACAGTATTGTTCAAGGAGAAGGTAAAAACTCAGGAAAGCTGCATTTGTGGCTTTCCTTCCCACCCTTTTCTTCAAGGGAAGGGTTAATACAGAGTGGTTAAAGGATAGTTCCATTTCTGTGCCAGGATAATTCCTTCTTTTCTTTAAGTTTCCTCAGAATATGCACATTGTTATGAGGTAGCGTATTCATGGAAGGAGTGGACATTTTATATTTAACAATTAAATGTTTCATCCAGAAATCATAGCTGTTTGTTTGGCTGATTTACGCTAGTGCTTTTGAAGTTATTAGAACCTAAAGAGCTGAGTTAATTAGTAGTAGAATCAATATTGTAGCTGTTAGAATCAGCATGTTTAACCACCTAGCTTGTGTTGGTGAAAAAGGTCCTTGCTACTCAGGGTTTCCATACAAAAATCTTGTGTGGGACTGAATTATTGTTAATTAGCTATGAAAATGTTTTGCATCACAATTTATTTTTAGACAGTAGAATATTATTTTAGACATTAATGGATGTTCTTCATGCAATGCATTATCATTGCCATTCATCACCAATATCAGTTATACAAAACTAGCCTTCCATTCCGAATACTCTTGAAGTCATAATAAAGATAAATGAGCAAAATTACTGACAAAGTCACAAGTTGTAGTGTTTTCATTAAATAGCCACAGGGGATGGTCAGGATAGTAGCCGAGGGTTGGACTGCTTCTAAATGAGGGTCTTGTCCTATCATACAATAGCACAAGCTTTAGTTTGTTGGGTTATTTTGTTTTGTTTTTAACATACATGCTTTTGGCTCCCTTAGCATGAAAATAAACTTGGCAACAACTGCCAAATAACATTTAGATGAGGAGGACAATGACAAGTCCTTGAATAGTTGGGGAAAAGTTGAAAATAAGATAACTCTGATTTTCTTGTAAATGAAAAATGCATTTTCTGTTGTAAATGAATAATATATTTGTAGTATGAAGCATGAAAACTACAAACCAAAAGCTATGATCATAACTGCTGCGAAGACAAATATCTGTGAAGCTATAAGCTCTGCACAGTGCATTTAGTAAGATCTGAGAGAATTTTCTCCAGCATTCAGAAATGGTGTTTGGGTATTTCTTACTCCAAGATCGCCTGCATTCATTTTACTTTGAAGTAGAGTTTTAGTATTCCTACTAATCTTCATAAAAATCCATGGGGTTTTAGTGTGGCCATGCAAACAAATTTAGACCATTATACTCCAGCATGTAGTATAATTATTAGAACTGCTTGAGAATGCAGTTGTACAGTCTACATGCATGTATTTGTATTCAGAAAATATGTTCTTGGGAATTTGTAAGTTTGTCTGTAGCAATATTACACTCTAGAAACATTTGCAATCCATATTGGGGCCTCATTTATGATTACTTTGGTGTATAATTTACAATTGTTAGTGAAAAGCATTCGTTGATTTAAACAAGAACCCCTTTAGCCCAGCTGGTTCTGCCACTGGCCTGAGAAGAAAGAGCTTAGAGAAAAAAAGAAAAATCCATCATACAGTTTCATCATGGTTATCAGGTTCAACAAAATAATTTGCGTGTTCACAAAACTGTGAAATCTGAATGTACTACATAAATTTTAACTTCCTGTAACTGATGAAATTTTGGAGAAGAAAAAATGTGGTAGGAAGTGTAACTAGTAACTGTGAAAAAATGACACGATAGATGCCAGTCTAGATCGCTTCAGTCATGCATCCAGTCTGCAATAGTAAAATATGTTCATACAGCATTGCACAGTGCTTTGGCTCAAGACAGGTATGTCTGAGGTAGCAGGATATTGCATCTCGTTTACTTCTGTAGTAGGACTATCTATCCTAGACTAATGAGATGCTTCAGTGGTGGAAGCTTGTCATTGCTTTACTAGTTCCATAGAGGAAATTTGTTTTAAGGAGCTCTCTTGAAAATTCTAGTATGACTTTGCTTTTTGGAGGTAGGTTGAACTCATTAAGAAGTAAGACAGGCAGGCAGGCAAGCTGGCAGACAGTAGACCATTTTTAGATGCACTGTAGTAAATCTCAGAGTAATCTCAGAGGACATTTTGGATTTTTTATATGCAGTCTTGTTCGCTATGTACTATGGGCATTTTTTTATTAACTACCTTTAATAGCAAACACATGTAGATGGGGAAGATCAACATCTGGAGTTGTAGAGGTCATCCTGAAGTAATGATCTTCTTGATTCTTTTGAGATTTAGAACAAGTTGTGGTTCAAATGAGTATTCCCAATTGGACATAAAAGGTAGATTTGGATTATCGTCACTTTGTGCTGCGTTTTTCTATTTGTAGAATAGATTTAAATCAGTAGAGCATGTTACTTTTGTAAGACTCTGCTATCTCTACTTTAGTGGCTTTTATTGGGCTGAAGAGAGGAACATCACTTCTGTATCTCAGTGATCCAGATAACTGAAGCGCTACTTAATTTTTCAGATATTTATAGTCTGTGAAAACCATTCTCTGATGAGCCTCAATGCTACAGCTCTAAATTGCACAGATAGTCTCATTAAAACAATCAGATGTTATTTGAGAACTTACATTGGTAACAGCTGTGGAGTTATGCCATATTTTGAGAATAGTTAACTCACAGTTTTCAATCATAACAGTTAATAATAACTGATTTGATTGTATTGGAAGGACTGTAGTGGAAATGAATGTTACTAAAACACTTCTAGGCACTTAAAGCTTTTCCCAGAGGTTTGCTTAAATCTGTTGACAAATAACTTTTTTTTAATTCACAATTCTTACAAGTCTCAGATAGGCTTAAACTTGCTTATTAATTGATGACAGCTGTTCCTTAGCAGCATTTCAGGTTGCCACTGAACTATTTGTACTTGTGATCCAGTCCTCAAAAAACAACCAAACCCATCAAATTACCACCAAGAATGCAGTTACTATTTGCACTTTTGTGTTGTTTGGATTCATGGCTGACAAGCAGTACTCTTCTCAACTAGCTTTTTAAAAAAGTCTTACAAGCCTTTGTATTTCTCTTTGTGGGTGCAGTGGTTGGTATTTTTCTAAACTAGGAGCAGAAGGATGAAAACTATATTAAAGAGAAGAAAAAAAACCTGAAGTTCTTGCTCTCTTCTGAAGACTGCTATAAAACTAACCAAAACTTATGTTCTGTCTACCTCTCAAAAGTGATCAACTGCTAAGATTATTTCATTATTACATTAAATTAATACAGATCTGAGCAGAGTAGAGTCAAAACCCACTTAAGAACCTTCCTTGTACTGTTTAGGTTAACATTTAAAGTTTAACAGTTGGATGTAATTTGAGATGAATATTTGAAAGTAGCAGGCCTCAGTTCTGTCTTTCCTTGATCTTTTTAACTTCCCTTCCAAGGCAACAAGATTTTTGACGTAACACAGTATATCCCATTCCTTTGCTCCTGCAGTACTTCTGGAACTTGCTAGCTGATCTTAAACAAAGTTGACAGGTCAAACTAAAAGATAATTAAGCTCCTGAGGACTTCCTTGAAAACAGGATCCAGGGTGAAGGAGAGGCAGAATACTCTGCAGATATAAGGTCTCCAGCATTAGTTCATACAGCATTAGACAGAGATAACTACACAGAGACTGAAATATGCCTCAACCAGCCACTCCAGCTGGAGCTTGCAGTGAGATACCAAATTTAATTTACTGCAAGATGCAAATCCATGGGAAATCAGAATTCATTATTGCCAAGGTTCTGGGAATTGTAGTTTATCCAAAAGATCCCTATCTTAAGCAGTGCACATTCAGTATTTATTTATTATTCTTAGTCATGCATGAAGCCCCCAGCTTTATCTGTCCTTTATTTATCTTGTACTGACCACAGAATATTAATTCTTTGTGAAGTTTTTCATAATGCTCTTAATGCTGTATTTTAGATCTATTTTAGATTTTTATCTTCATAACCTTCTTAGTAACACTAAGTAGTATGTTCAGCATTGCACACATGGGAACCATGGAAGAGACATTAAAGCAAAAAAGATAAATGGTACCAACTCACATAGCGTTGCAATAATGTAGGACCTAATTTTACTACGCAGTCTTGTTTAATTCAAAAAAATCTGTTTTGAACATTGAATAAGACAGACATTCTTCTGGAAACAGTAACATATAATTAAGCCATGTAAATCAAAACTTAATGTTTGAGTATGCAGGATGAGATTTGTCTTAGTGTGCAACTTTAGCCAGCAAAAATGATTAGGCTGGTGTAGTTGCCTGGAATCATCTACAGTCAATGGAAAGATACATGTCTTCTTAGGATGCAACTCTGTTCTGGAGGTGCCTTTCTTTCTCCTTTGATGATGGAGGACTGTGTATATCAGCCTTTCTGGTTTTATATTATTGAAGTTAAATAAGTTCAAGGTGACCAAAGTAAAGTTAACACAGTTGGCTTGCTTCTGGCATTGACTGACTCTGAAAGATCTCGACTTTGCATTCCGATTGCTTTCTTAAATAGAGCTTTTGAGGTGAAACTAAATTAATCTTTACTCAAATGATCAGTAGGGTTGGAGTTTTTTAACGCATAGTTTTTTCTTAAGTTTGTGGAATAACTGCAGTACAATGTTGTCATAGTCTACAGGTTATTAACAGGAGAGGGAGATAGAGACCCACACTTTGTCAGTGGGTTAGACATGCCTTAGACATTGTGGAATAGCAGGTTTTGGGAACAAAGACTTCCATTCCCATCTCTTGAACACGTTCTGCAGCAGTGGGATCCTGTTGTCCTCTCCTTGTCCTCTCCTACTCCTATCCCTGCACCAGAAGTGATCACCTTCCCTGCTATCACATCTGATACTGCTTGTGCCCTGTTGGGAAAGGACTGTCTTGTATTTTGAACAAGTAACTTCAATCCTAGAATTACAGAATACAGAGAAAGTAGGACTCAAGGAAATGGTAGGACTGATCTTAATAATTCAGCTCTTGTCTTCTGGCTGTGTAGGTGCAGAAGTCTCATGATATTCATTGCACAAGGTCCTCTGCCATGCTTTGCTAATCTTTGTCAACCTTCACAATTAAATATAAACAGAAAGACTGCAGTCATTAACTATGATAGTTTTGTATTTAGAGAGAATAAATTCCCCAGAATTTCAAGACGTTATAAATAATAGTAGCTTCAGATACAGTCTCTTTTGCTTATTTCTCTAAAACCAATAGTTTTCCGGCAAGCACTTTGGGTTTGCCCCTATTCTGTGTGGGGCCACTGAAATGTGTAGAGAAAAATTCTACCAAACCCATGGTGAACCGTGTCTCCAAAATAACTAAAGCAGTATAAAAATACTGAGAATTGGTGCCAGAGTAGGTGAATCCAACTTGGCTTAACACTGCTAATCTGAGCAGATTTCCAGCAAGGACCAGGCAGCTGATCATAATTAAGCTGTATGAATTTATTACATTAGAAACCATTCAAAGAACTTCCCTTATTTTCTGATGCTATTTCTCTTTGTTTACAAACTTAGCTTTATTTACCTGATTACAAATTATTAATTAGAGGGATACCAGTCATCTTATCACAATTAGTCTATCTACAAGTTAGGTATCTATTGTAAGACAGTGACAGAACCTCTGCTTAGAGCTGGTGAGGAGACCAGATGGCTGTGGGGAGCAGTTCCTCCTGTCTAATTTTCTCCACTGATTCTTCAGGGAGCTTAAAATGCTTAAACAGATGTCTGTCTGTTTGGTGAGACACGTCTGCTGTGCTATTTAGCAAGAAAAACTAGTATTTTAGCAGTAGATTTCAATGTTTTACTAGAATTGCTATGGGACAGAACAGCATCTATTGGGCGCTATTTTCAAGATTTCACTTTGTCCGTGATGCTGAAGCAGAAACTTGAGCTTCTTCGTACCACTTCGGTTCCTTTCACCTTCCTACTGTTTTCTGCTGTTTGTTGGCTGCCCTGTAGGGAAGAGTTTTATTGGGCTGAGCTGAAATGTGAGCTAGGAAGGAGCCCTGAGTGTGGAATGTTGCCTGCCTTGTTCTCTGAGATGGGTGAAATTTGCATACCGCCCCTCCTTAATTTCATATGACTGAGGGTGCTGCAGCTCTTCCAGGGCTTCACTGGATCTCAGCACTATGTAGGACTGCTCTAGTTGCTTCAGCTCTTCATGCAGGACTGGTAGCGTCTCTTCAGGTTATGATTATGCACTTCTTAAATGTGCATACAGCACATTTGCTTAAATGAATCTCAAGCCCTTATCTGCTTGATGAAGATCCTGTATGAAAGACTTATCAAACTGGAGTGTGATACTTGAAGTCTTCAACATTTACACGTCCATTAAAACAAATGATTACCTCTTCTTTATTTGTGGAAAGGTAGTTCTTATCTTTCTGTCCTGGGTAATTTGTTGTTAAGTACTATCAGGTAATGATTTTACAGACAATATGAACAACTTTGTTGTCAAGTAGGTTTTGCCATTATTAATCACCTATAGTGCTAAGGATCCTTGCTGTACCTACACATGAACGGTTTACTGGCTGCCCCAAAGTGCTATTCAGCAGTAAAATATTTGCAAATAAACATCGTAAGCATTTAAGTAATATACAAATTATTGTCCTTTAACTGAAAGCATGAAATGAAAACATTCAGGGCCAGGCTGGATGGGGCTTTGAGCAACCTGGCCGAGAGGGAGGTGTCCCTGCCTACAGCAGGAGGGCTGGAACTAGATGATCTTAAAGGTCCCTTCCAACCCAAACCATTCTATGATTCTATGAAATTAGATATAACCTATAACACTTTAAAATTACCTCTTTCCTCTAAAGTTAAATAAATTCATCATGGATTCTGAAATTGTTCAAACAGGTATTTTTCTATAACACTCTTACTGCTTGAAGTGATTTTTTCTTCTTAAGAAAAAGCAGGTGTGAAATGAAACCTCCTCAGCTTATGTCCACAGTAGTCAAATCTCAGTACTACTTCTTGGTCTCAACAGAAGTACATTTTTAATTTCTTTTTGCACCATTATCTTCCAGGTTGTTTTTTTTTTTTTTCTCAGTGCCTTATCTCTGAACCAGAGCGATGTCATGTTCTTGAGGTGACAAGATATGGCATAGTTGGTTAGATTCTTTTGGAAAGGATTTCATACTTTACATTCACAATCACCACAAAGACTACAAAATACTGTCTCCATCTGGCACAAGTCCTGATGGCCACTATTTGTATTCAAGCATCTTACAAAGCAGAAAAAAAAATGACTTAATATATCTTCTCCAGAATTTTTGGTCATGTTAAGTATTGTCAGCTGAAGGGGCGAAAGACTTACTTTAACATGAGGAAACATTTATTTTCCCTGCATTTTGATTCATCTAAGTAATTTTAGGTGAACTTTTCTGGATATAGACGGACAGTTCTGTGGCATTGTATGTGTAATTTCTGGATTCCAAATAGTGACTAGCATTGGACTACATTATGTCACTTTTTTCTTCTCCCTTTTTTCCCTGTGCTTTGAATATCATAGATCCCAGCTCAGACAGCTGCCCTTTCTGGAAGCTCCTCTTTATTGTGCAAAGTGGTTGTTTATGGCTGTTGGGTTTGGATTGAGAGAAGAATGTGGTGATTCCAGTGGTTGCACTCACTTCTCTGTATATTGTTGCATACTTGGTTAACCTGCCAAGAGGCATACACAAGAATGGCAAGTAGAGTTCAGACTGTTTTTTTTCAAGGCAGGTGACAATGATCTCTGTGTCACTGAGTTTGAGTTCAGGTTTCAATGTTCATATTTTTAGAGTCCGAAGTTGCAACATTTACTAGTACTGTATCGCACAACTGGTTTTGATTGTTTCTCTGGTCAGCACTAATTATCTAGTTGCGTTTATTGCTGAAAGGAAGAGTCCTGATTTTGCTGATTTTATTTTTTAAATCTGCTTTTGCAATCTGCATATAAATGTTTTACCAGGGTGGAGAGCTGTTTTGACAGTTCTATCATGATAAAGACTGAGTTGTTTCCATTTGGGGCTATTTCTGTTTTTTATAATGGATTTAAGAAAATACAGCAACTGTAGTGAATTTCACAAAATGCAATATCCTTTTTATCAAATAACAGTTTGTGCCTTTTTCTAATGGGTACTCTTGACCTATATTTCTGTATTCATTTTGACTGGATTTTTGCATTTCATGCGTAATACTTCAAAGATTAAGGTAATTAATAACAAATCTGTGAAAATCAGAGCAGTCAACAAAAGAACCTGTATATCTTGAACAATTCATGTAAGATTTACATGATGGTTTGTAGTGTCTCCTCAGAAGACATTACATCCTCTGTCACCTTCAGAGTTAGAAGAGATATTTGAGGCACCTGTAGAATGTAAATTCACCAAGCTGTAACTTGCAGGAGCATCAGTCTCCCTTTAATTTATTAGAAAACTCTAATCTCTCATTTCAATATGTAAAGGGGAAACATATCTAGTGGCCTCACCAGGTCTTTTACATATTCAAATATGTGAAAATTCACGTTTTTCAACTACTGTATTCCAGTTATCTTAATTAAATGTTTGCTTTTATTTGTTTTACAGAAGTCCTGGGTATTATATGACTTAGATGTTGTGGATCTAAATGAAAGTAAGAAGAGAACCTGCTGTGCATTCTGAAATATTGTTTATTATTTCATTTCCTCTTCAGCAAATATTAACTATTACTAGGGAGCATAAAAAGATTTTAAAAGGGAGTCTGTAATCCCAAAGCATAGAATTTAGGCATCCTTTTTATTACAGAAACCTTGCTGCCAAATATCTTGACATGTTTATATTATTTTTTTTTTTCAATTTTTAATGTGAAGTTAAAGCCATTATATGACTTTTGAATCATTTGCATACAAATGGTTGCACAAGTGAAATCTAAGTGTACTAATTTTCTCTTATTAAAAACATTTACCTTAACTTTTTTTGTGCTATTTGTATCAGATTTTTTAATGTAATGAACATTGACATTACACAGGCAACCTTTTGATAGGTGAAATCATTTACAGTGTCCACGAGATAACGTATGTTTAATCAGTTGATACTCAGTGTAGTCCTGTAAGATACTTTTCTGCAGATTTTTGGTTTTGTTTCTTTAATATCCATTTCAGAAATGTATGTCTTACTTGATAACTTTTGAACAGGGAAGTTGCAGAGATGATGGCTGAGATAAAAGAATAGACCATATACAGTATCTGTGGGTTGGTGAACCTCCCTTAGAAAGCAGAAAACAGTAATAATTATTGTGCTAATGTAGCCTTATCGTTCCATAGAAACATTCACATGGGTTTTAGCAGCATACCTGCATTTCCAAGAGTTCCTTTTGTCATAAATGATTACTACATTAAAAGTATACACAGTGTTTGTTTGACGTGAGATATTTCTCTTAGAGTATGAATACATCAGGGATCAGATTCTGCTCATTTGGATCTGTTTTATATTGACATATAATAGCTTAATTTCAGGGAAGGATATCACATTTTAGTTACATTTGAATGAAAGCAGAATAACGATGCCATTTTCTTTTTCTTCAATTAAAAGCAAACAGGACACACAGAAAGCAAATGCAGGCTGGGAAATCTGAGGAATTGTTATGGTTATATTGTCTTTTTTATTTTGTCTGGGAGATGTGGTTCTTTATTAAATGTAATCATTCTGCCACCATTTGCAGAAGAATAATAGTACTAACAGTACTGTGCAAGACAGTGTGGTAAACTATCCTAGTACATCTAGAATAATTAACTCCATTGGCTTAGTGTTCTGGAATGCTGCTATTTGAAATGGGCCTGCTTCTTTTTTGAGGGCTTTCTTCAGATTGTCTTTTCAATCAAATTTGGTATTAAGACAGTGACCTCAGGTCTCAGGTACTTTCTGAAGGATATGGGACCCAATATGCCTTAGTGTTCTGTCAGGTTACTGTGCCACCAGATACTCAGCATGCTTGCAGAAGGGGAGTGAAAGACAGGAAGGTTTACATATTTACAGCTGATCCTTAGACTACTCTTCCTAGCCAGTCATTAAAACTACCATTTAGAGCACAATCTTAAAGAACAAAGGATAATCCCTGCCTTAATTACAGCCATAGCAGATGAAGAAAATAGTGCTGGAAGGGATTTTGAAAGGCTGTCTAGTTCCTCCTCTTATCTTATTCTCAGATCAGCTGTCCCTGCTGTATTCCAGGAAGATGTTTAAAGACCTGCAGTGAAGGAGGGGATTTCACTGTCTCCTTGAGTAGTGTACAATCCTTACTGAACTGGTTTTGCAGGCAGGAAGTTTCCTAATACCTCGCCTAACTGCTGCACATGGAAGGCAGGTTCTCTCTTTCCACTTTTTGTACGTACATACCTTTCTGTGTCCTTTTTTTAGGCCAGAGAACTCTTTTTGCTATTTTCAGTGTGTGGCTCCTTATTTTTGAGTTGCTTCTCAGCTATCCTGGAGTGTAGAACTGAGAAGTTAGCAGTCTACTCCAGTTTAAGTAACAACAGCTGGTGAGGTTAAACTGATTTTTCATTACCTTATCTATGATCTCCCTACTTATGCATTCAAATATCAGCATAATGTAAAATAGCCTAACGTTGCTAACTCTTCAGCGTGTGTGATCTGTAATCTCTCCTCTGATGAACTGCTTTTCTATCCTGGCACTTACTTGTGTAGTACATTATTCCTCTGTATGCGTAGAACTTTCTGTTTCTCCTTATTTAGTGGCATTTCAGCTTTTCCAATTTGCCAGCATCTTTCTGAATTGTCATGCTGCAATCCAGCATAAATGGAGCCTCTTCCTGTAGATACAGCCTTTGCATGTGAATAAGTGTATTCTGTTTAGTCATCCAAGATGTTGATGGAAATACCAAATAGCTCTGGATTCAAGACAGATCTCAGTGAAGTCCCATTCAATACATCCTTTCAACTTGGGAGTACCAATTATTTCAATATAATTATGCACTCATGCTGTATACTTCTCTAGACCTTCTTTTTTCCTTTCAGTTAAGAGCAACTTGCATGTAACCCTATGACCCTCCCTTTTTCCAGCCTATTCACAAAGCCTGTTACCATCTGGTATAAGTGATCTAGATAGGTCTGGTGCTGGTTGTTACTGACAAACCTATTCTGTTACTTCTCATATATTTACTTTCAATTTGCTTAAAAATTGTTGGATTGCCTGTTCAAATCAGGGTGGTTTTTTTAGAGCAAAAATTAAGATAATCAGTTTGTAGAGCTTTTTCCTTTCCACATTTTTTTCCTTTTCCAAATTTCACTCATTCTCTGTTTATTCTTGGAGTTAATCAGTTGCAGCTCTAATAGTGCTTGTACCCTCCGGGTATTTCATCGTATCCAGTCTATCAAAAATCTTTTATTTATCTAAGTATTTTCCAGGATATTTCTTCATTCTTCTAGCTTAAGCTATTAGTCCTTTGTCAGTGGTGCTAGTAGTGAAACCACATCTGCCTTTAACTGAAGACAAAGGTTTAAGACGTTAGGGTGTCTCAGTGTCATCAGTTATTATGTGATAATTAAATAATTTCTCCCTCTGTAGAATAATATATCAGTTATTTCCTTGGTCTTCTCACTGTACTTTTTTCCAGCTACCTTGCTATCTTTTAATTCCAGTTGTTTAACGTGTTTATTCATAATTCAGTAATTTGGCCTACTTTCTGCTTTCTTTCTCATCATTGAAGAATCTCATGATTTGGCCGAGTTAGTTAACTTCCTCGCCATCCTCTGTGCTGACCAAATTCTGCAGTTCTGTCTTCAGCAGTGGATCTCTGTTGAACTTTAAGCTGTCCTGAACTCACACAAATTTTGCTACTGGTTCTCAGAGTTTGTGTCTCTATTCAGTTCCTCATGCTCTTCCCAACAATGAATATAAATCAATAAAAAAGGGTCAGCTTGAGTAGTAGGGGTTTTGTTGTTTCTCTGTGTAATAGGAATTCTTTCTGTATGTTACTTAGTCTCACTGGGTTTTCTGTTACATTGGCTTAAGTACTATCCAGTCACTGGGGAGGTGCAAATATTTAGGTTCCCAAACAACAACAAATATTTCAGGCTGCTCAGATCTCTTCACAGTACTTTGCATGAGCAAAGGTTACTTGGATGTTATCAGTTGAGCAGGAGTAGCATTCTCTTTCAAAACAAGAGATTCACTGATGTCAGCTATATCAAACATTGTTCTCTTTGAGCTCCCTGCTCACCTCAGAGAAAGGCTGGCATTTAAGATCTGATTCTGAAATGACCACTGTATCTCCTATTGTTTTCCACCAGACTTGTAAATCCTGCTAATCAGGCCTTTGATAAAGGGGCAAGTCATGTAGGACGAAGGAATGCCACTTCATGGGTAGGTAAAGAAGTGCTGACAAAAATGGCTTCACACGAAGCTTACAGTATGAGTCCTGGAATTCCATTTAGTGTATGCTTTCTACAGCATAAAGCAAGCTAGCAGATGCACACTAAAATCAGTTTGTTTCATACAGTTCCATTTCCATCATTGGCACAGATATGAATTGATGATCACCCTAAATGCTTTAAAAATCATTTTATTGGTAATTGAATAAATATAGTTGTTTTTTTTTTTGTTTTTTTTTTTTCCTGCCGGCTACATAAATATTTTGATAAATCAACATGAGACCCAGTCAATTCAAAATGCGTTGAAGAGTAGGTTTTGGAGTTGTTGAGTCCCCCTGCCACTTCATATGGCTTTATGGCTACAATTTTCTGTACATACATAAAAAAAAATGTCTCTGCTGCCTGAAAGGCACATGCACAAAAACTGTGATATAGCATAACTGAGGCCCCAGTCCTGGAGCAGATCTGCCAACATTCATTTTTCTATAGATCTGGTGGCTTTGTTAGTATTTTGCAGCACCAGCAGGAAACTTGGGTAAGAGATCACTGAATGACTGAGGCATTGCTAAACATCAGAGAAATTATTATATCTGAAGTGTTAATTATGCATAAGATGCAGTTAAAACAAGAAAGAGTTGTGAGATTCTTATGTTCTGGTGATTTGAATACTTTGTATGCAATAGTAAAATGTACTTCAAGAAGGTTCAGCTGCAGTACAGGTAGGACACATTACAAAGTCAATTTAAGAGCTCCAGTAAGGCATTTAAATAATAATAGGCTGTATGATTTCTTTTTGCCTGGAAATAACTAAATGAAATGTAGATGGTATCTCTAAGTTGCATTTAAAAATATGCATCCTGTTCCAGTGGTAAGAAGGGGTCAGGTTTGTACTGGTGAGAGATGACACAGGCATGGCTATATTTGAAGACAGGTTTTAATAGATGTATGACTCCTAAAACTGAAGGAGAAAGTAATGTTTAAAGAAAAATTAGCAGTAACTGAGGGGCAACCTATTGTAGGGAACCTGCTTTAGCAAGAGGTTGGACTTGATGATCCCCAGAGGTCCCTTCCAACCCCTACAATTCTGTGATTCTATGGGAGAAATGTTTCTGCCCGGGCAGCAGAGATGTGTGATGCCTGAGAGAAGCCTGTGAGGTGAGGCTGCATCTGTCCTGAAATTAACACAGGTTGGGATTGCTTTTAAAGTCACTTCTTGACAGACCCGTGCTCCTGGTCCTAGTGAATCCCAGTCTGACCTGATCTGCTTCACCTTACTGACAAAAACCTTGGCAAACCTAAACAAGTTAAAACCATACTTAGGCTTTCCATATTTCAGCAGCAATGCTTTTAGCTATTATATCACTTTGCACTTCAATAGCTCAATTCACTGAAGTAGTTCAAAGCATTCTGCAAACTTCATAAAAAGGAAGCGACTTTGAAAAAAAAAAATCCAGTGTCTCATATTTGTGAAGCTAGCAATTCTGGTAAGTGGACTCTGACAGCACCAGGACCAAGTTCAGAGAATGAAGGAGTTTCATAGGGGTGGGAAATCCCTACCCAGACCCCTTTAAAGCAAGTTAACTTGGGTTTGTGTCACCCCCCCTGGCTTCCATAGTCGTCATTTCATCTTAGGGCATGGATGGAGGTTGTCTGCAGCCAAGCAGAACAAGAGCGGATCTGTCTCAGCTCTCCTTGTTCTCGTGGTGCTGCTGGCAGCAGCCACATAGCACACAGCTATAGCTGGGCCTGATACGGGGCAGGAGGAGCAAGGGGCGGGGGGCTGCAGGAAGATAAGGAGCTGTGGGGGGTAGAGAAACATTTTGTTTTAACAATAACTGGAGTTGGAAGGGATCCACAAGGATCAGCGAGTCCAACCCCTGGTTCCACACAGGACCATGCAAATCCAAACCCTTTGCTGGAGTGTGTTGTCCAACACTCCTTGAACTCTGGCAGCTCGGTGCCGTGACCCTGGGGAGCCTGTTCCAGTGCCTGACCACCCTCTGGTGAAGAACCTTTTCCTAACACTCAGCCTGACCTTGTGGAGGTAAGACTTCATAGAATGACAGAATTATCAAGGTTGGAAAAGACCACTAAGGTCACCTAGTCCAGTCATCAGTTCATTCCCACTGTGCCCATTAACCACGGCCCTCAGTGCCACGTCCACACGGTTCGTGAACACTTCCATGGACGGTGACTGCACCACCTCCCTGTGCAGCCTGTGCCACTGCCTCACCACTCTTTTGGAGAAGAAATTTTTCCAATATCCAACTTGAACCTCCACTTGTGCAATTTAAGGCCATCACCTCTCATCCTATCACTGTTAACCTGGGAGAAGAGGCCAACTCCCAGCTCACTACAATCTCCTTTCATGGAGTTGCAGAGAGCGATGAGGCCTCCCCTGAGCGTCCACTTCTCCAGACTGAACAATCCCAGCTCCCTCAGCTGTTCCCCATCAGACTTGTGCTCCAGATCCTTCACAGCTCCACTGCCCTTCTCTGGACACACTGCGGGACCTCAATGTCTTTCTTGTTGTGAGGGGCCCAATCACACAGAGCACCGAGAAAGGAGAACCACTCTCATTAAGAGAACTGAATAGGGTACGCAGTACTTGTGCGTGCAGTGACAGCAGTACAAATACACCAGAGATGATCTTCCAGTGCCTGTGCACTGCTCTTCATCCTTGAAACATCCATTTGCGGCTGATGAGTGAAAGCTAAAATAACAAAGTTGACATCCGATTGGAATTTTTTTTAACGTAGGATGAACTTCACTTCACTAAACGGCCGGACTGCTAACTCTAAGCATAAACGCACACGCAGAGCTTCCCGCTCTGGTGTTAGCTCCGTGCCTGACGCGAGCCCGGAACCCACGTCCTCAACACCCCACGGCCACGGGCGGCAGCGCTAGGTGCGGGGTCGCGCAGTGCCCGCGCCCACCTGCAGCCCGCG
>JANHGO010000063.1:63145582-63159309 GCA_024606505.1 Aquila spilogaster
TAATCTTAAATGTTACTATGTTTGACACATGAAAATTATAGTTTTATGTTTTGTTCACAAATATTGTTACTTAGCAAGAACAAAGTATTTATTTTACCCAGAGAATTTTGGCTTTTGGTCTATTTTAATAAACATTTAAGCAATCTACAAGGTTTGCAAAGTGACATTTTCCAAAATATTTCAGAGGCCTATTTGTCTTGGTTATTGCTGTGCAAATTTAAAAATTAAAGAACTGCTTTTTCACTCTATCCACTGGAATATTTTTCTGTTGGTTTTAGTCATTCCATGTCCACAACTTTCCTGAACACTTGCACATCTTTCTTCCTTATCAATGGTACCGTTGTGTGGAAATTCATCTCCCCTGCTGTTCCTTGTCTTGGTAACAGCAGCATTTGTGCATTATAATGTGCTTAAATTATGCGTCCCTGGGATATTATAAGTGAAGATGGGAGACATTTGTCTGTGTTAATAAGGTTGTGTCAACATCCTCTGAATCTAAATCCAGGATATGAAGGTCACTACAGCTGATGATCTTCTGAAAAACTATGATGCTCTAATAACACTGGTAGCTATTGCTGCTCTTGAAGTTGCTCCAGGAGGCTTAAATTGGCTTTTTTGCCCCTAGGAGATTGAAGAACTTTATATTCCAGAAAACTGAGCTCTCCCTTTCTGATAGATGAGAATATAAAATTACCTAAAATTTTATTATTTTCAGGGTGCATCTGAAATATTTCAAGCCATGTGCATGGGGCATTGGAATTATGGAAAACAGCATTAGCTTACAGTTTTGCACTTCAAATCTATGGAAAGAAAATGTGGTTTCCTTCCCCATCCTACAGAAATATGCAGTAAAATAATGATGATCCCTTAGAAAAAACAGGCAAGAAACTAGCAGAAACTAAAGGTCCTAGCTACAGAAGATTAACAGGATGGCACAAATATGACTCTGTATGGCATTTGCTTTTTCTATCCCAGCACTTTGTAATAAATTATGCATGCAGAGAGTCAGTCCTCTCACGTCATTTATGGGTAGATTGCAAAACTCCGTAACATTCTAGGCTGAGCTATCATGTCTTTCATCATATTTCCCCTTTAAGAAAATTCTGGAATAGAAAACTAAGTAGTAAGTAATGCAGTGGGGTTTATACTCACCTGTGTCACAAAATTGAGGAGTTTGTGTGAGTCGCAGAGCTCCTTCCACTTCCAGTGCCTGGAATGGGAGTAATCCAGCTGTTCACACGAGAGAAATTGTATTCTCTGCTTCTTAAGCTTACTTTTTTTACCTGCACTCCTGCTTAGTCTTCATATAGGTACTGAGAGTTCCAAAGGTTGTCTCCAAAACAGAAAAAACTAGGTATCATGGCATGAATCTGGAATCAGAACCCACCGATGCCCAGTGGCCCCGAGTACGTGAAATGGTCATTCCTCCCACCTAACCCCACAGTCAGCCGCTGGTGCTGCTGTAAGGCTTCCAGTTGATCAGAGGCTAGATTTCCGTTCCTAAGAAACTAGTGTTTCTTCAGGTACTCAACTATCTTATCAATACTTTTAGTCTGGGCTATGTTCTGTCCTTATTAGCTCCAGTAAAACCCATTTTAATCACAAAAATGAAGCAACCACGAAGGCAATTTCTTTCATTTTTTAAGCTCTTAGTAAGGACCAGCATGTAACAAAAGGTGGTGTGTACAGTAAATGGGGGGCTTAAAAAGGGAGGGGCAAAGAAGAATTGTTTGCTTAATAGTATCAGAAATCCCATGTCTGATTTCCTGAAGCGCTTTCAGCTCGCTACACCCCCTGCGTGAGGATGTGATAATCCGGCACTGCAAACCGAGCAGGACAGGGATCTGCGGTGGCTGCCTGCGGCCCAGGTGGGGCCCGAGGAGCTGCCCTGCTGTCTGTGATAGATCTGCACAGAGCAGGCGAAGGAAAAATTACACAACTTAGAGATGTTTTTGTCTTTAAATGCAAGCAATAAAACCCCTTTACACTGCACAATACAATGATGCGTCTTACAGGAACTGTCTGTTGGAAGAAATCAAACATGTGGCGGTGAGCAGCCATCTGCTGAGTCCATCAGGCAGCTTGAGTGTTTCACCAGGAAGACTCAACAGCACTATTGTGAAATTTTAATAAAATATAGCTATTACACCATGATAATGAGATTAATTACTCCAATTTCAGTTTCATAGCAGAGCTGCTTTTCTGTACTGGGATTGGTAGTCCCATATTAATTAAAAAAAAAAAGGGGGGGGGGGGGGCAAAAAAACATTTGGGATCTCAGCCATCTCATCACAATTCCTGTGTCTACAAGTTACCTATCTGTTGCGTGCCAGTGATGCAAACTCTGCTTAGAGCTGGGGAGGAGAGACAGCCAGCTGTAGAGACCCGTCTGTTCATCCTGTCTGATTTTCTCCACTGATTCTGCAGGAAGCTTAAAACCAGCTTAAACAGATGCTTACCTGTTAGGTAAGACGTGTCTCCTGTGCTATTTAACAGGAAAAACTAGTATTTGATAGCAGGAAGTTTCAACGTCTTACTAAAATCACTGCATGGTGCAGCAGTATCTATGTCTGTGGCGGTATTTTCAAAACCCCACTTTGCCCAAGATGCTGAAGTGTAAACTTGAGCTTCTTGGTACCATTTTGGTTCTTCTCACCTTTTCACAGTTTTCTGCTGTTTGTTGGCTGGCTTGTCAAAGAGTGAGTTCTAACAGGCTAAGCTGAAATGGGAGCTGGAATTGTTAGTGTTCAGGGAGCCCTGAAGAAGGAATGCTGTCTGCCTTGTTCTCACAGGTGGGAGAGATTTACATACCTCCCTGCTGTAATTTCAGGAGAGGAGAGTGCCCCACCTCTTCCAAGGCTTGGCTGCAGTTGAGCACTATGTTGGATTGCTTGATTGTTCTTTCAGTGCTTTATGCAGGACTCATAGTATCTCTTCAGGTTATGAATGTGCACTTTTTAAATATGTGTATAGCACATTTGCTTAAATGAATCCCAGGCCCTTATTTGCTTGATGAAGATCCTGTATGAAATAGTCTTATCAAACTGAAGTGATTTTTAAAGTCCTCAACTTTTAAATGGCTTTTAAAACAAACTATTACCTTTTCTTTATTTGTGGAGAGGTGGTTCTTGTCTTTCTGTCCTGGCTAATTTGTTGATGAACTACTATCAGATAATGATTTTACAGATTATATGAACCATTTCATTGTCAAATAGGTTTCACCATTCTTAATCACTTACAGTACTTGCTAAGGATACATGAACAGCTTACTTGCCACCCAAAAGTAGTATTAAGTAGTAAAATAATGGCAATTTAGCATCTTCAGTGTTTAAGGAACATGCAAGTTTCTCCCCTTCAACTGAAAGCATGAAGTTAGATATAACCTGCAACACTTTCAAATTACCTGTTTCCTCTAAAGTTAAGTAAGTGAAACCTGAATTCTGAAATTGTTCAAACAGGGATTTTTCTAGAACTCATTTACTACTTCAACTGAATTTTTTTCTTCTGAAGAAAAAGCAGGGGTGAAACAAAGCCTATGTCCTTCGTCTATGTCCACAATAATCAATGCTTAGTGTTATTTCTTAGTCTCAATAGAATGAATTTAAATTTCTTATTGTACCATTATCTTCCATAGCTTTTCCCCCCCCACCTCTCAGAATCTTATCTCTAAACCAGAGTGATGTCTTGTTCCTTGAGATGACAAGGTTATAGTTGTGTACTTTTGATTCTGCCTTTCTCCCTGTCTTAAAAAGGTCTTCATACTTTACACTTACTGTCTACACTTGAAGACTATCAAATACTGTCTCCACCTAGCACAAATCATGATGGCTAATGCCTGTACTCAAGCACCTTACACAACTGTGTAAAAAATTAAAACAAGTCAGAAGTTATGAAGCTGCATGTTGGAATTTGAGCAAACTCTCAAGGGTAATAAAAATGTTATGCTCTATTGGTTCTTGTCACTCCAACAAAAAAACAAGTAAAAGTGCACATGCTGTATCTCTTCATACATGATTTATATGTGACTAATGACAAGTAATTCCTAAAATCAGTAAGTCACAGTCTTCCAGTACCCTAGAGTCAGAACAATAAGTGTTAATAATTTTATTGATGACATCTTTGGCATCCACCCTGAGGTTTAGACACTACAATACTTTTCCTGCCCTCTGCTCCTGCCTCTATCCGTCACTGCTCATCCCTTCCCAGATGTTTCATCTTCTTGCCCAGCAGCATGCACTGTAGAAGCTTCCCTGGGTCCCTGCAGCCCCAGGGAGGAATGGGCTCAGCTGCCCTCTTCATGGGGATGGCCCTGGCACAGGCTAACGAGCACACTAGAAGAGCTAAAACCATGTCTACAGAAGGAAAAAGGAAACACATTTCATGCATCTTCTCCAGAATTTTAGGTAGCATTAAATATTCTCAGCCAAGAGGCATAAGGCTTATTGTAACATGGGGGAACCTTTTATTTTCTCCTTGTTTTGATTCAGCTGAGTAATTTCAGGTGAACCATTCTGGATGTCCTTAATGTTCAACGACCCGGTGACATTGTATGTGTAAGTTCTCAATTCTGAATCATGATAAGCATTGTACTAGATGATGCCTTTTTTTCCTCCTCCTCTTTTTTTTTTTCCTGTGCTTTGAATTTCATGAATTCCAGCTTAGATAGCTGTCCTCTCTGGAAGCTTCTCGTTATTGACAGAAATGGTTGTTTATGGCTGTTGGGTTTGGGTTGAGAGAGGAGTGTGGTGAATCCAGTGGTTGCACTTACTTCTCTGTGTATCGTTACATACTTGGTAAACCTGCCAAGAAGCAGGCAGGAGAATGGCAAGTAGCGAAGTTAGGACTTTTTTTTTCTAGGCAAGTGACAATATTCTCTATGTCTTTGTGCCTCAGTTCAGGGTTCAGTGTTCATAGTTTTAGAGTACAAGATTGCACCATGTACTCATACTGTATTGCACAACTGGGTTTGATTGTTTCTCTGGTCAGCACTAATTATCTAGTTGAGTTTATTGCTGAAAGGAAGAGTCCTGGTTTTACTGATTTTTATTTTTTTTTTAAATCTGCTTTTGCAATCAGTACATAAATGTTTTACAAGGGCGGAGTGGTATTTTGATAGTTTATCTTTATAAAGACTGAGTTGTTCCCATTTGGGGATATTCCTGGTTATTAAATTGAGGCAAGAAAATAGAGAATTTTAGTGAATTTCACAAAATAAGTTAACATCCTTTATAACAATTAATAATCTGTGTCTTTTTTTAATGGGTACTGATGTTCTATATTTCCCTATTTCTTTCAACTGGATTTTTACACCCCATGCTCAGTACTTCAAAGATCAGTGTACTTAACTGCAAATTAGTGAAAATTGGTGTAGTCAAAAGGACCTGTGCATCTAGAACAATTCATGTGAGTAAAGATTTACAGGATCAGTTCATATGGTTTGTAGTGTCTCCTCAAAAGACACTTTCTATCATCTGTCACCTTCAGAGTTAGGAGAGATGTTTGAGGCAGCTAAAGAATGTAAATATGCCAAGCTGGGACTTGCATGGGCATCAGTTTCCATCTAATTTATTAGAAAACTGTAATCTTTAATTAAATATTCAAAGGAAAAATATATCCAGGGACCCACCAAATCTTTTACATATTAAAATAAGTGAAAATTCAAGCTTTTCAACTGTTGTGTTCTAGTTACTTAAGTGTTTGCTTTTGTTTGTTTTACAGAAATCCTGTGTATTATATGACTTAGATGTTGTGGCTCTAAATGAAAGTAAGAAGAGAACCTGCTGTGCATTCTGAAATACTGTTTTCTTATTCCGTTTTCTCTTCAGAAAACATTAACTATTGCAAAGCAACATATAAGATTTTAAAAGTGAGCCTGTAATCCCAAAACACAGTATTTAAGCATCCTTTGTGTTCCACAAACTTTGTTGCCAAATGTTTTGATATGTTTATATTATAGTTTCATATTTTTACTGTGAAGTTAAAACAATTATCTGACTTTGGAATTATTAGATGCATCACAGGATGACTGCATTTGCATACAAATGTTTGCAGGAATGAAATCTAAGTGTATTAATTTGCTTTTATTAAAAAAAAAAAAATCCTGACTTTTTTTTTCTGTGTTACTTATACCAGATTTGTAATGTAATGAACATTGACATTATCACAGAGGCAACCTTCTGATACATGAAATCACTTATGCTATCCCCCAGATAACACCTCTTTAAGTAGCTGACATTTACTGCAGTCCCCCAAGATAATTTTCTGGGAATTTTTTGCTTTGTTTCTTTCATATCCATTTCAGAAACATATGTGTTACTTGAATACCCTTGAACAGGGAAGCTGCAAAGTTTAGGACTGAGATAAAAGAATAAGCCATATACAAGATCAGTATGTTACTGAACCTCCCTTAGAAGGCAGAAAACATGGAACAACAGAATGCATCCAGTAATAATTATCTTGCTAATATAAACTTTTATCATTCTATAAAATAATTCACACAGGTATTAGCAGCATACCTGCATTTTCAAATGTTCCTTCTGTCGTAAATGATCACAATATTAAAAAGGTATGCAGTGCTTGTTTGATATTGTGAGATATTTATGTTATTTTCTTAAAGTATAAATACATCAGGTATCTGGTTCTGCTCATTTAGATCTGTTTTATGCTGGTATGTAGTATCTTTTATTTCAGTGGAGGATATCAGATTTTATTTAAATTTAAATGAGGGCAGAATCAGGATGCCAGTTTCTTTTTCTTTAATCAAAAGCAAAGAGAACACAAATCAAACCTGCAGGACACACACAAAGCAAACACAAGTTGGGAAATCTGAAGAATTGTGGGGATTATATTGTCTTTTTATTAATTTTTTTTTTGCCTGGGAGATGTGGTTCTTGTTGATAATTAAATTTAATTGTTTTATCACCATTTGTGAATGAATAATACTACTGTGCAAAACTGTGTTGTGAGCTATCCCAGCACATCCCGAACAACTAACTCCACTGGCTTATTGTTCTGGAATGTCACTACACTCCTGAAATAAGTCTGCTTCTTTTTCGAGGGCTGTTTGTGGATTGTCATAATATCACATTATTATTAAATTTCATATTGAGACAATGAGCCCAACTGGAAAATGCTTTCTGAAGCACATGGGACCTAATGTGCCTGAGCATACTGCCAGGTTACTGTGCTACTAGGCCATGTAGTGTACTTGCAGAAGGGGTGCAAAAGGATGGGAAGGGCTACATGTTTATAGCCGCTCCTGACTACTCATCATGGTCAGTCACTTAAGCTAGTGTTCAGCGAAAAACCTGAAAACAAGGAACTAAGGATAATCCCTGCCTTAGTTAAAACCATAGCAGAGGAAGAAAATAGTGCTGGAAGGGATTTTGAGAGGCTGTCTAGGTCCTCGTCTTATCTCAGCATCAGATCAGCTGTCCCTGCTGTAGTGCAAGAGGATGTTTACAGACCTGCAGTGATGGAGATCTCAGGGTCTCTCTGAGTGGTGTACAGTCCTCACTTAACTGGTTTGGCAAGCAGGAAGTTTCCTAATACCTAACCTAACTGGTACACATGGAAAGCAGGTTCTCCTTTTTCTTTTGATGTAGGTGAACACCTCTGCCTGCCCCCTCTCTTCTCTTCAGGCCAGAGGTCTCCTGTCCCTTATACCTTCCCTTGTAGTTTGGGTTTTCGGAATCTTTTGCCATTTTTGTCTCTCTCCTCTTGATATTTTTGAGCTGGTTCTCAACTATCCTGGAGCGTAGACATGAAAATTGAGCAGACTATTCCAGTTTAAATAATAACTTCTGGACAGACTAAAATGATTTATTTGTTATCTTATTTATGATACTCCTATTTATGCAATCCAGCATCAGCATAATGCAAGATAGCCTAGCACTGCTCATGATCCGTCGTTTCTTTCCTAAAGAACTGCTTTTTTATCCTGGTATTTACTTGTGCAGTTGATTATTCCTTTGTATGTGTAGAACTTTCTGTTTCTCCTTATTCGGTGGCATTTCAGTTTCTCCAATCTGCCAAGATCCTTCTGAATCGTAATGCTGTGCTCTGGCATAGTTGGAGCCTCTTCCTGTAGATACGGTCTCCAAATGTCAGTAAGTGTACTCTGTTCAGTCACCAAAGAGGTTCATGAAAGTACTAAATAGTTCTGGATCCAAGACAAATCTCAGTGAAATCCCATTCAATGTATCCTTTCAGCTTGGGAGTACTAATTATTTCCAAACAATTTTGCACTCATTTTATATACTTATCTAGACCATTATTTTTTTCGGTTAAGAGCATATTATATGAAGTCCTGTGATCCTCACTTTTTCTACCCTATCCATGAAGCCTGTTACCAACTGATAGAAGTGGATTAGATTGATCTGATATTATTTGTTACTGACAAACCAAGGCTGTTACTTCTCTTACCTTTACTTCCTAGATTCTTGCAAATGGTTGGATTACCTGCTGAATTTTTTTTTATTTTTTTTTTGAGGAGAAATTCAGCTAACCAGTTTGTAGAGCTCTTTCCTTCCACACTTCGAGAGGTATGCAATCCTTTTCGAGTTAATCTGGAACCTCACCCATTCTCTATTGATTCTTGGAGCTCATCAGTAGCAGCTCTAACATTGCTTGAACCCTAAGGGAGTTTCATCAGGTTCAGTCTATCCAAAAATCTTTAACTTCACTAAGTATTTTCCAGTCTATTTCTTCATTTTTCTAGCCTAAGCTCTTAGGCTTTTGTTAGTGGTGCTAGTAGTGAAATCACATCTGCCTTCTTCAAGTGAAGACTGAGCTTAAAAAAAAGTCATTAAGGATACTGGCATCTCAGCATCACCAGTCATTAGGTGATGATTAAATATATTTCCCCCTCTATGGAATAACAGACCAATTTTTTTCCTTGGTCTTCTCACTATGCATCTTTCCAACATCCTTCCTGTCTTTTAAATCCAATTTTCTAACATACTGGGACCTTATCTTTCTGGTTTTGTCCATACATAGTCTATACATTTATTCATAATTTAGTAATTTGACCTACTTTCCACTTTCTTCCAGGTCATTGAAGATCTTATGATTCAGCCAAGTTAGTCTTTATTTCACTTCCTCTCCTTCCTCTGTGTAGATCAAATTCTGCAGTTTTGCCTTTAGTAGTGGATCTCCGATGAACTTCAAGCTGTCCTGAACTTGCAGAAGTTTAGCTACTAGTTCTCTGAGTTTAAGCCTCCATTTAGTTCCTCCACTTCCTAAAAATGAAAATAGGTAAAAGAGGGTCAGATTGATTCGTAGTTTTAATTTCTTCTCTGTATAGCTAATCAGAATTTCAAATACAGGAATTTCTTCTATAAATTTTCCTTCTCGCAGTGTTTTCTACTACTTGTGGCTTAGGTATGATCCAGTCACTGGCCCACCTTAGGGAGATGCAAATATTTAGGTTCCCATGCAATGTTTGCAGGATGTCTCACCCCTGCTAGCTGATGCAACATGATTCGCCTAACACTCCAGGTAGCGCGAGTGCTCTCCTCTTCATATCTTTTGCTCTCCTGGAGCCTATATAAAGAAATACTGACTATGATGGCTTCACATGAAACTTACTGTATAAGGCTCAGAGTCTTATTTGGTGTATGCCTTTTTCTAAGCATATGCATTGTGGACTACGTTCACAGGAGTGTGCCACTGGGGAAAAACCACGTATCTCACTAGAAAGGACCAAAAAACCTCCCACCAAACTGGAACATTCTGTGTTTGGAGGCATTTTCCCGGCTAGAAAATGGGCTGTAAGTGGCTGTAAGTTGAGAGCATCATCTTCATTTAGTTCTCTCCAGAGCTGGCTGGATGATAGTGTCACACAAATTCCCACAGATGGAATTTTTAGAATAAATAAAGGTTAAATAAGGGATTTGACTGGAAAAGGGAGGACACCTCCTACAGTGAAATAGAAGATAAAAGGTGAATGTTCACACCAGACCCTCAGATCTCTTTGGAATACCTTGCATGAGCAAAGATTGCTTGGATTTTGCCAGTAAGACAGGAATAGTATTCTCTTTCAAAACATGAGATGCACAGACATCAGCTATATCACATGCATTGCTCTCTCTCCCCTTTCCCCCTCACCCCAGAGAAAGGTAGGTACTTAGGATCTGATTCTGAAATGATCACTGCCTCTCCTGTTGTTTCCCATTGGACTTGTAAGTATTTATTATGAAAATCAGGCCTTTGATATAAAGGCAAATCATATGCAGGAAGAAGGAATGCAAATTCACGGGGTTTTTTAAAGAAATACTGACTGTGATGGCTTCACATGAAACTTACTGTATAAGGCTCAGAGTCTTATTTGGTGTATGCATACTACAGCGTAAAGCAAGTTACCAGATTGATACCAAAATCAGTTTGTTGTGAACAGCTCCATTTCAAATGTTAGCATAGATACAAACTGATGATGATCCAAAATACTTTAAAAATCATTTTATTGGCAGTGGAATAAATATATACTAGAGATTTTACAGCCTGCTGCATAAATGTGTTGTGAAATCAACATGAAAGTAAGTCAATTCAAAATGCATTTAAGAATAATATCAGGAATTATTCTGAGTCCCCCTGCCACTGCTTATGGTTTTATGGCGACAATTTGCTGTTGATACATAAAGACTGTCTCTGAACACCGCCTGAACTGCACGTACACAAAAACAAAGATGCTGTGTAAGTCAGGCCCTGGTCCTGAGGTGGATCTGCTCACAGGGATTCCTCTTGAGGTCTGATGGCTTCGTTAGCATTTGCACCAGGAGGAGACTCTGGTAAGAGATCACACTAAGGGATTAAGGCATTGCTAGACATCAGAGAAATTATTATATCTAAAGTGTTAATTATATATAACATGCCATTAAAACAAGAAATCGTCTGAGATTCATATGTGCTGGTGATTTGAATATGGTGTATGTAGTATTAGAATATATTTCAAGGAGGTTGAGCTGTAGTACAGTTAGGACACATAACAAAGTCGCTCTCAGAGCTCCAGTGGGACATTTAAATACTAGTAAGCTTTATGATGTCTCTTTGCCTGGAAATAACTGAATGAAATGTAGATAGTATCTAGAAGTTACATTTTTTAAAAACACATTTTGTTCCAGTGGGATGGGTAAGAGTGGGTTGGGTTTCCACTGGCTGGAGAGAACACAAACACAGTTATATGAAGACAGACTTAAAAGCCACAGGACATCTAAAACCATCTGAAGAATGAAAAAATCTCTAATCAGCAGTAACTATTTCTGTGTGAAAGATGCATTTCTTCCCAGACAGCAGAAGTGCATGATGTCTGAGAGAAATGTATGCTGTGAGATGGTATCTATCCTGGAATTAATGGTACTCAAGATAGTGTTTAAAAACAATTCTTGACAGACTAGTGCTTCAGGTCCTGGTGAATCCCAGTCTGAGCTGATGTGCTTTGCCTTACACACTGCACCAAATAGCCTCGTCAAACCTGAATGAGTTAAAACCTTGCTTTTGCTTTCCGTATTTCAACAATAATGCTCTTAGCTATTATACTACTTAGCACTTCAATAGCTTAATTCACTTGAGCTGTTCAAAGCACTCGGTGAACTTTGTAAAAGGGAAGCTACCTTGAAAAAAAATCCAGTGTCGTATTTTTAAAGCTGACTATTCTGGGAGGCAGGATCTAACAACAGCATGACTCAAGTGTAGAGAAGGAAGGTTTTTCATAGTGCTGCGAAATCCCGGTGCCAAACTGTGTAGCTAAAGTATGGACCCACATCAGGACAAGGTGCAAACCGACCCAGATCCATTTAAAGCAAGATGATTCGGGTTTTCTGTAATCCTCTGCGCCGACTGGCTTCCACGGTCTTTGTTTCATCTTGGAGAGCATGGATCAAGTCCCAGTCTCCATTTGCAGCAGAGCAGAACAAGAGCGCGTCTGTCTCGGCCCTCCTCGTGCTCCCTGGCACCAGCAGTTACAAAGGCACGCAGCGGCGGCCGGCCCTGCACCAGGCGGGCGAGGAAGGGCGAGCGGCAGGAGAGCTCTCCGGACAACAGCTCTTCCCCAAGCTCGGCCGTGCCCAGCGTTCTCAAAGACAGATACCGAGGAAGAGGGAGCCTGGAGAAAGATGTTAGCTGTGGGTGTTCTCAGTCGTTTTACAAATCACTGAAAGGTACTTTTATGTTTCTAGTCAACGGTACAGCCTTAAATGTAGCCAAGTTTACTGCAATAAAATAAACAGTTTTGACACGAAAGTGAACAAAATAAGCACAGTACAATGCAACCACCCAAGATTTAGTTTTTCTGGTTTAATTTCCCAGAGTTTCTGCAGTCTAGCAGTCTGGAAATAAAAATGCATTAAAAATGGTAACATTAAATATCTTACGAAGATCATGTAAGACTTCATCACATAAGCCATTTCAAAAAGAGAACTAGTAGTCGATTTTAAGTTTTCCTGCGGTCCGAAGGCCCTCAGATACGCAATATACGCGATACTGGCGCGTGCAGGAACGACGGAAATAAGTTGAATATTTTCCTCTTAACTTCTGTGCACTACTCTTCATGCTTTAAATACGCGTCCACGGTTCACAGGTGAAAACTAAAAGCTATATAATCAAAGCTGCCATCTAATTGGATTTTTTTTTTTTTTAATGTAGGGTGAATTTCACAGGCGAAGTCCCTGTGCTAAATTAAATCGCGAGAAGATGCAACGCAACCCGCTCGCTCAAAATTGCTTTGATAAACGAAGCGGGACGTCGTACCTACCAACTGTAAACGTAACCACGCGTGGCCGCGGACCCCCGTCCCCTCCTGCAGGGAAGCAGCACAAGTTAAAAAATCCACGTGCTGGAGGAGGCGCCAGTCCCCAGCCCCCGCACGCACCCACCCACCCACCTACGGGCCTCCCTACAACCGCGCAGCCCGCCTCACCGCCCGCCCTGCCAGGGTCTCCCCGCGCCTTCCCAGCCCCGGCGGTTCGCGGGGCGGGGCGGGACGGGACGGGGACGGACGGGACCCTGCGGGGCCGCCCGACGGCTCCCCCCGGCGGGGCCCTGCGCGGCGGCGGTCGGTCGGTCGGTCGGGCTGCACGTCGGGCGAGCGGTCGGAGGGTGGAGTGAGAGGGACAGGCTTGGCGGCGGCGGCGCTCCCCGCCGGGCGGGCGGGCAGCCCGGCACTTTCCTTTTCGGCGCGGGGAGGAGCGGCAGCTGCGCAGGCGTTGCTCGCACCCTGTTGATTAGTCAGTGCTGGGATGGCGCTTCCTGGGCCAGGCGCGGCGGCGGCGGCGGGCGGCCCCAGCCGGTCCCGGGGGGTGGCGGGAGCAGCAGCCGCCGCAGCAGCAGCCGCCGCGGTAGCCGCCCGGCGGGCCTCCCCTTCTGCCTAGCCCGGCGTGTCCCGGGGCGGCCGGCGCTGAGCGAGGCTGCCTCCGTTCCCCTCCCGGCTGGCTGCAGCCCCGCCGGGTGGGAGCACCCCGCCGGCGCTGCCTGTCTGGCTGCCCTCCCTCCCTCCCTTCCTTCCCTCCCCGGGCCGGGAAGATGGACCCCGGCCCGCCGCTGGGCTGCAGCCTCAAGGACGTGAAGTGGAGCGCGGTGTCCGTCCCCCTGGACCTGCTCGTCAGCACCTACCGGCTCCCCCAGATCGCCCGGCTGGACAGCGGTGCGTGGGGCGGGGCAAACTCTCCTCCTCACCCTCCCTTCAGTGGTTAGGGGGGAAGCCTGCGAGGAGCGTCGGGACTTTGCTGAAGACA
>JANHGO010000063.1:63159409-63177178 GCA_024606505.1 Aquila spilogaster
GGCGCCGGGCTGCGGGGCGGGCGGCGAGCGGCGGGGGCCGCTCCTGGGGCGGGCTGCCGGACCGCCGGGTGCACCCCCTTGCCTCCCGCGGCTGGAGGCAGCCGGAGAGCCCCGCCGCTCCGTGCGGTCCGTACACCGTCATCCGCCGTTACCGGGTGTCGGTGCAGGGCTTAGACTCGCGTCGGAGTCCGTGCGTTGGTTTGCATCAAAATATCTGGGTAATACCCCCCCCCCCCCCGCCCCCGTACCGTGAGTGTCCAGGGGAGCTCGGTGAAGCCTGTTCGCTGTCAGCCGCCTGCCCCTGCGAAAGGTCCTCGCAGTCTCAAATTAAAGCGTGGAAGGGCATTTTCAGTACTGGAGACCCAGTGTTGTGACGAAGTGATGCTACACCAAGGCCAAATAAGAAGGGATATTAATTAAACAGCCAAGTGGGCTAAATCTCAAATGTTACACTTCACTAAAAAAGGCCACGGACCTGTAAAACAAGGAGTAACGTAAGAAGCCTCTACAGTCTCCAGATAACTTTTTATTACTCTTCCCTTGGGTGCTCACCTGCAGTTTCCAAGTCTGCAGCTTTTTGTTTACTCCAGGAAATAAGAAATGAGTCTGACAGAATAGCTACGACAGCAGTGTTTTACCTTTTGTAGATACGTGTCTTGGAAAACAATGTGTCAGCACAGAGAGCTGGGGAGATACGGGAAATTTTTTATAAAGGCTCTGACAGCTGCTTTAGAATAATAGTGTGTGTGTGCATTGCGTGGTAGCTCCGTGAAGACTGTCCAGCTCTCCTGTCTCTAAGGGAATGCAGATAACTCACAAATCAAGAAAAATTTCCAGGCTTTTTAATTTGTTAGGTTATGAAGTCACCTTGTACTTGCACGATGTAATAGAACAGTTCTCTTGTAAAGTTTTGTATTGATTTGAAAAGTTAAAAATGAGCACAGGCATTGTCCTCTGTTACTCCCCGGTGTGTAGGTCAAGACCGGGATTGGTTTATTACTTAACTGCAGTTCCCATAATCCAGTGATGATTCAAGCTGGGGCTTTTTTGACTTTGTCCCTTGATTATGCAGTACTTTTCCTACCCTTTGTAGTGCTTCCTCAGAGCTGGCACTCAGGAGCAGATTAAATAAAAGCTTCTTTGCCTCTTTAACTGCAGCTGGCTGGTTTTCATATGGTCGAATGTATGTTGTCCTGTGAGAATGGCAAAGCTGGTATGTTAAGGAGTTCCTCGTGGTAATACCTTCTGTCACTAGAAACAGCTAAGATGGCCTCCAGTCACTGCACTTAAGGTTGTCAATTTACTTGAGATTCCTGGCAGTGATTCAGGCTTTAACAGGATGCATGTATTGATGACTTACTAATTTCCCTCTCTGCGTGTTATATTTCCCAATCTCCCCGCTCCTGTTGTCTTGCTTCATTGGAAGCGACCTGAAAGAGCTTTGTGGGTAGAGAAAGTTTATGGGTTTTGAAGCAAGTAGGTTGGTTTTGGTTTTTTTTTGGTTTTTTTTTTTTGGTCTTGTGTCAGACCTGGTGAAGGGAATATCCCATAATTGTCAGGGAGAAGAAGATGTTGTGGATTTTGTGCAAGGGCTTTTTCGTCCCATGTGCCACACTTAAAGCAGATGCACAGGCAAGTGGATGTAAACAGACCTGAGCTCTTTTGCCTGCGCCCTGAGATGGCCAGACAGGAGGCAGCTGTTGGTGTAGGTGTCCTGTGAGTAATGGTTCAACCCCATGCTAAACCCTGCTAGGAGGCAGGCTCAGGTATAGCACTGTGCTAAGTAAGGGCTTCGGGTTGGAGCTGGTTTGAGGTCTGGCCGGTTCCGCATGCAGGCAGAGGCTCTTGGGTCTGCTTTTACCTACTTGTACCTTTTAACTTCTGGGACTACAGATGGCAGACGAATCAATATTTTATAAAGAACACAGACGCCATGGTCTTGGTGGTACGAACAGAACACTTTTTCTATTTCCAAAGGAGGTTGTCTTGCAATAAGAGAAAGCAACCATGAATCAGCGTATAGCCTTCCTCCTTTAGGAGGAAAGTTGGGAACATGCAATGTTTGTGGAAGTGACTGGAGCACCTGCTGTCCCGGGATGGTTTCTCTGCATCCCTGTCATTGTCTGGCAAAGCTAACAAGTGGAGCTCCATCAGAGAATTTCTTGATGCAATACTGAAGAAAAATCAATGCAGAGTCCAATTCAAATGTGTGTCATCCAATGCTCAGGAAGTTTAAGGCTACCTCTGTTAACAAAGTAGTGTCTTGTGGCAGTTTTATCTGGATGCAGCTCTTGTCTCCTCTTGTCTCCTCTGCACAGCCTGCAGGTTCGCATCGGCGGGTCAGGGTTTGGTTGCACAGGAATGGCCTCCTCTCTTCTTTAGGTGCTGAATTCCTCTCCAGATCAGTGGAAGCTGCATGTGTTTCGTGCTGTTGGAAACCAAACCACCTGTAGATGTCTGTCTTCAGTCACCTTTTGATTTCATGGTTGGCTTCTGACTGTAGCAGTGAGTTGTTTCTAGGCTGGTTGTTTCAGTCATCGTCAGGTTTTGTGAAGGCCGGAATTCATTTCTTCTAGAGGACCAGGATGTAGAAGAGGACTGAAAAGCTGGAGATGTATTTTCTTCGGAAGATGCCAGCCTTACTATGTTGTTTCTACATTTCTTAACGGAGCTTAGCACTCAGTGGATGATGTTCTTAGATGATACCTACACAAGACCTCCAGTTTTTCACTGTTGCTTCACCTTCAGGCCTTTCAGTTTGAAGGGGGAGAATGGGTATGATGAATGCAGTTTTATTCTTCCAGTTTGGATGTGCAGCTCCTGAAAGAATGCCCTTAAGTAGTTCAGTTTGATTTCTTGACAGGATGAAGTTATGAAATATTTATGCGCACTAAATTTGGTCCTCTGCTAAGAAGGGAGGGTTTTTCTTGATGATATGGGGTGAAGGAGGAATGGGAGGATGTAGTCTGTCGTTACATCAAGATATAGTTGGAAGTAGTTAGGCATCAGTGCCTACCTTATCCATCTAGAAATGATAAATATGTCAACTTCTGTATTTTCGGATGAAATTTTAAGACTGTTTAGTTGTGTTCCAGGTTATGCTTTTGGATGCTGTTAAGTCATAAGTCAAGTTTTGTTTGTTTTAATCTGTTCATGTGTGTTAATATTTTGCTGGTGAATATTGTTGTACTAATTGAACAAATAGACTGGAAAAAAACCAAACCTGTCACTTTTGAGAGGAAGCAAATGTTTTTTCTATGAGTTTTTTTTCCAACATATGCAACGGCTTAAATATTTCTAGAGGATAACTCAAATACAAAACTGCTAAAGAGCGCTAAACACCATACCAAAGAAAATGAATGGACTTTATCTCACGCTGTGGAATTCACTGAGTGGGCTGTTTCAGACGAGAAGAAGCAAGACTCGAAGAGCAAGAGAGGAGCGAGCTTTGTGCTGTGTTTTTTCCTGTCTTTGCCCCCCCCCCCCCCCCCATCCTGATCTGCATTGTCGCAGCTGAATCCCACCCCAGTGACACCAAGAGGCTTGTGAGTGGGTGCAGTGGGGAAAAGATTGCGCTCTGGGAACCCAAAGCAGAAAGAGATCTTATCGGAGCGTGGTTGTTGCAACAGGGCAAAAGGTGAGCGTCGCTGGTCTCTGAGAAAACATGGGTGCACGTGAGGCTTGGGTTGGCTGTCTTCAGATCATGGGCAGAAAAGGCTAACAGCGAAGCTGTGACTGTATCTTGTTGCTAATGCTGAAATGGTGTTGTGCATGGTTATCTCAGGGGTTTACGTTTCTGGTAATCTTTTTTCTAAGGATAATTTTGGAGGGTAAAAGAGAAATGCTGTGAAGGTTAAGATCTGGAAAACACTGCTTTGCACAGAGCTGAGCTTCAGGCTGAGCTTTTTTTTGTAAGCTCACTGCTCCCTTTGGACTCCATTCTTTTTCTCAGTGGAACTCCCTTTACCCCAGCCGCTGTTGCTGTGTTTCCACAAGTAAAGAGCAGCCCTTGCTAGTATGTAGTTTTCACCCACAGATTGGGTATGAACTGGAAGAGTTCGCAGAAATTCACACCTTCTGTACAAAGACTAAAGTTTCTGGGATCAAGAGGGCATGTGGTCCTCTGATTTTATTTGTTTTTTTCACAAGGGATAAACATATTCATACATGCTCTAAAAAAAAAGATGTTATATAAACTGGTGCTCTTGGGATCAAACATAGGGGCACTTGTCCTCAACTCACAGAGAAGTGATTCCCTACTGGGCATGGTGGGGAAACCACGCTGAACTTTTCTGGAAGGGAGACCATGGATTGCAATGAGCCACTGAGACTCCAAAGGAAATTCTTCTCTGTGCGTTGTAAATGTGTGGTTGCTGTAAGATGAAATGACAGAATTAGTGGCTATAAAGAAAGGAAAAATATATAAAATAGGTAACAAATTTAAAGGGTGACGACTTCTTTCTTAGCCCTGTGTGAACTCTTGTGAATATCAGCAGTAGGTGAATAGTGAGTTTGTGCTGCTGTTGTTCCTGGGGATGAAGAGATTTCATTTACTTATTTTATTTCAGGTTCTCTTTCTTCTGTCCCATTTCAAAACTTTTTCATGGTGACGTCCATCTACCCCAGTCACGTTCAGGGGACTATTGTTCCCTGCAGCATGTTACTGTAGGGCTTATTTCGGTTCCAATATCTGGAAACTGAGCACCCTTGCAGCTTATCAAAGAACATCGTACTCAATAGAACAATGCAGCCGTGTACATAATGAAAATTCTGTATTGCGTCACTCTACAAATGTGGGTTATCTGTGCAGCTGAACAATACTTTGAAACTACAAAGAGACTTATTCTTTTAAGGTCTAAATGCTGCTATCTGTGCTTTAATTGTCTTGAATGACCTCCTTCTTTCGAGAAGCTAGTGCAGGGTGTCTCGGTAGTCTGCTATTGAATAATTCTTTAAAAGGAATTGTGTGGGAGTAGGGCAAAGCTTTCATGTGGACCAAGAAAGAGGTTTCAGATATGCTCAGACCCTGGGCAATGGCCATGATCTGATTTCCCACTCCAGGTCTGGCCGTCTGCTGTGTACTGCGGTGTGCTAGGTGATGGTTCTCATATATTGGGCAGGCAGATGAGCATCTCTGATTCAAAGGCAAAAATCCTCAAGATACACTGTATCCACATGGCTTGATTTCTTCCTTACCTGCTGAGCAGCTTTGAAACTCAACTGTTTATACTGTGTGTTCTGCCATTAAAGTATAATCTCGGAAGCATCTCCTCCTTGCTGCTGCTTCTTTCCTCCTTTACCTTGTGGTCTGGTGTTTCCATCAAGACAATTGAATGAAAAAACAATTGACAGGTTGCCACTAACCACTGCTCCTGGGGTTTTGTTTCGGTTGTTTTTTTCCTTTTCCCCTGCTGGCAGAGATGTGTTCCAGAAACATTTTAGTGAAAAAGCTTTTAATTCATTTAAAATCTGCATCGTACCAAATGATGTCTGTGAAGATTATAGTGCCCTCCTGGAGATGAAGGACAGTAACTTGGCAACACCTATTCCCAGGTGTACCACAGGCTTTTAGTGAGGCACATAAAGAGTTCAGCAGCATAGCCATTTTACACCTAAAAATCCATGATTTCTTTAAGCTGCTTTCATGTTTGGCAGTGATTTAATGTACAATAGTGTGTACTGCATGTTCTTTAACCAGTATGCCATTAGCACTACACTGGACCATGGGTAGTGTGGTAGTGCTGCTAAGATGCAAAATAGTTGCCTTGCTCTTATTTCTTATATACTTAATAAATGTCCATATTCTTTTCTGCCATACAAGGTGTGAAACTTACAGCTCTGTAAAATTTTTTGTTTCAATTTCTAAAAAATCTATTTATTTATTTATTTATTTGTTTATTTATTTTACAAGGGCATGTGGCGATAGGATAAGGGGTAATGGCTTTAAACTGAGCAAGGATAGATTTATGTTAGATGTAAGGAAGAAGTTCTTCACTGTGAGTGTGGTGAGGCACTGGAACAGGTTGCCCAGAGAAGTTGTGGATGCCCCATCCCTGGAAGTGTTCCAGGCCAGGTTGGATGGGGCTTTGCGCAACCTGGTCTAGTGGAAGGTGTCCCTGCCCACAGCAGGGAGGTTGGAACTAGATGATCTTTGAAGGTTCCTTCCAACCCAAGCCATTCAGTGATTCTAATTTTTGACTCTGTTAGGTGAAGCCTTTGCGTACATACCTGGACAAACTCTTCCTGGATAATTCTGTAGTTCAGGTATTGGAAGGTGAAACACCATTAGATATGCATAAAATCAAAGGAATTAAGGTGTCTTGAACAGTTAGTAAAACCCTTCATCTTAAAATAAATGTGGTGTGATGAATCATGAGCTGCTGTTGCAGGATATGGTAGTAAGGAATGGTACAAGTCTAGCATAGGAAAGAAAGGTTTTGTTGTTTTATGCTTTGTCTGTAAGCACTGTTCTGGAACTAGGTGTTCCTGGCTTCGGTGATTACGTGAATTGGCACTCCCTGTAATAGCCCAGTAAAGGCAACTCCAGGGAGTATGCCAAGATGAAGTGCTGGAGGATATTGGCCAGCGTGGACTGGTGCTCCAGGATTCAGTGGAAGTTGTGGGAAGAGCTACAGCATGTTCCAGTCATTCCAGCGGTGGTTTGTCAGCAGTGAAGGGCATGGGTGTTGCTGTATTTCCTTTTGGCATTAGGAGTAACAAGTTGGTTGGATTAGGGAAGCTTAAGTCTCTCCCCTATAGGAAAATATTCATCATCTTAATGTGGATTGCATATGACTCAAAACCAACCTTCATAAAACCCAGGGAGCCAATATTTCAAGTCTGAAATTTTTGTTTTTAATGGTGCTCCCCTTTGGAGTGAGTTTTGTGTAGCATTTGAGGTCTGTGATTTTCATACTATTTACAGTATGAAAAGCTTGTGGTGATAACTTCACTGCACCTCCACTTTTAAGCCAAATCTGCTAATCTGAAGACCTAGCACAGAAATATAAAATTGAGGTGTATAAGCAGATTGAAGATTGAGTCTTTGCTGAGGATGGGGGCCATGTCTGCTTTGCAGTCTCTGTAGCGGTGTGCATGTCGGCATAAAACTGCTAATATCACAGCTTTGCCGGGACACCTGCACACTTGGCTGAGGCATTGCATCAGCAAGAATAGCTGCTCTGTTTCGATATCTTCTGTACTGCTGCTGGACGGTGTATCGCCCCGTTGGGCTTGTTGCTGTGTGCTGGGGGGTAGAAATGTCTTCCTGGGGGTGGGGAGGGTTTGGAGTCTAGCCTCCTCGTCCCGTGGTTTGATTTGGCTTTCAGTTTGTGCAAAGGAGTGATCAGAAGCTTGGCTTTCGGAAAGAAGTCAGTGGAGCGTCTGGGGGGTGGGGGTGAGGTGGGGAGGAGGTAACTGTTTAGCTCATGCAAGGCATCGACACCAACAGCTACTGCAGTGGCTGACTGTGTGGGAGAAACGAACCTAGAGATGTTGCAGAGGTTGCAGATGGGGAGCAAGAATTGCCAAATCCTACAGAAGTTCGCAGGCAAAGGCTGTTGTGTGGACGGAGATGCTCCTGAGCCTGCAAAATGCACACCGAGTGTCTGGATCAAGCCATGATGCAGAACCACAGTGACCAGTGAGAGCTGCTGGAGCTGTGGGGTCAGGGGGCTTGGGGACCCCCGTGCCAGGGGCTGCAGCGTGTGCGCACCCAGGCGAGAGCTGGTGTGCTCTCAGCAGAGGAGGGGATGGTGATTTTACCAGGAAAAGTAGCAAATCTTGTTATGGCGGGGAAGGTCACTTGGAGCTTCTTAGAGGTGCAAACCTTCAGGAAATGCAAAATTGTTTGAAAAGTACCCTTTGTTGGCTTTTTCTTTTCTGGTATTATAACTGGTGCAAGTTGTAATCACGGAAAACTCAGACTCGTGCACGTTTCCTTGGCCTGTGAGGATGTCGCTGGGCTCCTAAAGAGAACCAAGGATAAAGTTTTAAATATGGTCTTGGAGGCTGGAAGATGCCCGAGAGCTCAACCCGATGAAATTGATACTGTTATTGCCTCATGCCAGGGCTGAACCTTAGTGACTCAAATGTAAATATTATGTAAAACACAACATGCTGCAATCCTATTTGTGCAACGAGCTGGGGAAACCTTTCTGGCAAAGTGGTGGCAGCAAGAAAGTTGGGGAGTTTCTCCTTACAGTCGGAGCTGGGGGAGCGGGAAGAGAAGCTGAGTAAGGGGCTGAAAGCCCCCTACGACAGGCCCGCGCCCGCCACGCACTGCTCTGCTTGCTGTCTTTGCACCTTCGTGGCAAAACGTGTACGTCACCCGTGGGTGAGGACGTAGCTTGGTGGGAGGCAGGTTTCCAGGGAAAGGCCGGGGGTCTGCGGCCGCCGGCTGCGGGAATAGCAGCCACCGACCGGGGTGCAAGGCAGGGGTGCGTGCCCTCCGAAAGCAAGGTGTTGTGTGTGAGGCTGCGTGGGGACGCGGTTCCCCTCTGCTAGGAGGATATGGGCTAGTTGGAGAGAGTCTAGAGACTAACCGCCCTAAACTGCTTATTGACTCTGTCCTGAAGGGAGAGACTGTGTGCCCAAGTCCGACCCGAGGGTTCGAGTGGAGGAAGGTCCCTCTGTGCACCTTAAGCAGTCATTTTGAAATTGTGCCTGCTGGCCTTATGCGAGCGTCCCCCTCCCTCATCGTGCTGCCGTGGCTGCTGCTGAGCGCTGAAGGGAGCTGGGCTGCTGGACTGAAAGGGAGCACACTCGCCTTGCAGCTGGGTTTGTAAGAGTCATACAGTCTGCATACTCAGTTACTAAAACACTTCCAGGAACTATTTCAAAGTAATCCACAAATTCTTGGATACCCCCTCCCGTGTGTTTGTGTTTCTGTTTGCAGCTTTTTTTGTTGTTGTTGTTCCAACTAGCGATTTTACTTGCCCTGCTAAAAGCAAGCACTGACTATTCTTGTTGCTTCCTGGCACCTCACCATTTTGGAGATGAAAGAGGGAAGATTGGGGTGGGAAGATGAAGGGAACTTTTTATCTAAGCGGGGAGAAGGCACGTGTGCACAGATCTTTTCTTCTTGTCCAGCTTTCCTCTTGCCTCTTTCAGTGGGTCCCTTTGGGGCATGGTTGGATTCAAGGAGCCCTTGGCTCCAGTCTGCATCATTCAGTCCATCCCCCAGGCTACTGTCCTTCACTTGTGGGCTTCCAGTAGGTGTTGCAACTTATTTACAGTCGTTTCCAAGGTCGCTGTAAGGTAAAGCACCCAGTACTGTCTAGCAGTAGCAGAATGGAGCAGTGCAAGGAGCTTCTTCCATTTTTTTCTGTTATCCTTTCTTGCCTTCAGATAGGATAGTCCTTCCTTTCACCTCTTCCAGCATTACTGGCACATTGCTGTTGTGTTCTTGTCCTGTCCTCCAGCTTCTTAAAACTCCTGTGCAAACTGCTGCTTCATCTCTCCATGGCCTCTTCTTTTCCCTCAACTTGGAGGAGATAAAGATGTTTCTTGGACCAGACAGCAACATGATGTTTTGCTGTGCATGTACTAGGAGCAATAGCTGTGTATGTGCTACCAGCGGTGAGAAAGCAAGCAGGGAAAGTTATTTCAGATGCTTCCAGAGACTTGAAAGTTTCTGGTCACTGAGACCAGAAATTGGAGTTGCAACTCATTGGTGTTGGAAGGATACGTGTGTGCTGGGCTTCGCTGCGGAGAGGTGGTTTATATCAGTGCAGATAACATGGTATCTCCCCCTGTGGAGTCTTATACTTTGCTGTTGACATGCTGTTTGGTTTAACTTCAGTAAAGGGAGTTTTGCTGGCAGGACTCAAACATGAATTGGTAGGCTTTGCATGTAATGCTTCCTTTTGTCAGCCAGCACTGACTGCTTGCTTGACTTATAGAAAGTGAGTTGAGATGCTGTGTATTTGTAAGAATAATAGTAATCCTTGTCCATTTGTTATATGATGTGATTAGCCAGAAGGAGAATCTTATGTGTGTATCCATGTTGGAAGACTGGTTTCCAAAATATTAAATTATTCCTGCTTCTTTCTTAACAGTTTCATTCAGGCTTCTATTTATTACAAGGTCGAAATGCCCCTTTTCCTCTTTGTTGGGGGCCAAAACCACACACATTGGGTAGTATCTAAGGTCTTACTTGAGTTGCATTTATGTAATTTCACTATGGTCAGACTTTTTTTTCTGTCTTTAGTCTCTGGATATGAAGCTATGTTATACTCATGGCAGGAGAATATAGAAAGCATCAGTGCATATGTGACTCACAGAGATGATAGGGTTCCGTATGAAAATACAAAATGTGACTACTTACACATGCTTGTTACTGCATTCACCAAACCCAGGATGTGGCTGTAGACAAACAGCTAAGCTGCAACACCGCTGCAGCTGAATGTAGGGCAAGCTGGAGGAAAAGATCATTTCTGTTGCATGTTTTATGGATTGCATTGTCAAATATAATTTGGGTTCCTGTCAATATATAACAAAATATCTTAAGACCAAATGGCCTGCGGGCAAAGATAAATGTGCCCTCAAGGGGAAAGTGAGGCATGACGGGCTTTTCTTCACTCTGCGTTCTGCGTGCTGCTCACCAAAAGTAGAAGCTTTCCTCCTCACAGGAGGGTTTTATTTTTTTCTTTTTGTGCCTTCTTAAGATTATAAAAATATTATCAAAGGGATGTTATTCACTTATCCCTTAGGTTTTATTAAAAACAAAGCCATTCTTTTTATACCTTACAGTTTTAGTGTAGATTTTTCTGAAACAATGGAAATAAATTGCATTCAGGACTGTTCCTCATCAGAAAAGAATTAGGTGCGGCTTTGATTGCATTCCTCTTGTTAGTATTCCCATATTGCTCAGATGCTCTTACTGTACCGGGACGTAACCAAACCAAACAGGTGCCTAGTTACAGTTGAACATCCAAAATTTCTGTGTGTGTATGCGGTCAGCCCGTGTTTGAAGAGGCATTACTCTCTTATTAGTGATATTTGAATTTTTCCAGGTCGAGCAGAAGGGGCAAGATGGACATTGCTAAAATGCAAAGGCAACGATAGCCCCAACAAGCGGGTGCTGTGCGCACACAATCAATTAGTGCCTGCGCGGTCTCCGAGGGCATGGGGAGATGGGCCAGGCCACTGGGCAAGCAGCCAGGTGGCAACCCAACTTCAGAGCAGAGCTGAACTTTTGCTTGCTTCCAGCTGTTTTTATTCTGTCCTTAACCCAGGCTGCAAAAAAATCGGAGACAAATTAAAATGTAATGATGAGTTCTTTCAAAGCCAAAGAAAACTATGCTTGAGCAGCTCCTGCATTTGGGCTACTTCTATTTTTAATTGGGAGCTTGTCCAAGATGCCCCAAGTTCAAACAGGGATGACTGCTGTGCAACACAAAGCAGCGTAGTGTCTCTTTAGGACTTGGGATATATAATGAGAGGACTGAGCATGTTTACTTGGATACTATTTTAAAATATCATCTAATTATAAATAACTGTCAATGAGAGCTCCCCAGCTCTCATGCTGTGCCCAAGAAAAGTCTGAATGAATAGGCTGGTTTTCTGTCTGCCAGGGTAATCTAGAATCAAATTCTAGGTCTTAAATCCATGAGGTTGCTAGGGTTAAAATTTTCTTCCTTGCCGTCCTGAATCTGGGGAGCTTTAGCCAGACTTCCCTGACCAGAGTCCCAACCATTGCACGTGGGGAGAGATGACTTCTGCAGCAGCTGAGGTGTGCAGCTGCCTTCATTTTTATCAATTAAAGCAACCATGCTGTATCTGTGCTTGGAAATAAAATAGGAAGCCAGTAAAAGCATGTAGTGCAATGCTAAATGCTGACCTCCCACCTCTTAAGTATTAAGCTTCTCCAACTAGGCACCTGGTGCTAAACAGGCACGTGGAAGCGTATCGTCCAGTGGACCTCACGATGTTTATAGATGCATCTGAGCAGGAGCTTTCTAGCATGAGGAATGCTTGCCTCTAATGAAAGAAAAGCTTGTCTCTTTCAATGAAGTATTTAAAGGAGCTGATTTGGATGGGAGCAGGCTGCTTCTAAGTCTCATTACTGCGGTGTTTTTCTTTTGGTCAGGTAGCACTGTCATTCCCTTTATCCATACCTATCAGAGTGCTTATGAAAGCTACTCTTTGGATTCCTCATTTCCAAACCTGGTGCCTTGATTGCAAAGGGCAAATAAATATTTTAAATCTTTTTTTTTTTTTCCCCCTGACTTTGGCCATGAGAATTCAAAATGGAAAATAATCTAAACATGAGGCTGACGTAAAAATTCCTTTCTTTCCCCCTCTGTGGTAACACTAAACTAGGCTGAAACCTTTCTTGCATGCAATGAAAAGTTATTTAGCTTTCTCCTTCTCAATATTTCTAACCTGTGATCATTTTAAGTGTAGTTAAACTTGGCGTTCTTTGCTCTTATTCTTAACACTTCAGATTTGTGATCTTAGGTGACTTCAAAACCAGAAAACTTTCTTCCATAAGAATCTCAGTTTTCAATTGAGTGATTCTAAGATTTTTTTTTTTTCCTTCAAATAAAAGATACCATGATAAATAGTTGGCACTATTCAACATGTTGCAGGGTATTGGAGTAGTTTAAAGAATTGCTGAGACTTTCTAGGGTGGTTTGTAAGTAACCATGGTGATTGACTGTTCTGTTGGATCAATCTTACGGTGAAATCTGTCGTGAGGATACAGTAAATCTGCTGTTACATCTGATGATGCTCAGCATTAATAAGAGTAATTATGATAGCAGCAGAAAGTTACTGTGTTTTGGAATGCAAATGTTAAGATGTTGTTGTACTGAGTGGGTTGGTTTTTTTTTTCCCCAGTGTGGGGGCGGAGAGCAGTCTGTGTTGAAAGATGTGTTTTGGCTTGTTTGGCTTGAGTTCATAAAAAGTAAGGTTTCTCATTCTGGGATGTTTGTTCTGAAGGCTTGAAACAAACACAAACAAAGCTCAATGAAAACTGTGTTGTTACTATTCTTCCCCCCCCCCCCAGTTTTCTTATGAACGCAAAGAAAGCAAGATGCCAAAGTTCAAACTGTGAGATTGCTGAAGTCAGCAGAGCATTTACCATCAGTGGTAGTGGCATCAGAGTTCCACATAGTGTTTATTTAAAATACTTGCACTCCTCTTCTGTGCAGTAGGTCAAACAGGTTTTGTGGGTTTTGTTTTTGGTTGGGGTTTTTCTGGGTTTTTTTGAAGACTCACTGAGATGCTGTCTCTGTATATTTGCAGCTAGAGAAGAGCTAGAGAAAAGCTTGTCTTGGAACAAACTGGATTTTTCAGTGGATTAATCTGTCCCATAGCCTTGTAACAAGATTATGGTTTATGCTGATTTGTTGCAACAGTACTGGTATATCCAGTCATTCCAATAGCAAAATGCTAATCCTAAAGAAATAAATCTGTCTTCTTGCTGGCAGGCATAAAAAGAATAGGGGGCTGAGAATCTCTGCTCTCGTTAGGTATTAGTGGGTGATAGCTTGAGTTCAGCATCAGTTGGATTGAAGCAATTTGATTGTATCAGGCTTTTGCAGAGGGGTTGGAAATTGCAGAAATAAAGCCTTATCTTCTTTCTGTTGATTGTGAAATATTTAATGGTCACCTAGAGCAAAGTTTGATCACAGTACTGTGAGGCTGAAGTGCATCAATGCACAAAGTACCGCAAGTAGTGATGTTAGGCTGTCTGAGGGTGATGCTGTCCTTGCCCCTTCCTTGCTAAGCAGGGGTGGAAGCAAACTGGGTGCCCTCTTGTTCAGACATGACTGAAAATTGTTGCAACGTGGCCAACCATAGCCAGCAACAGTTGTGTTTCATCCAAGGAAAAAGGTGTACAGTGGGAAGAGGCTTAATCATGGACAAACTATTTCTTGGGCAGATGTATCTTGACCAGCTCTTCCTGAAGCTGTGAGAAGATTCAGTGTCTCTCCCTCCACCATCCAAAGCTGAGACAAGTGTAATTGCCGGTAATGGACCTTGCTGCAGATGAGCAGTTTTGGGCAGCTGAGTGTCTCTGTCTAGGCTGGATGGGGTTGGATGATTCTCCTCGGTGTGCAGCAAAGTACCAGAGAGGCAGTCCGAAAATCTTGGTGAGTTTGTGAGGCACAACCTGAGCTGGTTTTGATGCCTGGGCTCTCCTGTGGCTCAAATAAAAATATTTAAAAAACAACCAAAACAAACAACAAAAAAAACCCCAAACCCAAAAGCACACCCTTTTTTTTTTTTCTAAACCACTTTTGTAATATGAAAAGCAACTCTGAAGACCAACTGGTTGAATATTAATTTGAGAGACAGCACATAAGATTGTCAACTAACTTTGCCTAATCTTCCCTGCTTTAGTTGCAATTTTTTTTCGTTTTCTTGCTTTTGGCAAAGGAAAGAAGAATGTAAGTCATATTAAAATCAAAATGAGTATGAATCCTTATGCTGTCAGGGGAAGCCTTTCATCCACTGAAAGATGTGGAGTCTATGCAGCTGATGGAGGGTGAAGTCAATATTACTTTGTGTTCCTTTGGAGGGAGGGGTATTTGATTGCAGTTTGAATCATGACAGAAATACTGGTTGATCCAGATAACAGGAACCTGCACAAATGAATGTGCTGCAGGAATGGAACAATTAAACAGAAGTACATATTTAAAACTACGTGGGAAATTGTTTGAGAAGGAAGAAGGGAAACTGAAAAGTGAGGTTATTAATCAACAGTCCTAGATATAACTGCAATTTTTATTCCACATCTTTTGTTGCAAGCTCAAAAGGTTGTGTAGCTGGGGACAGAGCCATCTGCTTTCATCTTTTCCACTGTGTTCAGTCCCAGACAGTCAGATGCAACCACTGTCAGGATCTCCTAATGAATCTGCCCACTTTAAATTAAAAATTTAGTACACTGCATTTTATAGCCCTGAGATGTTTAAATTTTAACGTGGGTTGGGTTTGTTTGGGTTGTTGGTTTTTTTTTTTTTTCTATCTTGCTCCTAGAAACTACAATATTTGCTTCTAGAAATTACAGTATTTACCCTTGTAACTCACTGGCAGTCTGTATTTAGACTTTGCATGATACACCCCCATGCAAGTTGTTTTGCTTTTCTTTAAACAAGGAAGTTTGTCTGATCAGCTAGATAAAAAAAATTATCAACCTTTTTTTGTGTCTGTATGGAATGACAAAATGAGACTGATAACATGGAGAGGCTTTCAAAGCAGGTGTTTCTTCAGTAGTAGTAATGTTTTCTACAATTAGGTGCTCTTTTTACTTCTCTCCCATTTGGCATTTTATGCAAAAGTAACTCTTCCAAGCATTTATTTGTTCAGTCAAACTGACAAAAAAAACCCGTAAAATTTTCAATCCTTGTAGATCCAGTGTTCATTAATGTTGCTACAAGTGGGGTTCTTCCTGTGACGAAATACTGCTGGGGTTTTCTTTCCTTCCTTTGTTAAGGAACATTACAAGGATGTGAATTTTTTCCATACAAATTCCCATTGCTACTTCAAACTGGAAAATTCAGATGTTGTTCTCCTCCTAATGAACTTTTTCCTCTGACCTACATCACAGACCAGCGCAAGTTTTATTTTTGTGGAAGAAATAGCACTGGCAGGCTGAACAGCTCATTGAGATTTGACTCAGTAACCAAGTACAGTGCCAAAGCTTAAGCAAGCAAACCACCCTAATTTAATATTTATTAGTCTTTGACATTCATTGAGGTATGTCTCCATAGATAAATACCTAACAGATACTCTGGAGTATGATGCAGCCTGCAGAAAACAAAAGCTTTGACTTCCTCCCTCCACCCTCCCTCAGAGTTTACACAGGAGTTATTTGTCATGAGGAGAGGTTGCATGACCTGCTGAATAATAATAAAATAAAATTAATTGTCCTAATTTGAATATTCAGACTTAACAAGAACTTTGTGTTTCTTCCCCCCAAATGTAAACTCCAAACTCAGTGTTAGAAAAGAAGAAAGCTTTAAATATTAGTGAAATGATCTGTAGGAGGAGAGGCACCTGTTTTACCACAGCAGCATCTCACTGGCAGTGCAACTGAGTGCTGGAGGTGAAGGATTATATGTTGACAGCACTCTGGTAAATGGGAAGTCGGATGGAAGCTGTCCCATGCACTGTTGCAGTTTCAGTCTGCCTGAAACAACAAAACCACTTGGTGACTTTAGATGATGTCTGTGCTTATAAGGGGAAAAGGGCATTTGTTCACTTGTTCCTTCTTCCCCTTGATGACAACTGCCGTCAGATGGTCATGTATGACAGCGCTGCAGGTATTTGATTAACAAATAGAATACAGTGGGTTCGTCTTCTACTGCGTTGTCACATACTCGTTTCTTGTTTCTCCTCCATTGCATGTATTAAAACCAGAGAGGGTAATTTAAGAGCGCAGTCTTGTCCCCTAAGTGAAAGAATTCATACTGCTCTTTGAATTTGAACTCCAATAAAAATAGATGCTAAGCCTCAAAGATATTGGAAAATTGACTACTTGGAGTTCTCTTCCAGTAGCCTGTTGCCCATGCTAACAGTTTGGGGCTTTTTGTATATGTTTTTCAAAGAACTTGTACTCTTACTAACATAAAAGCAACACACTCAGTGCAGCGCTTCTTGAGCGCTAGTGATGCCTCCGTGTGTCCCTGTGTCAAATGAGACCAAATTGAAGTTAACAGTGAAAAATCTTTGTGATGCAGCCTGACGTACAGCTTGATCTTTTTTGGGCTACTTGTTTTGTATGCAACAAGGAGTTGCTGTCTGCTGTTTTTTTGCGGACGGCTATGCCTTGTTTTTTGTTGTCTTGTATTTCAAGAGATCAGAAGCCCAAACAACCAACTGGTTGAACAAGAACCAAAGTGTTGGGAGCTGTTTGAAGATTGTGTAAAGGATGAGCCTGACAGTGAAAGGAAACACAGATTCCCAGATGAGAATGGCCCTGAGTTATGACTGATGGTTTTTTTTAAAGGCAAAAGGATGCTGTGGTGCCCAGCCTGGTTTTAACACCTGACAATACCACAAAGCCTACCTTGGAGAGGCTGCAGGTGCCTGTGATGCTCAGAGGCCCTCATTGCCAAGGAGGCTGAAGTTCGTGTGCGCAATGCCCACAGTTAGTAGGTGCTTGCTGTGCACAGCTGGGTGTTTCTGACCTTCACGTGTGCTGGCTCATCGGTGCTAGGCCCTGGGCTCCCCACTTTTAGATGGGGGACCCCTGAGCTTTTGTGCTGAGAGGAGGCCTTGGCTTCAGCTTTTACCTGCTGTGAATCTTCCAATAAGATGAAAAGAAATCAAATTTATCTTAAGGTGTTACCTCTGTGGGAGCTATGTGACTAGCACATGTTTGCAGAAACACAAGTTTCCATTTCCAAAAACAACACAGCTTTTATTAGTTGACTGGTGTACGGCATTGTAGGTTCCTTCTTTTGGGGTAGAAAAGCAGTGCTGGCATTTATATTTGTGCTAGCAGTGTGACCTCCCTCTGACCTGAAACATCTCTTTGCACAGAGCCATGAAGTCCATAATACTGTCTTTTTATTATTTTTTTTTTTTTTTTAAGCAATAGATTATAACTTCATTTCATACTGGCTGGGACTGTGCTTTGTCTTTCCTGATGCGGTAGGATGTTAAGGTGTATCTTAATGCATGGCTTGTTGGTCCTCAGCCAGGGAAAGTCCAGTGAAGCTGCATGTCCAGTGAAGCAGATGCTGTGTAAGTAAGGCTCCTCAGTGCAATGATAGCATGATAAATAAGTAAGAACCTCACTTCTTTCTTTTTTCT
>JANHGO010000063.1:63184091-63219448 GCA_024606505.1 Aquila spilogaster
CCGGGAGCTGAGTCATGTCGCTCGGGTCAGAGGTGTCTCCTGCCTGAAAGGTCCTCCTCTGCAGGAGGAGACCGCTTTAAGGGCAGCGAGCAAGTCTTCCGGGGGGAGGCAGCCTAGAAAGAAAATGGAAGAAAGAAGAGAGTATGTATTGCAATATTCTGTTGTCCTCAGTCATGTTTGACTCTTCCTTGTATTCCCTCCCATAGCACGGAGGCCGTCGTTGGCCAGGTGGTTTTGCGAGTCCATTAATGCCTTTGGTGACAAGGAGCCTCTTCCTATAAAGCCGCCCCAGGAATCCGTCTCGCCCACGGTTCGGAAAGAGCAGGGCTGGGTACGGGCAGGCCGGCCCGTTGTGAGGGAGCCGGCGGGCCGGTGGTGAACTCCCCGCTGCCTCCGCCCCACCTCCTCTCCTCCGCTCGCTCTCCCGCAGAAAAGCATGACATTCGTTTCCAATGTGATCAGTTGGAGCAAATAATTGGTGTAACAAGAATTGTGGTTTCCAAGGTTCTGTTTAAAAAATACAGCTACTTCCAGCTGCAGACTTAATTACGTAGTCACTCTTGGGCCTGCCTTAGTAATCTCTTTTTACACTCACCTGTCCCACCCAGTTTTAGTGGAGTAACCACTTAAACAGATCATGGCATGTGAGCCACGACTGGAAGCACCTTTTCATAATGGGCGTCTTTATTTTCCTGAGAATGTCTTTCTCAGACTCTTCGAGGGTGACCCATACTGTAATTATTTCCCTGCGATCCTGGATGTAGAATCCAGCCTTCCTTTAGGCAACGTTCTGAAATTATAGCTACAGATTTTAAGTCAGAGAAAAAGCATACCAGAGATGCTTTGTATTTCCTTCAAAATTTGTTTACCGCTGTCAGTGAAGCTAGGAAAATACTAGTTCTTCCCTTAGGTGTCACCGGTTTTATTTTGTTGTGGGATGGAATAATTACTTGTTGCCATGGATTATAGAAAGCATAAGTGTAACTCTAAACTGAAACATGAGTTTCAAATAACACCATATATTTTTTTATTATTATTATTATTATTATCATTATTATTATTATGTTTTCACCCCAGATTGTAAAACTCTGTTGCAGCAAGCTGAAGATAATTTTTATATGTATTAGGAGTTACCCTGTGAGCAGAAAACAGGAGGTGCTCAAGGTCAGATGATCTGGTAAAATTTAGTGGGTGTGTGACTGACTCCTCTAGCAAATGTATCTGAATTTTCTTCAAGATACGGATGGGACCAAAGAGTTCTCCGGTGCCGCATGGCAGTTTTGCCACTCATCCCTAGGCTTTCCGAGGTCTCTCCTCCCAGTGCGCTGTGGGCGGAGGGGTGGTGCTTCCCAGGGAGCAGGACCTGGTGTTAAGCAGCCTCTCTGCCTGGCTGGGCTGCTGAGGGATGTGGTCCAAGGAGCACATGGAAACCAGTTCTTGAAGTGTCCTGCTTACCTGGAAGTACTTTCTGTGCTCTGAAAAAGAAGCAAACGTGGAAATGGCACCTTCATAGGAGCAAGAATAGCTAGTACTAAGGAGCTCTGTATACCTTGTTTTGTTTTGGTTTTTGTTCCCCTTCTACACCCACATAACAGCAGTTTATTCACAGTTATAAGTTAAAGCCCCAAATGTACAAAACGGGACCTTTTTTTAAGTTTTAACAGGCCGTGGGACAGCAGACCCAGGGAAGTCCATCTCTCGGACCCTACGGGTTGGGGAGGGTCTCTCCCTCATTTAGCCAAACCCAAGTTTCTGGAGGAAACAAGCAGAATCCTGTGGCTGGAGAGTGTCGGAGCAGATGGTCATAATGGTCTCGTCTGATTTAAAATCTAACAGTTCTCACACGCACCAGTTGCTGCGTTTTGAATTGTGTAGGAGGGCACTTTCTGATAGAATGGGAGCATGAAATTAGGCAGGAACAGGGTGTGTAGTAGCCATTGCCTACGGTGGAAAAGATTGCCTGGTGTGGGCAAAAAAAAAGCTCAATGGGAAGTATCTCTCCTCTGCAGAGATTGAACAGGGGAAATGTCTGCTGCCCCAGGCTGAGGAAAGACTCATTCTTCTACTGACTTTAAAGACTATCAGAGGACAGTGAAGAGAAAGTGCAGTTTGTTGTAGTAGCTGAAGGGGATGGGTTTTGTCCAAACTTGAATCCAGGGCTAAACTACTTGCTTTATTTTTGGCTGTAACTGCAGAGGGCTGGTGGGAGAAAAGGAAAATGAAATTTAAAGCTTCATTATTATTGGCCCATGTTTAATGTCTACTAAGCGTTCCTGAAATTTCACGTGGCTGCTTTAAAGGCACTTTGAGAAACGCTGTTTTCTGTGTGTTTAATGCAGAAGTGTACTGAGCAGGACTGCAGGTATATAAGAGCAGTCTGCCACGATACACCCGGCTCTGTGAAATTTTGTTCATATATCATGCTTGAGATGTATAGCTGGCCCAATGAGTAGTCTATCTAATGTGGCTCTTCCAATTGCTGGAAAGCCAAGCAAAGCACTCTAGTCCCGATCAGGCACTGCAGCCGGTAGAGTAGGGGAGAGTACTTGGCAGAAATGCAGATGATTTGGTAGGGACAGGGGAAGAAAGGAGAGCTGGGTCTCTGGCTGTGTTTGGGATGGATTTCACAGAGGGGGCGTTAGAAAGATGAGCTGGACGTTATCTGGGGGGGGCTTCTGGTTGAATTTATCTCTGAGAGAGGACTTTGGTGTGTGTTCAGTTTTTTTTATTTATTTATTTATCCTCATTATGTGGCAGGATAAAGTTTACAGACATAGGAATGGCTAATTAAGCAGTGACTTGCAAAGGGATAGAATGACAAAGCTGAAATCTCTATATCTGCAAGTGTGATAGCCAATTACTTCATAGTGATGAACAAGATTTGGCTTCAGGTGGCTGTAGGGTAGTGTGACGCTGATCTTTCAACATAAAAAACTGTACTTTTTTGGGTTTCTTTAAAAATTAGAAGAGCTCTTAAGTATTTGTATCAAGTGAGATAGGCAGACATAAATAGAGATATGAAAAGTCTATTTATACTGAAAGCTGAAAAAGGAGCCCCAGAGCCACTGCTGAGTAATCTGGATTACATCTCTGTGCTATTGTATTCACGCACTGAGTTGTTTTGCTTTATGTTTGTTTTCTGTAAAGTGCTTATGTTGCAAAAATGAATACTGTGTAGAATTGAAATTTACTTAATTGGATTTTTAAATATCAAAAGTCTGAAAAAAATAAACAGCAATAAGAATAAACGCTTGTTGTGAAGTTTTCCTAATTCTTCATGCAGTAAGTGTGATTTTATTTCATTTTTTATTTTTTAAAAAAAAACCCTACATCTGTTTTGCAGGAGAAACTGTAGAAGGCCTTCGAGAGAGTGATTATCTTCTGATTCATTCATGTCGGCAGTGGACAACAATTACAGCTCACAGTCTGGAGGAGGGTCACTACGTCATAGGGCCAAAGATAGAAATCCCTGTACATTATGCAGGTAAAGCTATTGTTGACCTGAAATAAAAATTCAAAGAGAATGAATTGCCTACCACTTAACACTGATCACTTTATTTGACAGAGTGAAGCTAAGTCTCTGATGCCAGTGTCTGTCACTTAACTTTTTGATAATGTTACAGAGCGCAAGAGATACTGACTTACTCCCAGGGCTACTATATAGATGTATTTCATTGGGCAGCGCATGGACAGAACATCAGCTATGTAGAAGAATTGGTTTCAATTTGAATATAATGTATTGCCAGCACTTCTCATCTGTGAATGTGGTGACAAAAGTGTGAAAGTTTGAAAATGCCTTGAAATGTTTGGTCAAAGATGGAATGGGTTTTACGCTTCATTGCATATTCAAACTGGAGGGGATTTTTTTTAATATTTCCATGTTAAAACCCAGGGACCCTTCACAATAATACTTCAGTTTTACAGTAATGCTCCTCAGTAGTTCCTTGTCACTGTCTGCCTTTTTGGATGATGCAGTAATACTGTTGTTCTGAGTAGATATGATGCAACTAATCCATATTTATTATACGATTTCAAATTATTTTTACTTTTCTAGGAAATTATTTTTAATACTGTTTCCTACTGCTTAATTCACAAGCTGAATAGAGCAATACTATGTGAGTGGGAAGTGCTTATCTTGCTGCAGTGGATACAAAAATTTAAAGAGCTGGAAAGTGTGAACTGAAAGAGCCATGGCTACGACGCAAAGACTTGGGCTTAGTGTCTTACTTGGTCTTCTGTACAGCCAGTTGTCAGTTGAGTAATCTGCTCAGCTCTCTTACGGTGTCCTTTAAAATGTTGGTGCAATGACGGTGTGCTGAGTTGTACAAGAGCTGACTGAAATGTTTTATTTCAGTCACACCAGTGCTGCAACTGCAGTGATGCACCCTATTTCAGTGACGAAAATTACACCAGTTGCCTTCTTATGTACTGATTCTCCTTGGAGTTCACCTCTGGAAGGTTAATTTTTTTTAAGACACATTTAAAAGCTTTGGTCTGATGGCATATAGTGTCATAATACATGTGGCTTTAAAACTCTCTGAGTTTAACTTTCTTAGTATAAAGTTTCTAGTGCTTATGCTTAGTAACATTGATTTTTTTTTTTTTTTTTTTTTTTCCCAAACACCTCCTGGCTGCATAAGCTTCAGTGCTGTGGCCAGATAAACACTTCCTTCAAACTGAATGCTGCATTTTAAAATCCTCACTGTGATTCCTGGAGGAAGGGGAACAGAAAATAAAATGGTTATTGGCATGAAAGAAGATTGGATCTTAAGGGGTTTACTAAAGCTTGATTCTTAATTTTTAAAAAATTAACAAAGATCTGCTAAGCAGATTTTCATGACTCTTCATAATTCCATTCATTCATAGCCTAAATTTACATAGATACCAGCAAAATCAAAGTCTCTCCCCTAACATACTGCTATAGTATCAATGTCCTCTTCTTCCTGGCTTGCGTTAATGCAGGAAAAGAGTGTGCGTTTAGTTAGCAGAATACATTTTGCTGTCAAACAATCTCCAGAAAGTTCCCTGCCATAAATTCCTCGTTAATGAGATGAAAATATATGAAAGCTCAGAAACTGCCATGTAGTGAGGGCACTTACTGAATATGTGACGGGCTCCAATGTTGCAAAAGGAACTTCATGAAAATGGTCAGTGCTAACTTGCAGTACCAGAGCATGTCTCATGGGCTTGCCTACAAGAAAGGAGAGACAAGTCTAAGCATGTGAAGGTTTAGTTAGCAAAGCACTGCAGTTGGTGCTTGGGTGCTAACATCTAAATGCATTTAGAGAAGTCTCCCATACCCTAAAGATTAATTTATGCTGCTGTGGAGTACCATACAGAGATCCACAAGCTAACACTGAGTGCGCTTTCAGTGCTGCATTGTGCAGTGCCTCGCGTTTACTGCTTTTGGGATCCAGAATCCTGCGCTAAAGAGGCAAAGTTTAATGTAGCTGCCTCAGAAGACTTGCTGGGCTGGGTACTGACCTGACACAGTTATGCTGCTAGCTCTGGAGCTAGCTGGGGCGTCTGCTCTTCAGTGAGCTCTGGGAAGGCTGGGCAGTGGGAGTGCTCCAGAATCATCACCTTTCTGGGGAGGACGTTCTGCTACTGAAAGGTAGTGCTGTCTGGTGGCGATTGCTGTGTGAGGGCTGGCATAGCCCTCCACTTGCACGCGAGAACTTTCCATCTTTGCAGAAAGCACAACTAGAACAGTTGGAAGAATGCTTATATGGGGCTCAGGCATTAGTTTTTGGTTTTAGAGGACGGGTTTTATGACCTCATAGGCAAATGTTTTTAAACTCTATTGCAGTATAAATTTTGGATTATAGGACTGACTTTTTGCATGCTTTAACTTTAAACTTCCGTCAAGTAAGATGTACTGCCTACCAGAATGACCCTTAGAGATGGAACGTAAGAGTTCATGAAAATTACTTTCTAGGTTTGTTTCAGCTTTAATGGCATAATTTTTTTTTTTTTAACACCTAGCAGAATTTTAATGTAGCAAATTGCAGAATGATTTTGATTGCAACACTTGAGCAGGAAGGGAAGTTGAAACTGATGTTATTCTCCTGAGATTATGGGTTTAAGTACTACAAAGTCATCACTCACGTATATAAATATGAGTATAAAGTAAATCTGATTTTGCTACTTGCTAAATCAGGTTTTGATACAGTTATTAAACCTAAATACAATAAAGCCTTATTAAAGAAGGAAAATGCTGTATTTTACATTTAAGTGAAATCTCATTAACAGAACCTGAGTTCTGCAGTCCTGCCAATGGTCCTTTCCCTACTGGGAAACTGCTACCCTGGTTGTTTCAGTTGGGGATGGCTGACATAGTTAATTTTTGCTGTTGATGTCAAAGAACACTCATATATGATGGCTGTTAGTCTAACCGTTCTCTCTTGAATACTCTTTCCAGTTTGCTTCTCTAAAGTTAGAGTTAATGTAGCATTGAGTTCAATTTTCATGTAATTAAAACCAAATGGCTAATGTGTTTCTGGCTCCTAAAACAGAAGAGGTCTTCATGTGCATGTAGAATGCAGAGCAGATCAAAATTACTGTCCTGATAGTACCCTGTTTTGGCATGAGAGGGTGAACTTCACAAGAGTCCAAGGTAAACCATCACAACAGATGGACATTGGTTTCGTGTCCTTTGCTTTCCTCGGGTACACAATTCACACTTGATACTTCCAGGAAGGTCTTACCAGCTTTCTGTCTGCACTAGTTTTATAGTATTCCTGGTACTATGATATCCTTAATACTAAACTTCTACTCTAAAAGTGAGTGTGTATCATCCATACCCTCCAGCTGATGTCAAATGTTACTGCTAGTTTTGGCTTAGGCAGCACTGTAATCTTTACCTTGATAAATGTCTCCCTTAATAGCCTCTGGAAAATAGTGGTTTATGATCTGAATTTGGAAGATACGCGGCATGTTGGTATCTTGCAGAATTAGACTTCACTGTCCTGCTGCTCGTCAAGAGGAATGAACACCTCTCATTCCTCTGCAGAGGTACCTCTGCGGGAAGATGTGTCCGAGGGGTGCTGATGGCCTCATCTCAAAGGTATTCTGTGATAACTGAAAGGCACTGAAGACACTGTCTGGGGGTTTGAACACTGTGGCCTCTGGGTGTTGGCTGACTCTTGTTGTGTTACCTTCTAGGGCTATATAGCTCAAAACTATCAAAAACAGTTTTGAGGATTCATCAGCAAAAGCTGCAGAGGTCGTCTGCTCTGACTCTAAACAGCCCACGTTCAGTCTGTTGTAAATGCCTGTGCTACGTGGCCACAATTCCTTATGTGTGTGGATTACTGATTTGAAAGTTGATGGAGTTGGATGTGGTTCCTTTTAAAACTTGCTGTACAGGAAAAGCCGCAGAGGGCTGTGGAGTAACCCACATGTGTGTGCGTACCCCCACCTACACAGCATAGTCTTTTCTTTCAAAGGCCATGCTAGTATTGGTGTGAGTGTATGCAATAAAAGAAGTAGTACTTTGGGGTGGGTTGGCAGCATCTGGGTTATTTTGCCCCAAATACTCACTCCCACATTTAAGCAAATCATAACAGGACCTTTACTGTTGTTTTTTAGGGCCTTATCTCTGTTGTTGCAATTGATGGTTGGTTTGTTCTCCTGTCCGATTGAGGGCTTTTTCCATTCTGAGAGCAAAGCTGTTCCTTTGAGATGATGTTTAAGAAAAAAATCCAAACCCCTACCTTTTTTTTTTCTTTTTTTTTTTTTTTTTTTTTTTTTAAGCTTCTACTCAGCTTTGCCCAGGGTTTGGAGGGAACACCTCTTGTGTCACTGGTGCTGTCTATGTGCTCATGGGAGGCAACTAGTAAAGAAAATACAAGAAAATACTTTTATGAAGACATTAGAAAGTAACAGCCTATTTCAGGGTGTGCCACACTGTAACACATCAGGGGTGTTGGAAATACTCTTCCTGTGAACTCACACCTCCCCACCACATAGTGAAGGTGTGCAGCTGCTAATACAGAGTAATTGCTGGTGCCCTGTCCAATTGCTTACCTAAGTGTGCTGATAGCTTTCTTAATGTCTTTTAAATGAGGAAATATAAAACCTTGTCATGTGAACCTTCCCCAGGTGGGGTGCCGGGTGGGAATGAGTCAGAAGTCCCTTCTCTGGTGTTAGAACTGGTGTACAGCGAACGTGCTACTGAAACCTGTTCCTACTGGTTTGATTTGTTAATCATGGACCAGTGCCTGATGGGCCTGTTCCTCACTGCGTCCTGCTAACACGGAGGAAGACGCTCTCTGCAGGTCTTCTCAAGAGTGAACTTGCCTTTGCGGCGGTGGAGCAGGAGAGCTTCCTGAGATTTTGCAACGTGCAGCTGCAGAAGTTTCTCTCTCATGTCCAAAGGCATGCCTGCCTCTGAGACACAATTTTGCAGTCCCAGCAGGCCTACTGCTGCCCATCTGAAATAGTCAGACCTTGGACACTGAGGGAGGAGAGCGCTGAAGTATGGGGTGAGTTAGGCATCTCCTAGTTGTCTTGAGATGGTGACAGCAGCTGCTGTTGCTCAGTTCCCACTCTGAACCTTATGCATCCAACACGTGGAAGAGCTTGGATCTTTACTCTAGTGATACTGAGCACTCTGAGATGTTTACAGCATGTTGGGTCTTCTGTAAGTGTGCTTTATGGCTCTCTTCATGGCCCTGGAGAGAAGAGCAAACATCAGACTGGCAGACATTCTTTGCTTGACAGCTTTATGGTATCTGCTGCCAACTTGTGTTACTTTGGGGACAGAGAGGGTGCTTCCTTGTCTTACATTCAATTTAGATTCTTCACTCCCTCAAGTGCAATTTAATGCTGTCTGCTGGTCAGGGAAGGTGGTGGTAGACAAAGAGCCCTTTGTCCCAGGGCTTTGCCTCCCTGTGAACAGTGGGTAGTGTCAGGGAGAGCTACGCCTGTTCTTCTGCGTAAGTGGAGCAGTACAGCTCTGACGGGGTATTTTTAAGTTCAAAGAGGTGGGTGAGATCTAAGACAGGGAGGGACATTGCTCTGGAGTAGGGAACTTAGGTGAGTCCTTCCCAGCCAGCAGGTACACCACTCCCTGATATGAAGTGCATTTTGCATTTTAATTTGTGTTTTGCTTTGAACTTAACCTGGCACCCAACTATCACATAGTTCTCCTGGGGCTTTTCTGCTGTACAACTGAATATAAATTCTGGAGAACAGGGCCCGAATGCAGTGCTTCTGAGGGAGGCAGGCTGCCATGTGTCTGTGGGCTGGTAAACGATTAATGAATGTATGTTCTCAGAAGAAAACCAAGAAAAAAAACCCAACCCACATGTTTAACCCCCTGGTACCCAAATTTTGTTTGAGTTTTTTTCTTGAAAAAGCTTGTATAATCTGAAAAGCAGTCAGACGTTTGAAAGCTTTTCTTCACAGGTACTGCTAATAAAATGTTGCCACCAGCATATAGTCTTTATGCTTTTAAAAGAGAAATATGACTTCTGTAGCTCTGAATACTTGATTGTGTGAGGTTTCCTGAGAATTGCAACCCTTTTCTCCCATAGACAAATAGAAGAAAGTCTATTCAGTATTCATTTAAAAGTCTGATTGCAATACCCAGGCACTACTCTACAGAGTGAGAGGGCACTCATTTTCGTGAGTGGTGCAGCCTCTTCAGCTGTAAGTCTCAGCTCAGTCATGTCTGAAACACTTGTAATTGCCCTTATAGCATTGTTCCATGCTTTTCTGTTAGGGAAATTATTATGCCTTAAAATATATTTATCTACTTGTTTTTCATTTAATTGCTACCTCCTTTTTCCCACCGAGGCTGAGTTTTTCTATTCTAGGCAATCATGGCTTTGTAGTCTGGAAACTGTCTTTGTATTTCTGGATTTTTCAAACCTGTCATCTTGAAATAATGGATGAACTGTTCTTCCATACATGAACAAATATCTATATTCTTAACTCTCTGGACAAGAAAAAAAAAATTATCTTCAACAAGTTTAGTTACTGTCAGACTTCCCCATGGTCCTATCTCTTTGTTATTCCACTTTTCTTTGCCTATTTAAATTTTGGCAAATGCCTCTCCATTAATCTACAGTGCAATATCAAATCACAGGATCAAAATGCAGGTACTGAAGTTGCTGGCAAAAATCGCTTACTACTTTTGCACCTGGGGGTGCACATGTTCTTCCTGTTCCTTCATCTCCCCCCATTAGCCAGTCTGGTGAAGTAGCAGCTTTAACTAATGAAATATTCCCCTTTTCTCTGACCACCTGTTTTGCAGAATCTCTTCTACTTTGCATTTTGTTTTATAACTATTAAGGAATGTATACATATGTCTTCCCTTTTTTTTTTTTTTTTTTCTCCTCACTTTCTTGCTTGCTTCCTTACTTGATTTGCCTTACTTGATTGATGAGCCCAAGCAGTTTGTTTGGGGTGTATATGGTACTTGCTTTCTAGTATTGTACACCAGCAGCTTCCCAGAATGCAAGCTATGGATCAAAAATACCTTTTTGATGTGAGGAGGTGGTTCAAATTTAGCTTCTAGTGAAACGGCGGTGTGCAGTTCTTCATCAGGTTGCACTGCTAAGAATCTTTCGCTCTCAACTTCATCTCTCTGGAGTCAGCCAGACTTTTTTGCAGTGTCTAGTTTCCTTAAAGCTATCATCCTCATAAATGAAACGTGGCAGACTGTGAGACTGCTTCTCTCTTTCTATATATACAACCTTCTGTTTATGAGAATTCTGCAGTCACCTACAGAATTTGTAGAATTTGCTTGACATTCAAGTTAGTGGTTAGATATATCGAAGCTTGTATTCAGCCTGCTGATGAAACCCCATTCAACTCTGGTTTAGTTCCCATCCACCTTCCAGTTTTGCTGCCTGGACTGTCTGAAACTGCTGTAGAGTCTGCAGCTCTCAAAGGCTGCTGCTCTTTGATGTAATGAGAACAGTAGGGTTTGTTCACAGGGTAGTATTATTCCAAATAATGGAGGAAGAGTCTGATTATGTCCCAGAAGTTCATGGAAAGAAAATACCTGTATTTTCTCTCTTGCTTTCCAACCTGGAATAAGAGTTTGTGGTTTGTACACGCCAGTTTGTACTATAAAATTTGTTTGGTTTCATGGGATTTGCTTGGTGCCTTAAAGGAAACAAAAACTTGTGATGATAGTGATATTTTTCAATACTATCTCAGTGAGGTACTAGGTGGAAAGAGGCATACGCTTTTAGATACAGCTGTCAAAGTAGAGGAGAGCAAGACTTCAGCGCGAGTATCATCTTACCCTTGTTTAAAAAACCTAAGATTTGCCTCAGCAGTGAACTTTCTATGTTTTATTTGTGAGAAGGGAAAGGGAGTAGGAGGAGAGAGGGAAAACTTGCAGCTTTTCCAACTGATGATTCGAAGTATCACGTTTCCCTCAGACTTCCACAGTTCTTGGCTGTTACTCTACGTCTGCAAACTTGCAACTTGCTGAAGTTCAGCTGTGACCCTATAAGCTGTCACTGTAAGGTGGGGGGGATTTTTGTTTGCTTGTTTCAGACCTCTGCAGGCAGCAAAGCAGCTGATCGGAGTTGCATCAATTAGGAAAGAACTCTAGAGGCTTATACAAAAGAAATTAACTGGGGAGGATGACTTTTTGAAAGATTGCAATTGAGGGAACAGTAGAATAGCAGCCAGGAAACTGGTTCCCAGAAGACTGGGAGATGGGCTAAATCACATAGGATTTGCTTGGCATTGCTTGAATTACTTTGCCTTAGCTCTTGGCTGGTACAGTGGAGTGCTGGGCTCATTTGCATGATGCTAGAAAGACTTAAGTGCTTGGGAGAAGGGTCTTAAAAGCTGCCTAACTTAACCACTAGGAAGCTGAGAGGAAAAGGCTGATCCCCACTGGGAATTTGAGGTGTATTTAGGGCTGCACTTGAGGATCCAGGCTGATCCCGTTTCCGACCACTTGAGGCTGCCTTAAGTACTAGCTAGCTACAAGGAAATTGGGAATGTAGCTCCTGAATTCCCAAGAGGAAGCTGTTCTCCTCTTTCATGAGGTACAACTTAAGGATTTAAAAGGAAGGAGATGCATGAACACTACAGCCTGCCTAGTTGATAAGCCTCCTGCCATTGAGGTTGGGGTAGGCATAAGCTGCCTGTTTCTAGGCACTGAACAAGGCTTGAATTAAGTGTGAAGCTGCTTCACCCTTTCCTACCTTGAAGTAGATGTTCAGGCATGTAGAAGAACCATACAGTTAAAAAGCTTTAAGGGTAGTTAGAAGCTCAAAGAGGGTCTGTTAGCCTGTAGCTTGTAATTGCAAGCCTGGAACTTCACACCTGTTTTCCTAAAGTAGAATTTTACGGATTTAATGCCAACTATCAGGCCTTGAAGTTGACCCTTGATGGGAGAAGAGAATAACAAGGCAGTTGTAAAGGCCATGGTCACTGTTTAATCAGTAAAAAAATACATGCTTTTCCTTCTGTGCAAACCTTGAGGAAGAATTTTTACAAAATCTGTTTGAGCTGAAGAGTGGTATGTTTTGAGTTGATAGTTCATATAGATAATGATGCCTTTTGTTAATCTCTTACTTAACTCTGGTGCATGAAATTGGGGTTTGTGTTTTCACATGAACAGAGTAGCAGGTGCAAAAGAAAGCAAGCAGATGTCACTGCTATGAAATCTTTACAAAGCATGATGCAGTCACCAATGCAACTATCCCATGACTCTTACTCTTACCTGGAATGTAGTGCATGCTACAGATACAGACTTTTGCAGAGAAGTACAATCGTTAATGCTTAAGGGATTTGGCCATGGTTTACTGAAATTGCCATGAGCTTCCTATGATTAGTCTAAGAAATCTCTTTTAGACTGACTGTCCCTTTTGCTTCTTGGGGCTGGCAGCAGAGCTTTTACAACTGAACTAACATGGCAAACAAGCAAGGCAAAAATTATGAATGTCTTTCCCTTCTGTAAATACAGAACCCAGCTGGCAGGAATGTAGAGCAGGGTTTTTGATAGGTCATGTGTGTTTGAGGAGGGAGCTGCAGAGGAATCTGTCGCACAGGATGATGTCATCTTGTGAATTTTTGGATGCCCAAACAGATTTTTATTCCCCCCCCCCCGCCCCCCCGGAGCCAGTGTTTGGTGTTCAAAACAACTGATAGGAAGTACGGTAGGAATTCTTCAGTCAGCATCCTCCCCATGGAAACCAGCACACTTCACGTCTGGGAACGAGAGCCGGTCACGTCAGTGCTGCCTATTAAAGCAACTGACATCACAGACGTCTTAAGCTTTGACTGAACTACTGTACCAATTGGTGCCAACAGGAAAATAAACCCATGCTATTTAAGCCATGTATAACTGTTTATATGGAGAATGTAATTTGTGTGTTTAATTTAGCCTGTGATCTAAGACAGTAATTCTGCTGTGTCAGGGAAAGGCACTTCTGTGAGCTTTGAAACTGAGGAGTGGAAGAACTGGCTTTTTTCTCTGTCATGAGCTGTTGTGCAGAGATTTTCTGTTCTCAGTTGGCAGAGATTAACTTGTTGCAGTGTGTGTAGGGGAGAAGCTATTAACACTAATAGCAAAGGTGACCATTACTAACTGGATAGGAGAAACATGGGTATTTAACTTCTCATTCTGAAGGACCTAAGCATTAGAGGGGAAACTGAAGCCTGTACTCACAGCTTTATGTACAGATATGAAGCTCTCTTTCTTCCATTTGTTCCCTTTACTGCAGGTGAGACTCAACTCTTCTTTTGAACCCGAGTGTGCAGTTTGATCCCAAAGGCAGGCAGAGCAGGGCCAAAGAAGGAAATACAGTGTATATGTCTATACTGTATGGGGGCTTTCATGAGTGTCCTCAAACTAGGAACACCTGGCTGGTGAGCCACCTGTTACAAAATCTACAACATTGACAGATGCTACTGTCATCTTGGATGGTTGATAGCCTATGTAGAGTAAGAAGGACCTTTTAAATCTAAATGCTAAGAAGGTTATGTTTTTCAGGGGAGTCACCTTCACAGCACACTCTTTAAATATTTGTCACCAGTTCAACCTTTTCCGGTTCATCTCACATGAATTCTGTATTGCAGTAGACTGGGAATAGCCAGCTAAGGCTGGCTGGCTGCATTTGGGTGGCTGAAATAATTCAAGCCAGCTGTGTCTGTTCCTTGTTGCCTTGTTTCATGGTGCTCACCTGATGCCTCTTTTAGTGTGTGTGTGGAGCAGCTCATCATGTGAAAGGTCCTGTTTTTGTCATGATGGCTGCATGCATGCACGAAAAAGGAAGAGGGACATATGTGATTAGGATGCACAATCACATCTGAAGGTCTTCATCAAAATGATGGGATGAGCATTTGTGGTCTTCTGCCAGAAGAAAGGGGGGGTGTGGGTGTCGGGTTTTTTACCATTAATAACCTTTTGAACATAGGCAAGTGAGAGATGTGTATCTATGGAGGAGAAAGAGTGTTCAGTGGGAAGTACTGATAGGGGAAAGCTGTCTCTGATAAAATGCTGCATGGGCCTCTGCATTTCTAAGCTCAAGAAATAAAGGCTGTGTAGGCCAAGTGGGACTGTTGTGAAGCTTGATGGGAAAAGTGAAACCTTGGTGAGATGGATGGACAGGGTGGCTTGCATAATCTGGTTCTTTAGCTACTGTGTCCCTGCTAATTTAATTACTAGGGTTCAAAGCGTATCAGGGGAATTAAGACATTTGCTACACAAATGCCATCACCAAAAAAAAAAAAGAAAAATGAAGTAGTGCTGTGTTTAAGATTCATGCATTTGAGTTGAGAGATTCTTACGAGTGTGACTTGGAAACCCAGAACCAGCTGCTGGGAAGGATGCCTCCCTTGGAGTCGGTACAGGGGAAGGGCTACAGCATATCCTGGGGTGTGGGATGAGAAATACTCTGAGTAGGAGTGAGAGTTGCAGTGTGATAGTAAATCAGCTTTAGCCTTCTCTAGGTGTTGTTGGGATGTTGGATGGGGGAAATGGTCCAATTACCTGTAACTGTTCATGGTATCAGTTTTTTCCTGTGAAGTGCTTTCAGATCTTCCAGGAGGACAGTTGCTATAAAAATATAACGTGAATTTAGACAAACTTTCTAACTGAAATTAATGGAGAACCTGAGTTTGTCTTCAGACTGATAGTGTCTTAAACCATTCTGTAAATAGAAGAGAGACTGACATTTATAATAATATCTTGCATGCATCTGTTCGTATCTGAAAAACTGCTTTATCTGATTCTGAAAAGGTGGCTGAGGGATGCACTTGAAATCCGAAGAGGTTGGGGTTTTTTGGTTGGTTGGTTGTTCTCCTTTTTGTCAATTTGATTCCTGCTGGCTGACCACTACCCCACTGCAGGAAGCCTATGGATGTCTGTGGGTTACCTGTGTTTGTCTACTGATGTGGTAGTACCCGCACTGCTAAAGGTAGACAGCATGGACCTGAAGGTCTGCAAGAGCTGTTCTAGGTAGATGGTTGGGAGCAGATGTGCTTGTGCTGCCTTGCCAAGCTGGGAGCACAGTGCACAGACTTCTCAGTGGCAGAGAAGCTTCGCTGATCTTGTCAGCTTCTACTCCTGTAGTCATCCCACTGAGTGTGGGAATGAGCGGGGGAAATATTACGGCAGTAGTAGGGAGGGAGAGGAATGAGGGGGAGATGGTAGTGGAGGGGGGAAGCAGGAGACAATAGCAGCAGCAGCCTGGGTGGCGGTGGAGGGCAGGAGCAGGAAGAGGTGGTGGGACTGGGGCTCCCCCATGGGAGTTCGGGAAATGCCGGCCTTGCAAGGATGAGGCGCTCTGCCAATCCCACTTTGGGATCAGGGCTCTTGTTTCGGACCGGTAACTCACTCTGAGCTCTGAGTGGTTCTCAATACTCTGCTTAGGAAAATTTCTGGTACCATTTTTAACAAAAAGTTGCTTTGCTAATCTGCATTTCTGGTTAAAACTCTAATGACTAGAATTAGTCTGTCTAGAAGAAGGAGACATATGGCAAGCAAATGGCCCTTTTTAATGAGCCTCCCACTCGGCAGTTGGCTGCTCATCCAGTTTGTGTGTGGCACAGTCTTAGAGCAGCATCTTACTGCCAGAAGAAGAAAAAAAATCCTGCAACCTTTTGGTGGGTTTTCGAGGAGGGGAGGAACAGATCATAATGTAAGTATTAGAGAAAGACAAAGCCCCATGTTAGCTTCTTCAACAATTTGTTACCAAAACTATACGAAGATGTTCCAGAACCTGGTTTAGAAAGCTGGAAAGCACCCAGTTCTTTATCTCTCAATGGTGGTTGGCTACCATATGTACCTTTTTACAGCATGTGGGGGTTTCTAATGATAAATAAAATAAGTAACATAATACCTGACTTCTGAAAGCCACAGTAGTCTAAAAGGCGGCAGTAAGTGATTGCAGCTGGTCTATAAAATCCTATTAAAATTAATTTTATTAAATACCCAATGGAAAATACTGTATTTGGTAGCCAGTAGTGGGTCTGGAGGATTGATGGGTCCATTGTTCCTTAACTGTAGGTGCCACCAGTATGGGAGCATAAAATTTATGATGACCAATCTCCGCTATTAGTAACAGCTGTGTGATGGATCTAAGAGAAATCCATTGCAGAGGTGTAGCTGTGTAAGGAGTCATGCAAGTAAAAACATACTTAGTTATGCCCAACTTCCTCATTCAGCCTTATGACTTCAGATGAACTTGTAGCAAGGTCAGGCTGTCCTTCAACACTTAACCTTGCCTGCTGAAGAATATTCTGTGCTATGGCAATGACTTTTAATATTGGATCTGACGTTGATGTTTGTTCTCATATTGGAGTTAGTTTGTGTATAGCAAATGGAGAATACCTTGCCCTCCATCATCCTGCTGCTGACCCCCTCTGAAGCGCTGCCTCACCTGATGTGCAGTAGTGCCACTTTTCTATCTTGCTGTGATTTCTAACACTTCTCCTGGCTGCTCAGTGATTGCTTTGAAAGTGCAAAGTACTTTACCACCCTCTGTGTGCAGTTGGGACTACCCAGCCTTCAGCTAAAGAGAGGGCTGCTTGCGCAGACTTCGGCTTTGAGCACTGCCACCACATGGTGGTTTAGTTGGATCCTTTGTCACTGTAAGGAAGAGGCTGGTTAAGTATTTCTACAAGAAAACGAGAGGTGTGGTTCAAACCTGTTTCAGCAAGACCGCCTGCAAGAAAAGTGGGAGGTACTGGAGTTCACTGGGGTGGTTGCAGTGGCAGAGTGCACCTAACCCTTCACCTGGTACTATTTACTCTATCTTCAGTTGCCATGAATAAAATTCTTGTTGCTCTTTCAGAAGAGGAAGGGAAGCTATTAGCAACAATGATTGTGCGCATCCAGCTCTTTTGATAAGATACGAACTAGTAATTGCAACTTAAAATAACTTCTCCCAGTCCATCCTGTTAGCTGCGCAGTTGTTATCTAAGCAGCCTGGAAACAGAGCAGTGCCGCTAGCCTCAGACACTGCCAGGTCTAGTGTCTGACAAACTGGTTTGAAATCTGGGGACTAGCTTTTCAGCTGGCCAACAGAGTCTGGGTGGGTTGTTGGTTTGTTGGGTTTTTTTTCTGTAGAATGTTAATCTGCAGTCTCGCAGGCTTTCTTCCAACTGTGTGCATCTAGCAGCAACTTGCAAAGTTCTCCCTCTCCAGGCCTTGTCTGGACACACGCCAGCTGAGCGCATACATACAAACTTTTTCTATGTCAAATTGCTGGTGACCAATTATAGCAGTACAATATGGAGGGGAGGAGGGGGAAGGCATTTGACTCTCTGTATTTGCCAAGTCATATTATCATAGCAAGGTGTGAGTAACAGCCACTCTATATATGTGCACAAATGCCAGATCCCACTTCGATTTGATTTCCAAGGTATTTGTATGCCAGAAAGCAGACTACTTCCAGATACCTTTCCTTTGTGTGTGAGCAGTAAAAACCATTCAGTGTCAGTAGGTTGAACTTTTGCGGGGGGGAAATGTAAATATATTTTAACGAAGTTATGCTGTGATGGGCATGTAACTAAAAAAGCAATGCAGCAAAATTGTCTACCTAATTTTACCAATGTGGCTCAGCTAAACTGTGTTCTTTGCTGTGGGGATGCATGTAGGGGGATTTTTTTAATATTTTTTTTTTTTAAATATAGTTTTTCCATTTTAAAGCGTAAAGGGAGTGTACACTTTTATGGCATGGTGAATTAAATAAGATTGATCAGGAGTTGGTAGGTCCTGCCAACTCTACAGTAATTGGTAGAAAGTTTTCACAGTGTCTGATCCTTTTCTATCCAGGAATAAACTAGTAAGGTAATTAGTTTATTGTCTTAAATTCATCTGAAAAAGGTTAGAGTAAATTTAATGCAACCCAAAAGCAGGCTTTTGAATTTTATGTATCTCTGATTAATCAAAAAATAGCCAAAAGAATTCTTTCATATGCAGTTTTCGACAAAACTATGTGCTTTAGACACTTGGACCTACATGAAATATCAAAATACATTAGTTTCACAAATTTTAAGAACAAAGAGTAAAGTTAACTAGTGTGCTTGAGGGAGATGGGGAAAGAAGTCTGGGATGCTGTGAAATTCCTGTATGACAAATTGCCATAGCTTGTATACGTCTGAGTGGGTGTGCAAGGAAGTTGGTGTTTCCATTAGAAAGTTTCTGCAAAAGAAGGTTGCAGCCGGTCCTTTCCATTTTGAAAAAGCTTTAAAGGGAGCAGGGAAGGGGGTTGAGTCCTAGAATTAGAAACCTAGTAAGTATTTAAGGCCTATGAAAATCAAATTCTCTTCAAGTTTTGAAAACAAAACCACTATATGAATGCTTCCTGAGAGAACTGCTCTGCCCAAATCAATATCACGAAGTATCTGCTGCCTTGTTTAGTACAAGGCTACTTTTTTGGGGAAAGAACATTTTCAGCTTTAAGTGCCTGTTGTGCTCATAAGCTGCTATGGTGGATAGGAGCTGTACTGCATATAAATAGAGACCCTCACTTTGAAGGCCTATATCATAGGAACCATATGTGTGCTTTATGTGTGTATTTCTAATGTTTGCTGTTGTGTGTGGTGATGATGGGTATTGATTGTTTTTCATCGTTCATAGTTACTGGTCCAGTCACAGCGATCTTTAGATGCATTTATAAAATAAAGTGGAGGAGAAAATAAGCATTACTGCCTGGGGCCTCACCTTGAGCAACAGTAAGTCTTGCTCTTCCAAATGTGAATCAAAAGTTTCAACTGTTGCAGTCTGAAAGGCGGCACTTGAGTAATACTCAATCATGTTCATAGTTGAGTTGAATTGGTTTAAAACAAACTCTTTTTAAAGGCTGACTTACTTCTATGTAAAGCTCAAAACCTTGCGTGGATAGCTATTTGGAAAACTAAAATGTGGGACCTGGTTGGTTAGCATTTGCCCTCATTGACTTCAAAAGAAATCAACAATGGAAATGACTTGGGCTGGTTTTGGCAGATGAGGCTTTTTGTTTCTTGCTTTCCTTAGTTGGAGGGATGATCTTGGGAATGGGGACAGAACACTTTGACTAGCATTGCTATAAATATTAGTCTCCCCTCCAGGAATTCTCTGTACTAAACAAATAAACAAACAAAACTGTTTTAAAACTTTGTCCTTTTATGTGAGGAACCATTAAAATGAATACAAACACCCCCTTATCTATGCCCTCAAACAGTTTCTCTGAAATGGATATAAAAACTTTGTGTGTTGTTTTCTTACGTTTGGGGTCTGTTTGTGGTATGCAGCCACAACTCCATGTTATTGCATGCTAGAGCATGTCATACCATGGCTTCTTGGGCCGGATGAGTTTCACAAGTTAATTATGCTTAAAATCAACAAATGCTATAACTCAGAAATTTGTCTTGAATGATCGGTTTTGTAGTTCCAGGGCTTAGTAATCCTCATCAGGTAATTCTTCACTAAGTGTAGTCTTCACTTGAAAAGCTCATCAGTCGTTCATCTTGGTAATTCCTCACTGGAGGAAAAAAATCTTCCTCTGCCATAGGAGGAGAGTGGTTATGGCACATGGGTGATGTCAGAACTTTTGGGTAACATTTGGAGTAAATGAAAAAACAAACAGCATCAGGGAGGCATTAGATGAAGCTCTTCTTAACTGGCCTCTCAGGTCAGAGGAAAACTCTATACTCTCTCTGTTACAAGTAAGCTTGCAGAAGTACATAACGTTACCTGAGTTGAGCCATGGATTTTTTTTTTTTTTTTTTTTTTTTTCTCTCCGAGAGTAGTAAAATTCCCACTAATTTCAATGGGAGCAGAGCTAGATGACTGATGAGGGCTCTTGAGAAGAGCCTACTTCTGAGTGTTTGAAAATACTTGTATTCTCTGGTATTCTGCTGGTACTACCATGGCTCAAAAGGTGAGAAATACAAGGAAGCAATGTGGGTGACTTCAAGTTATTTGACACAATGCCCTGGATCTAAGGGCTCAGTTCCATGAGAGAAGGTGGAGGCTACAGGTAGCAAGATTTTCAAATCTTATTTAGAAACAACTAAAATTCAAAAGCATGTTGCCTTAAACTTTGAAGCTTAATCTGGCAGCTATAAAAGAATGTCCATCTAGATCTGTATAGAAATAAACTATAGCAAAATCAGTTTAATGCCCAAGGGTGGATGGAGCTAATGCAGATATGAGGATGCTTATATTTGTTTGGCTGATTCCATATTAAATGTAGTTCAGATGTAATGGTGGCAACAACAACAAAAATGTGATTCCATATTAAATGTAGCTTGATTGTAATGGCAGCAACAACAAAAATGTGTACTTACAAACTCGGAGCATGTAAGTACAATTATTAATTTTAAATGCACTGAATTAGTCACTCCTAACCACCCACAGCAATGGATTTATAGGTGGTGTGTTTTGGAGCACCAAATCTACGTTCCTTACTCTTAGCTGCTATGGCTCAGAAACATCATAGGAGTGAAGAACAGTATAAATGTGGTTTCCACTGAAAAGAGCAGGCACAAGACCATATACAAAGGACTTGTATTATTTAGTAAGAGCACCTCTTCTTGTAAGAGTTGTGCTGCAGACTGCGTGAACCACATCCAATCAAATATTTGCAAACAGATGCGCTTGACTGTTGTTTCTCCTCTCCTCCCTTCCAGCAGATACAATTGCACATATTAAAACTAGCTCATAAAGATTAATTCTGTATAATAACTTTTTAGTAAAAAAAAAAAAGGAAACCACATCCAAACTGTTGCTTTCTATAAGTAGTCAAATCTACTTGTTTTCATGGCCATGTACATTTATAGAATTTTTCATCGTGAATGGAACATATACAATGCAGAAGTAAATGTAAAATAACACAGTACTTTTTCCATGGATGTCTTTCAGTCTGGTGGTAGATGTTTTGGTGGAGTTTTTGGTTTTATCTGTTCAATTTCTTTTACAAACTTTTTACATGGGAACTACCACTTACAATTTGTGGAGACCTAATAACTACAATGTTTGACTATTCCAGAATGTGCAACTAAGAGAGACGACAAAACTTTTTCTGCAAACAGTTACAGATGCAAGAGTTCAGCCCAACATGGAAATCAAACGTTGGGTGTCGACACCAGTATTCTTTCAAATAGTGTAAACAACCAGACAGATTATTCTTAGCAATGATTTACAAACCCACCAGAGATTTGATTGCATCCAGATTATAATGCAACATTTCCCTCTGAGCTGCAAAGTTAGAGTTATTTTTTCAGTAGAGGTTGTTAGGTTGCCACTTTTTTTTTTTTTTGCTGTCATTTTGAGCCTGTGTGTGGTATCACCTTGATGTTTTTGACTGCTCAACAATCTCATGTTAACTAACAGAGAATTTAAGTAAACATGTGAAGAACAGCTAGGAGATTGCTAAACTTGTATAGAGATTTGGTAAATTCCCCCAAAAGAAAGCAAGCAAGCATTTCTTCTATGCTTGGCAAATCCTTTTATTGGAATTTTTTCCCCTTATGCTATCAGACTGATCTATCTATTTATTTATTTACTTCTTTTTTCCCTGCAGATGTACTGGCTTCAGGCACTGGCGACTGACCCGAGTTATATTTGTGGAGTTGATGTCTGTATTGTATTGATTGTGCTATTCCTAAATATAGCAAAGTCACTTTTAGACTGTTCTCTCTCTCTTGTTTTGCAGTCGTGCAGAGATGCATGTTCTTCTGTGAGCTATTAAGCACCACTATCCTGCAAGTTCAATACCTTCGTGTTTAGGTTTTGAGTAGAAGCTTTCTGATCTTGGGAACTGTGAAAAGTAGTAATTTTAAAAATATCTTTATGCTGTAATTGACTAGCAGAAATTTTTAATGATCTTTTTGAATAGCTGTTAACTGTGAAAGTAGATTTTAGACCATTTTAAAAAACTAAACACTTCCCTCTTTCATTGTGCAATTAGCAAGACCTATATATTATTTGGCAAAAGTCATTATGACTTTTCTAAAAAGTTACTGCTATATGGTCTTAAAGGCTGCTTTGTGTTAGAATAAATCTTGCTCAAAAAGCAAAACATGCAAGTCCAAAATGTTGGCCGTAGGTTTTCTATGGTTTGTTCAGTTCTGTAAAACTTTCTAGTAAGAGACTACTTACTGTTGTAGTCTTGCAAGGATAAGACAGTAGGGTCATCCTGGTTGTTCTTTGTGAGACAAATTGTTTTCCTAACTATGAACATGCTGTTGAAGGTCTTGTTCTGGATGCATCTCATCGATTAGGCCCAGCCAGGAGAAAAATGAGAACTTCCCAGGTGAAGCAGGAAGGTGGATGAGACCGAAGTTCCCCAGGCTGGACATGTAGCAAGAGTGAGTCATAACCCATGTCTATATAAGCTGCTCCTCTAAGATGAGAGCCTGTATTTTTGAATACCAGATGGTGCAGGCTGAGATAATGGAAGATGAGGAGGAATTCCTGACTCTGGGCTGAAGTATTCCTGTGGGCTTGTGCTAGAGAGACCCTAAATTAAAGACAGTAACTAAACTAGCCTGATCCTGAACAGAGACCAGCTTTAAAAATACTTGGTATCTGGCTAGAGAGCAATATTTGTGCCAACAGTTGTAACTTTGCACTGAGTTGCAGTGTATTCATGAACACAGATGCAAAACTGGAAGACCATCATGTAGTTGCAATGGAAAATGTCTGTCCAACCACTAACATCTCACAAGTAGCAGCAGCAGCTTTTGGTTACATAGCGCCGGAGTATGAACCTGAGTTCAGTTCATGTGCCTCAGCTCCGGATTTGTCCCGTGGGCTGGAGCATCGGCTCCACGGAGGTCCGCACCACTGGCATGAGGCTGGCGGTGATTGAGTGGGACGCTGCTGCCGCAGAGCAAAGTGGGACACCTGCTACAAACTCCTTGCATGCCATTTCTGTTTGGTAAACAGAATGTAAAGCACTAGAGGAAGTAGTAAAGACAATAATTTATAATCTTCAATTCATGATGTAATCAGGACGCTTACAAGAGGGGATTTTGTAACCGTCTTTCCTGTTTTATTAGTATTATCTTGTATTGCAAAACTCTTCCTATTACCGGATCTGTTTGTAGGTGTGTTTATTCTTAGGGGTTGGGCTTTTCTTTCATCCACAAATTGAACTGTTAATGTCTGGTGTATTTACGTTACACCCATTTCGCCATTTTTGAGTTCTTGAAAGATTCCAGTCTGCAGTTTAACATTCTCCACTGACCATATAGTATTAGAACTGATTTGTGTCTGATTTATGTGACCTTCTTCTTTCAAAAGAACAACCAACCTGGATAGTCCATTTCCTCTAAAAACGCTTAATTCCATACCCTTTTCCAGTCCTTTCTTCATCCTGCTCAAGCTAACTGGTAAAAATCCTTTCATTTGGTCTGTATGTTGACTGCTTGCACATAAATGTGGATTTGACAAAGCAGTTAGTTGCAGCCTGCTTTGTGTCTAACGTACTGACAAAGGTTTTAAGCAGGACTGAAATCTAGCTAACAAGGGCTTAAATCATACAGCTAAAGGATATGAATGCAAATTTAAGTGTTGCAGCCATAATATCTAAACGGTCCTTCAAAAAAATCAGTTGCTGACTTGTTGCCAAGATGTTCTTGGGGAGTTTTTTGTTTCTATTTCTTTAACAGAGGTGGGAAAGGTGCTTGGGCTGGATTTCTTTTCCCTCATCTTGGAACTTAATACACCCAGAAGTACAAAAGTGTAATTCCAGCAACTTGTCTTCAAAAATGTAGCATTTAAAAGAATTCTGACCTTGTGCTGCAGAATGTTATAGACACCCAGAAAAAATGCTTATGTAACTTCAGAAACCTCTTACTTGAATTGCACCGCAACTGGTCTTAAGCCATATTTGGTGTCTACTTCCAAATTAAAATAATACTTGCTGAAGCTGGGAAGAACATGGAGCTATGAAACCATTTTTTATTACGTGCCTAGTTTATAAATGGCTGACATGATTGCAAGAAACGTGCTTCCACGTGTTTGTGTGTATACGCACACAGTGATACACCTGTGATCAATCAGCAGACTACAGCTCATTTTCTTATGTCTAATTCTTATTAAAGAAAAGTGAGTATCTGTATGACATTTGATTTCAAACTTGGTGTAACTAGTTAGAGAGCTTGACAATCCTTTTCTATTTGTAAAGCAGCCATAATACCTTAAGCACCATTCAGATACATAGGCAAATAGTCCTTGGCGGTGGGAAACTTTCATCCCATTAAAGGCAAGCAACAGAAGAGAGGGGAAGAGGAGGTGGCAATAGAATATATATACTTTTAGGAATATATACATTTAGGGTATGTTATCTAGGCAACTCTTTAGAGCTGCATGGATCTTATTCAAATGGCTGTATGATTTTTCTTTTTTTTTTTTTTTTTTTTTTTTTTTAAGCTGGCAACTTCTTCCGCAACTGAGTGATGCTTCCTGCCTCCCTTTCTTGGTAGGGAGCCTGCGTGTTCTGCCAGAAAGCAGCTGTCACTTGACACAATCTGTTCTGTGCTCCGGCGTAGGCTGGCTGCTCAAAGGGGAGCTCTGTTGATTCTTACACATTAGGAGATTAGAGAGTGACTTCAACCTCCCTTGGTTATTAGGGCTTAAAGACCAGCTGCAGAATGAAATATTTGGAGCCTGTTTCACTAGCGTTCCGCAGTGAAGTGGGTCAGGGTTATGTGCTGAAGGAGGGAGGGGTATGCTATTCCAACATCTACAGATGCTTTAAGTGTATCATGGTAGATGTGGCGGGGGCGGGGGGAATTCTTTAAGAGTTTATGAAGTGGGAATTTTGGTTTTGTTTGTTTCTTTGCAGGGGTTGAAAGATAAGGTCCACGTTTTTAAAATTTATATGTATATATGCATGTGCATATATAAAAATATATACACATGTATATATAAGTACACACCCCTATATGTATGTATGAAATTATGATTACTAATTACTGCCACCTCTTCTAGTGACTGTTAGCAATTCAGAGTTGCACGATGCTGTTCCTGAAGGCCAATTTCTTGTTACTGAGAACAGAAAAATAACGGGGTAGTAATACCAAGCTTCCTTAACAGTAACAAGTCAAGGAAAAAAATATTTCTGCAGAACAATTAAGCCTCTTTGGAAGGTAATGAGCACCAGAATCACATGCCAAGGCTTAGTTGCAAGGAGTTTCCGAGTTTAAAGAGACACTTGTATGTGAGCTTAATTCTCTAAAATAAGCCTTAATTAATAAATGGCAGTACAGTGAATTTTGCCATCTACTAGGTCATCTGAGAGTCCTGTCTAAAATGCTTCCTCAGGACAACTTTGAGAGAGCCAGTAGTGCTTACCCTATTTGTATACAATTATTTTACTTATTGCTCTGTTTCAGTGATTACTCCACAGACAGTCTGATGTGAAAGTAAACACCTTTGGGGGTATATTAATTAAATTTAACTGAAAGGCAGCATAGCTGAAGGATATAAGAAGAACTGATTACCCTTTGGCATTTTTTCTGTTCCTAAAGCTGAATGAAGAAAGATTATTTTTGTGTAATCTTAAGGCATCTTTAGATTTGCATTGTATATAGTCTTAAATTTAAGAGAATTTGTGATAAAGACATCTTCTCTTTTATGCTTAACATTTATGTTTCCATGCAGAGAGAGCACAGTTTAGGCCTACTAGTTAAACTACAGTGATTTAAGAAGGTAATGTGAAAAATCAAACTCTAGTGTATATTTAGGGTTCTCCAGTGAACTGATAGGAAAGGTGATTTTATAAAATTCGATCCATTTATTCTACTAGAAAAGCTATTATAGACAGTGTGTGAATGACTCCCATGTTGGAAAAAGATGGAAAATTTATCAAAGAATGCAAATAGCTCAACAAAAAACAAGTCGTCTGTTTAATTACAGCCTCATGTTTAAATGACAAACTGTGGCACTTTCTTGGTTTCTTAAAGAAGTGGTCTTCATCTCCTTCAGGCTGTGAAATTGAAGTTTGTCACAATAATTCAGAAAATTCATGTGTTCCACAGGCATTGTCCGTGAACGTTTCAGCTGTTCAACTTTGTTAGACATCATGAGATCAAATCCTTCTCGCCTCTCTCCCACAATCTTCTCTCTCTTCTGTCTGTAAAGACTTTTGTTTGTATAGTTTCTTGGAACAAAATCCACTGACAGCAGTCTGTGCAGTAGATTTATTAAGCAAATACAGTAGCTCCTTCTGTAGCTTCCTTTCCTGTATCATGCCTGTGACCCTTGGAGTTTTTCCAAGATAATGTCAGTCTTATGCATGATAGTTGGATACATTAATTATGCTTATGTGGAACTGAGCATCTTAGACTTCATTCATTCATTGCTACTCTTCACAAATCTTGCCAAGTTAACTAGTTCGTAGAGCAGTTTGATTCTAAAGCAGAAACTTTTAGGTTATGGCTTGTGGGACCACCTACTACTTAGTCTTCAGAGTACTAGCAGGGTGGTGACACTGCTGCTTCTTGTTTCCAACTTTTACGTAACAGTTGAAAGTTAAAATCAGGACTACCCCGGAGGCTGTCTCAGTACAGCAAACTCGGTTATGTTGGTGGACAGACTTGTGGAGTTTGGAGATGGTCATTGTAACTTCACTGAAGTGGTTGGACCACTTACCTGCTGTTGAAGTTGTACAGGGTTTTCCTTTTAATGTTATGTCTTTGACCCATCTGAATATTTTTTTCAGTGGAGATCCTGATAGTTCTATGGCCAGTGTAAGCCTAATAACAAAAAAATCTTGCTTTTCACAGTTGCATTAAGTGTAGTCGATGGACCATTAAAAGCCATTACTGCAGAGGGAACAAACTTGGACACCTTCCTTTTCCCTCAAAACTCTCTTGTGTACTGAACTGTGTGTACTCTTAACATATCTTCTCTAAGCCCCTGCAGGAAAATATAAGGTAATTGGTAGAAAATGAAATGCAAAGCAAAAATTAAGGGTCACGCCCCACTGATTAAACATACTTGAAACAAGTACTTTCTCTTTAATAATTAAGTAATATGATGATGATCATGAACCCATTCTCAAGCCAATTAAAAGACATAGGTGTGGTATGTCTCACCCTGTTCTGGTGTTGTAGGTGTGAGCTACTTGGTGCTAGTCAGTCCTGAAAATCTTCCCCAAAGGGGGAGATTGTACCATTGGGTACATTTTCACTTAGGTGCTGTACTGAAGTAAGAACTTAAATGAAAATAGATTGAAACAGTGATGGAGATGAAGCAAACCTGGCAATACTAATGTTGACGTCTTTCATGTCATTGTGAGAATAGGAAGCATGGCAGAACAGGAGGACAGAACTGGGTTTTGGTTACTACATATGTTGATTGTTGTCAGTTCTCTACTAGTCTGAGTCTTCCCTAGTGGGTGAGTAGTACGTACAGGGTTCACTCCTCTTTAGGTTATTTTATATATAAAAACTGTAGCTGCTGTGCAGGCTGAAGTGTGCTTACATCAAGCAAAGGACTACGCTGGCCTAACTTAAATGATGAAACTTCTGTTTATGAGGATTCTTGATTGCATATTGACTCAGTTATGCCTAGCTGATTGAGATGACGCTGTACTGAATTAAAGTGCATTAATTTGCATATTACTTCCGGACTAATCAAGAATAGCTATAACTACCAAGTGCTTGATTTTGTCATGTCATTACTCTGAAGCATAAACTTTCTGTAGTCTGTGTGTTACCTTTTACTTAACAAGAAAGGAGAAGGGTACATTTCGTAGGTCGGTTTTTCTGGAAACTTGATTTGAATGGAGTTTTTGCTTAAGGTGGTATTTAGGGCTAATGGTTTAGCCTCATGATTTTAAAAGTAGTAGATGACAAATCAGAGTCTGTGGTGGATGTTGATCGCTACCAGTAAAAGGAATTCTTGGGGGCCTGCCAAAACATTCAGTTACCTAGCTTTTTCCAGGTGTGTTTTTGTTTGTGAATTCTCTTACTTTAAATTCTCTTAATTCTCTTAAATGCTTCCTAAGGGCTTTCCTGGAGATTCAGATGCTGTTTGTAATCTTATAAATTAGTTTATAAACACATTTAATTAAAATCTGTATGAGGACCAAAGGTTTATAGATAATTATGACTGTCCTGCAGCGGATGAGAAAGATGCCTGACAATTTTGCATGGGTGGATAAATGTAAGTAGACTTGTTAAGGGATCAAAAAGAAGCTTAAACTCACTGCTTGTGTTCTCTGTCTGAATTGAAACTAGAAGCTCATGGCTTATGTGATGCATCAGTTCACGTTCTGAGGCTGGAAATCCTGCACAGATGAGCCAAATGGAGGAATGTGCCCCATAGTGTGTATTAACAGGAAAACTAGCTTTTGATGGGTGGCCACTGCCTGCGTGGAAGAGGTGAGGCATTTTTGACCTTCTGTGATCACAGCAGACACTCCAGCCCTAGGCACAGGGCTGAGACTTCCAGATGGTGACGGATTACTAGTACTTGACCTAATTGTAGATGGGGAGGGAGTTCAGGATGAAAATCTTTTGGAGTGAATCTTGCCTGGTAGCAGTGGTAAAGACCCTACCCGGCTACAGGTGCTGATTGCCTCTTCCAAAGGGTGGTACAGGGGGGTGAGAAGCCAGCCTGGATCTGCAGGGAGGGTGCTCTCCTCTCTGGGAAGTGAAAGGATTGCTTGGGAGAAGATGGGGGCCTACACTTTTAAAATCTGGGTGCGTAAACCTGAGCCACTTTCCTGCTGAGACCCTTGGAGAGCAATATCCTCCCATTGTGTCTATGGAAAACAGAGGTTGGTAATGCTTTCCAATTAAATGAACGCTTTTGTAGAAGAATCACTGTGGCCGTTCTGTAGCTATAGGGTAGTCCTCCTTTGCTGGTCACAGAGAGGCCAATGCAAAATCCTGTGGTGCCTGTGTGCAAAATGAGACAATCGTTGGGAGTTGGTGATCCTGGAGATCTTGGTGAACTAGAGAGCTGTTACTGTGATGGTCTGTGGTTGATCAAAACCTGAACTTAATGGCCCAGGTGACTCTTTCCAGTCCCATGTTTCTGTGGATGCTACATCTAGCTGGTGCCAAAATGCCAGTGGATGTTTGAGGTATCAGGAAGCAGAAGGCCTTTGGCTAGCACTCTGAGCAGTTTCGGCCCTTTCTCTGTAAAGCAAATAAATGACAGCTTTTTGGGTAGCAGTCTGAGCCCTGACTTTAAATCTTAACTAAAGGTTTAAAACCTGGGTACCCTGGAATGGCTTATTTCTTCTTTGTCTGTGGAAAAACTGAGGAAGAAGGAAAAATGCAGGCAGAGAGGGACAGTAGCTGTAGTGTTTGCAGGTATGTTGTTTCTCTGCGACAAGAAGTTATATAGGGAGACATAATATTTTTGTTAGACCAGCTGGAATTTCACAAGATACAGTTGGAAAAGGCAGGCAGACTTTTGGGCACATGGTCCTTAGGGAGGAACAGCTATTTTTGCACTGCATGGGAGGGATGAGACACATAGTCCTTGGTGGGAAGAAAAAAATGGAGGACGTGAGTATTGAAGTAGGAGGGCAAAACACAGTTTGACGTACAGCAGAAAATGATCTCAGCCTTACAGGGTGGGACTTTACACTTTGTTTTCTGTGTGACTGGCCATTGTTGTTACCCGACGGATAGCAGTGTGGAAAGCGCCTGGTTTAGTGCTCTGTGGGCACTGTGTTGTTTTTGGAGTGGTGCATTCAGCTAAGACCTCTTCTGATTCCTGGTGCTTCAACACCTGGGAAATCTGTCTTCTGTGGGAAGGAGCAAGTGAGGAGAGGAGGCTTTCTTGTTATACAGGGAGGAGAAAAAGTTCTTGTTATACAGGGAGGAGAAAAAGCCATGTTAAAGACCTTCTTACAGAGTAGCCAGCAGTGCTCACCTGAACACGAGTCATCTCCACTTCAGTCCCTGGTCTAACAGACTGGAAAGCTGGACCTCTTGTGTTGCAGGTGAGCCTGCTGGCTGCCTAGTTTTTGAGGCATGAAAGAGAGATGCTGTCTGTAGTCCCAAATCTAAGAAGTGAACTATGAGGAAGGATGTTGTAGGATCTAAAATCCGGTGAAGATTTCTTAGAAATAACCATTATTTTTTTGTTTATACAATTAAAATAGAGATTTTTTTTTTAATGAATTCTAATAGTAGTTTTAAAAAACAACACAGAAAACCACTAATGTATCGCTGTACTGTAATGTCACTGTCTAACTGGATGTGCCTTCCTAACGTTTAATCTCAACCAGTTCTCCTTCAGAAAATTGAAGATGGTTGTTTACTATGTAATTTTACACTTACCTGATTGACAATAGGTTAAAGAGGAATTTTGTTATGCAAGTCCTTCTCAAGAGCATTCATTTACTAGCTACCAGTAGAAGAAGGGTTCAGAGAGTGAGCTGGGTGCATGATCTTATATTGCATGCGTTCACCATCTGTGATTAATCTGGATTAAAGAGGCCACACATGCAAGAATTTAATTTAGGCACTTTAACCACCCTGTTGATGTCTTCTAATAGATCTGAACTCAAAGCTATTATAAGAAAATTTTGATTCTCTAAATAACATCCTAGCACTGTTTTACTTTTGATGTAATTCAGATCGTAAACATTATAGTCACTATAAGCATCAGGTGGGTGGCAATTAAGGCAAATATGATATACTAGGCATGTAGTAGATCAGTGTGTAAAGATACCTTACACGCATATAGAGTTGCTTAATATGTCTATATAGTGAAAAGTACAGCAGAGTATCTATGTAAGAAAGCAAATGATTGACCTTTCTAGATTTCTTTCATTAGTCTTTATTGCGAGTAGTGGGTTTAGTAGTATTTAAGCTTAGGCAGCATCCTAAAAAATCAGATGAGCCAAGAGGTTCTTAAAAAATGCTTCTTGTTGTTGATGGTTAGTGGGTAGTGAGGGCTAATCGCTTGATTTAAAAGAATATTGGCTGGTCAGCTAGAAATATTTCTAGAACTCAGAACACTTTCATATGCTGTTACCAGACAAGACTGTTGTTGAAATCTATATAGTGTTTATCCTGGTGTACTTAGTAAAATAACATTGCTTCCATAAATGACACTGAAATCTTGGCTAAAGTTAGGTCACTTTGATCCTACAGCTGAGAATGGGAGGACACCAGGCAAAATGGAAAAGTTATGTTTGTAGTACAAAACACTGTTTGGTAAAATGTGGAAAAATATATTTGAAGAAAAGTATAAACTGTGTTCATTGACAGAAAATGCAGTTCATGTCTGTTGGTCTTGTGTAAGACAGTAGCATCTTTCATTATGAATGAGGATGGTTTTAATGGCATTTACTACTGTTTAAAAGCACTTCCCTCCCCTATCAGATTTGAATGTTGTTATGAGATGCTGTATTTTGAGATAGTCACTAAAATCTAACTTAATTAGCGATTCAGAAATCAACCAGGCAGAACCGTATCTTAAATCATCGCCCGTTCTAGAATCCAGAGGACTAGCAGTATGTAACTGGTAATACTTGAAAGCAGCTTTCAAGATTCAAGCTGGTTTAAGGATAGCCTCTGCACTCTGTGTACAAAATACAGGAGTTGGCTCTCTTAAACTACGTAATGCTACTCTGGTTTACGCCTTTTGAAAGAAAAATCCAGGGATTTTTATTTCTTTCCGGAAAGAAGGCTCTAGCCTGGCATATAGCAGCTTCCAGAACTTGTAAAGATATATGAAGCAAGCAGATATTAATCATTACTTGGGAGGCATCATCGAGATGTCACATTTTGTAGTTCTTAATTTTATGGCTCATTTCTGCCTTTTATGGTATTACTTCACTGTTTATTTCTGTAAACTCTTACGTATTCTTAATGCTGCTTCTGATTTCTTTCCTTAGGAGGGGAAAAAAAATATGTTTGCCCGACACCTTTCAGAAGGAGGATATTCAACAGAAGCTTCTTTGTTTTCTTGGTTTCTTGGACTAATTTACTTTGAGGAATTCAAAGCCCATGTCAGAACTTTTAAGCATATCTTAGAAAGTGACAAGTAAAGACATGAATTTAATTACTTCAAGCAGCAGATTTTCATTCACTACCAGTCTGTGTGTCCAACAGCATTTAGAAAAAATTGGAATCTTTTTTATTAAAATTAAGAGTTCTACAGTTGTTTCATAGTGTTTGTTCATCTCAGTTCATTAGGAACTATTGGAACTGAAGACACTTGCCCTTATATATGCATAATATCGCTCTTACCCATTACTTCACATATTTAAAATGCTTCTTTTGACTCTTACTCAACTCACTGCCCATCTTGCACTGCCCTCACTGCTTTTGCACATCAGCATCCCATTTGGAAAACTATTGTGATAGTCAATACAAACATCATCTATTCTATCAAATTTTCTAACCCAGTATAGTTTTGGGGTGCATGTTATTTACAAGCATTTCTAAAACATGGGGAGTATATGTGTGATGAAAACAGTTGGTTTTATTTATAAGGAACAGAAGCTGTCTAAACTGAGGAATTTTTAGAGGGTTGTAGCCTGAGTGCTCCCTTGCTAGGTTTTTATAGTCTGTTTGTGTATTGCTACAGAGACAGAAATATCTGTGTGCAGCTGAACATCTTGCTTGTTTATCTTAGTGATCATTGCAGGTGTCTGTTTTTCCTAATTGTGGTCTAGTTCTCTAAGATGTTTTACCTCACTGAAACTTTAAAGTATAGGGCAAATGAAGAACCTGTTTCTTTTCCTGTTCCATGTGGCACTTGAGTTTATATTTTTAAAATTCTGTATTTGCCATCAGTAGCTCTTTTTCCCTGTTCTTTGATTGTTTGGGGGTTTTTTTATGATAGATTTTTCTTTTTCCTGAAGAAATATCAAAGATACTGTCCATGCTGAGTTGATACATTGGAAGGTGGTTGGGGGTAACCAAAATGAAAGCATTCCCTTTCCACCCATACAGAGAATTGAGATTCAAGCAAGTAGTATTTGTGGTCTGCATCTTCCACTCTGCTATGCTTTTATTTATTTATGAAGAAAGTGGGCTTCTGATATGTCTGAAAATCAACCATCCAAGCTACTGATGGTTGCAGTTTGAAAATTTTTGACAGCTGAAAGGGAATCCAGTTTAGAATGAGACCATGAAAAAAAGTTAAAAGGCAGGCATCAAGCACGTTGCTGGCAACAGACATCAAAGACCTTATTTTCAGCTGGATATTTAGATACAGAAAACAAATTTAGTAATAGTTTACTTCTGTTTATAGATCTGAACGTAGGTCAACAGTGTCATGATGTTGCCTCAAGGAAAGGGGAAGGGTGAAGTGTCTGAGATTAAATTTTTAGTTTGTAGGATGATATGATTCTGTTCTCTCAGCTGTTGGTAAGGCATCAGCTGAGCAGCATGTTCACATTCGACACTGAACTTCAAGAAAAATGAAGAGAACTGAAAATCCAGATTACAGCAACAAGAATAATCAAGATCTAGAAAACACAACCTCTGAAGGAAACAGTTCTAGCAAGGGAGATTTAAATGAGTTATTCCAAGTACCCCCAAAAACTTTTCAAAATGTGAGGTTGCTATATATTGGCATGAATTGCCTAGACAGTTTGAGAAATCTCTCATTTCGGAAGTTTTTAAGAACAGGTCAGATATTTTCCACAATTGGTTTAGAGATGACAAATTCCACACTGGAAGTGAGAGAAGGGAGGAGAGAGGGAACCTTTGGACATCTGCTTTTATTTTCTGTGAATTAAGAACTGGCATTGTATAAAGCTGCGTTCATATCCATTCTTTCTCATCTGTGTGTTTTTTAGTATTTTTATTAATTAATTAAGGGGCTGGGAAACAGAAGGTCAGCCATAAGTAGTAAATGAAAGCAGGTTACATATTGATCTATGTTAAAACAGTATTTCAGTACAGACATATAAAAATTATATATGTAGGAGCAAAGGAATAAGTTACATTTACAGGATAGTGGAATGCTATTTTAAGAAGCACCATTTCTGAAAAGGACTTGGTTATATACTCTGATTTTTGTCTGACTCTGTGGTAAATGGGCCTAATGTAATCAATGGGTATATAAAACAGAGGCATATACAAATCTCTTTTTCCCTTTGGGACTGATGTGACTGCAGCTGGGATACAACTTATGGCTGGTTTTCACAGTGGAAGAGATATTGGGAGAAAAGCAGAGTTCGTAGAAGAGGCATAAACATGATAGGCTGGAAAAGAATATTGCTCACAAACTCTGGGGGTTTGGAAGGGAAATTAGTTTTATTCAGCTGTAGTCTCCAAGAGCTTTTCCTTATCAAAGCAGTGAAATTAGCTATGTAATGTTAAAGCTGAAAGAGCCTGGCAGACCAAGTCACAGCAGAACTGGAATCGAAAGTAAACAAAATGATAGCAATGAGCATAAGGAAAAAATACAAATTTGAGGGTAGAACTTCCTTCCCCGGAAACATTTCAATCAAGATTGACAGAGGAATTTTTTCCTCCCCTTTGGAAAAAGCAAAAACCTGTAAGCCTTAACCCAAAAGAAATAATTCATTGCAGTCCTCTGGCTTGTGTTATCAAAGAGATAAGACTTAGATGATTACATTGGCTCCTTCTGGCTTTATAATTTATTTTGCAAAATGGTGGTGGGGGGGGGGGTAAATGAGAGATTAGCAGCTCTCATGGGAGCGGGAGGAGGGTTTTCCCATGAGTGGCATTTTGTAATCTCTCTCTGAAAGTGTCTTTTTCGGTCTTTGTGCCTGTTCTTTTTAGGTCATTAATATTTCTGTAGATTTTGATGTCAGAGGAGCAAGCATCTTCTAGACTTTTTTTCTTCTCATAGCAGGGAGGGGACTGCTTAGTTACCATCAAGGGAATTCCTCTCAACTCTTTTTTTTTTCACCCTCTCCCAGATTATTGACATGGTGAGCGGCCGGGCACGGCACCGGCACCGGCAGCCCAGCCCGGCCAAAACG
>JANHGO010000063.1:63219548-63291151 GCA_024606505.1 Aquila spilogaster
TTGTATCATCAGCAAACTTGCTGAGGGTGGACTCTGTCCCCTCATCAAGGTCACTGATGAAGATGTTGAACAGGACCAGACCCAGGACTGACCCCCTGAGCAACACCACTAAGAACAGGCCTCCAACTGGACTCTGCGCCACTGATCACAACCCTCTGAGCTCTACCAGTTAGCCAGTTCCCCATCCACCTCAACTAACTAACTAACTAACTGTTACATTTCTGGGAGGTGGGCATCATAGAAACTCATAGTCAAGGTTGTGTGTATTGATGAGTAGTGCTGATTATTTTTTTTAAATACTTCAACTTAGTGGTCCAGTCACAGCGATCTTTAGTCGCATTTATAAAATAACATGGAGGAGAACATAAGGATTATTGATTGCGGTCTTATCTTGAGCAACAGTAAGTCTGGCTCTTCAAAATCTGAATTCAGTTTCAACTACCGCATTTGGAAAGGCAGCCCTTGAGTAATACTTGATCATGGTCCTAGCTCAGTTGGATCAGTTTAAAGCGAACTTTTTAAATGCTGATTGTAGATGTCTATTAAGCCCCAAATTGTGCATGGATAGCTATTTGGAAAACTACAGGGTGGAATCTGATTGGTTAATGTTTGCCCTAGGCTACAGTATTATCGACTTCAGAAGAAATCAGCAATAGAAATGACTTTGGCTGGTTTTGGCGAGTGAGCTTTTTGTTTGTTGTTCTCCTTGGTTGGAGGGTTGATCTTGGGAATTAAGAACACTTTGACTAGTGTTGCTATAAATGTTGGTCTCCCATACAGGAATTATTTGTACTAAACAAACAAAAATGTTTTTAAAGATGTTTCCTTCTATGTGAGAACCCATTAAAATGAATATAAACATGCGTACTTAAGTTCTCAAACATTTTCTTTCTGAAACTGATATAAATAACCTTGTGTGGTGATTTCTTATATTTTGGCCTGTTTCCTGTATGTAGCTACGTCCCTGCATGGCATGATTGTGCATGCTGTACCATGTCATGGCTTCTAGGCCAGACAAGTTTCACAAATGAATTTTGCTTATAATTAACAAATGCTGCAATTCAGAAATTTGTCTTGAATAATCAGTTTTGTAGTTTCAAGGCTTTCTAGCTCTCGTTAGGTAATTCTTCATGTAAAAAGCTTGTTAGTCTTTCATCTTGGTAATTCTTCACTGGAAGAGAAGATTCTTTTCCTTCCATAGGAGGAGAGTGGTTATGCCTCATCCTTCACATCAGAACTTCTGGGTAATATTAGAAGTAAGTGAAGAAACAAGCAGCATCAGGGAGTGATTAGACCAAGCTTTTAACTGGTGTTTCAGGTCAGAAGAAAGCTCTCTCTATTCTCTCTCCCTTAAGTAGTTTTGCAGAAGTATGTAATGGTTCCTGAGTTGAGCCATGGATTTTTTTTTTTTTTTCAAGAGTGATAAAACTACTACTGATTTCCCTGGGAGCAGAGCTAGATTACTGATAAGGGCTCTTCAGAAGAGTCTACTTCTAGTTATTTGAAAATACTTGTATTCTCTGGCATTCTGCCGCTACTACTATGGCTCAAAACGTGAGAAATGTAGGTAAGTGATGTGAATGGATGTCTTGTAGCTATGTGAATTGCCATGGACCTAGGGGCTCGTTGCCATGAAAGGAGGTAGAGGTTATTAGTGGGAAAGTTTTTGAATCTTGTTGAGAAAGAGTTAAAAAGGTACTGCCTTAAACTCTGAGTCTTAAACTGATCTGAAGGCTACAAAAGAATGTCTGTCCATGTAGAAATAAATGGCAGCTAAGTGAATTTAATGCATAAGGGTGCATGTAGTTAATGCAGATAAGAAAATATGCATCTATTTGTTTAGCTGATTCTGTGATAAATATAGTTTGAATATTATAGCAACAACAATAAAAAATGCGTACCTACAAACTCAGGGCATATGAGTAATATTATTCATTTGAAGTACACCAAATCAGTCCTTCCCCACCACCCACAGCTATGGTTTAATGGATGTTGTGTTTTGGAGCACCAAATCTAGGTTCCTTACTCACTGCTCTGATGTCTAAGAAACATAGCATAGGAGTGAAGAACGATATGAATGCGTTTTCTACCAAAAAGTGGAGGTGCAACAGCATGTACAAGTGACTTCTATTGTTTATTAATAGTACCTCTTCTCGTAAGTATTAGGCTGCAGAATAAAAACCATATCCATTCACATATGTAGAAACAGATGCACTCGCCTGTTGTTTCTTCTCTCTTCCGTTCCAGTAGATGCAATTGTACATATAAAAGCTAGTTGGTAAAGATTAATTCTGTGTATCTTTTTTACTTCAGGGGGAAAAAGAAAGCCTACACCCAAACTGTTGCTTTACATAGGTAGCTTGTTTTGATGGCCATGTAAATTTGTAGAATTTTTCATCGTGACTGGAATGTACTTGATACATAAGTCATTGAGACAGTAAATGTAAAATCCCACTGAAGGGCTTCACTAAACTTCTTTCAGTCTGGTGGTAGATCTTTTCATGGAGATTTTGGTATTATATTTTCGGTTTCATTTACAAACTTTTCTACATTGGAGTTATTTTTCAGATTTACCATCTGGGGATACTTAATGAATATAGTGTTTGACTATTCCAGCACGTCCAGCTAATAGTGACAACAAAATTTTGTCTGCAAACAGTTGCAGATGTGACATGGAAATCAAATTTGTGTGTCAACATCAGTATTCTTTTAAATAGTGTAAACAACCAGACAGTGATTTACAAACCTATCAGAAATGTGGTTGCATCTGGATTATAATGTAGCACCTCACTTTGAGTGGCCAAGTCAAGAGTTACGTTGTCAGAAGAGGTTGTTGCTTAAGTTTGCTAGGGTTCTGTAGAAATTGGGTAAAATCCCCCAAAAGAATTTCACGTTTGGACAAATTCCAATTAAAAAGGTTTGCCACTTTTATACTCTCAGATTGAATTTATTTATTTTCTCCTGCATATGTATTGGCTTCAGGCATCGGCGACTGACCTGAGCTATATTTTTGGAGTTGATGTTTGTATTGTATTGATTGTGCTATTCCTAAATATAGCAAAGTCACTTTTAGACTGTTCTCTCCCTTTTGTTTTGAAATTACTCAGATTGTCCTGCAAGTTCAATACCTTAATGTTTACCTTCTAAGTAAAGGCTCTCTGATTCTGAGAACTGTGAAAAGTAACAGTTTAAAAAATTTCTTCATGCTTTTGTGAATTAGCAGAGTTTTTTAATGATCTTTTTGAGTAGCTGCTAAATGTGAATGTTTTTTTTTTTTTTGGCCAATTTGAATGCTTAAATGTTTCCCTCTTTCATTCTGCTATTAAGAAGACTTGTATGTTATTTAGGCAAACGTCATTATTACTTTCCTAAAAAATTACAGGGATATGGTGTTAAAGGCTTCTTTGAGTTAGAATAAAGCCTGCTCACGTCCAGACTGTTGGCAGGTTTCCTGTGATTTGTTAGCTCTGCAAAGCTTTCCAGGAAGAAGCTATTTGTGGCTGCAGCCATGTAAAGGTAAGGCAGTGGGTTGTTCTTGTTGCCCTTTGCTAGATTTAAAAGCACCCCATTATCTGGGTAGAGGGCAGTATTTGGGAGACCAGTTGCAATTTGGTGCTGAGTTACAGAGTGTTCATGGACACAGATGCAAAACCAGGAGAGCACCACGTAGCTGCAGTGGAAAATGTCTGCCCAGCCACTGACATCTCACAAGTAGCCGTAGCTTTTGGAAGCAGTGGATCTGAGCTCCAGCCCCGTGCCCCAGCTGTGCCTCATCTGCACAGCCATCCTGGGCTGGAGCAGCTGGTGCATGGTGCTGCCCTACCGCTGGCACAGGGATGTGGCTGCCAGAGGGCGAGGGCGGAGGACACCTGTCACAGAGCCCTCGTGTGCCACTTCTGTTCGGTAAACGGAATGTAAATCACTGCAGGAAGTAGTAAAGGCAATAATTTATAATCCAAACTTCATGATGTAATCGAGACGCTTACAAGAGGGGATGTTGTAACCATGTTTCCTGTTTTATTAGTATTATCTTGTGTTGCAAAATTGTTCCTATTACGGCATCTGTTTGTAGATGTGTTTACTCGTAAGGGCTGGAACTTTTCTTTCATCCACAAATTAAACTATTAATGTCTGGTGTGTTTAAGTTACACCCATTTGCCATTTTTGAGTTCTTAGAGGATTGCAGTCTGCATTTTAACATCGTCTGCTGACCATATTGTATCAGAATTGGTTTCAGACTGATTTATGACATACTTCTTTCATCTGGACTGTCAGTTTCCTCTAAAAATACTGAATTCTGTACCCTTTTCCTTACTTTTCTTCATTCTGTTGAAGCTGGCCCGTGAGAAGCCTTTGGTCTGTATGTTATTGCTTACACAAAATGTAGATTTGACGCAGGAGCTTGTTACAGCATGTCTTATGCCAAGCATATTGACAAAGGTTTCAAGCAGTACTAAAATCTAGCCAATGAGGGCTTAAATAATACAGCTGAAGTGTATGAACACAAGATTTGTTAAGTTGTAATCATAATTTCTTAATGATCCTTTAAAAAAAAAATAAGTTGTGGATTTGCTAGGAAGTTTTTCTTAGGGAGCTTTTTATGTCTCTTCAACAGAAAATACAAAGTTTCTTTAACAGGAAGGTTCTTTGGGCCAGATTTTATTCCATTCAATTTAGAAGCTAATATGCTCAGAAGTTTAAAAAAAATAAATAAATGGTAATTCCAGCAACTGGTATTCAGCAACAGTGTATGGAAAACTGTAGCCTTGTGCAGAAGGAAATTCAGAACACCTGGGGAAAAAATGGTTATCTAACTTCAGAAACTTCTTGCTTATGGCTTAAGACCAGTTGCAGTTTAATTAAAGTATTAAGTGGCAGCTTCCGAATTGAAATAATACTTGCACAAGTGGGGTAGGAGATAGAGCTATGAAACCATTTTTAATTGTGTGTATGAGCCCTTTGTGTTGTAATACGTGGCGTCTAGGTTTGCAAGACACATGCTCACATTAGTGTGCATGTGCTCCATGCTGTCTGTGATCAGTCGGTAGACTGCAGATCACTTTAACAGCTCTCCTTTTTAAAGAAAAATGAGCATCTGTGTGAAATGCTTGATTTCAAAATGGATTTAAGTTGTTAGAGTTGGGCAGTGCTTTGTTGTTTGTCTTCGTGGGGCAGCTGTAGCATCTTAAGGACCATATGGTTGCATAGGTAAGTCCTTGTAGAGCAGCCTTATCTAAAGCACCACTCAGAGAATCAGGCAGACATCCCTGGAGGTGGGAAACTTCCACCCTCTCAAAGGCATGTGGCAGGCAAGGGGAAGAGGAGATGGCAGCAGAATGCGTAAGTTTAGTACATACTCTGGGTGCTGCACAGATCTTATCTGAATGGCTATATGATTTGATTTTTTTCTTTAAGCTGGCAACTTTTTCAACAACTGAGTGATGCTTCCTGCCTCCATTTCTTGGTAGGGAATCTGTATGTTCTGCCAGAAAGCAGCTGTCATTTGACACAATCTGTTCTGTGCTCTGGCGTAGGCTGGGTGCTCAAAGGGGAGCTCTGTTGATTCTTACACATTAGGAGATTAGGGAGTGACTTCAGCCTCCCTCGGTTATTAGGGCTTAATGACCAGCTGCAAAGCGAAATACTTGGAGCCTGTCTCACTAGCTTTCCACAGTGAAGTGGGTCGGGGTTATGTGTTGAAGGAGGGGAGGGATCTACTGTTTTGACATCTAGGCATGCTTTAAGTGTATGGCCATAGGTGTGCAGATGGGAAAATTGGGGGATTTTTTTTAAGGAGTTTTTAAAGTGGGATTTTTGGTTGAAAGATGAGGTCCATGGTTTTTTTAAAACATGAATATACATATTTATATGTTATATATATATGCATATATAGAAGTGTGTGCGTGTATATATTTGCAGCTATGTTTAATTACTGCCATCTCTTTTAGCGACTTGTAGCAGTTTGGAGTCGTGTAATGCTGCTGCTGAAGACCAAATTTCTGTTACAGAGAACTGAAAAATAAATGTGACGATACCAAGCTTCCTTAATAATAACAAGTGAAGGAAAGAAGTATTTCTGTAGAATTAAACCTGTTTGGGAGGTACTCACCACCAGGATTGCAGGCTAAGGCCTAGTTGCAAGTTACAAAAGACACTTGTATGTAAGATTATTTCTTCAAGTGAGCCTCATTTAATTATTTGCAATACACAGACTTTTTCCATCTACTGGAACTTCTGAGAGTTCTATCTAAAATGTTTCTTCAGAACGACTTTGGGAGAGTTATTAGTGTTTATCCTATTTGTGTACATAATTAGTTAAAGGCTCTGTTTCAGTACCTCTGCTACACACTTTCCAGTCTGATATTTAAAGTAGCAGCTTTTGGGTGCCTTAGCTAAACTTAACTGAAAGGCAGTGTGTCTGAACTGACACTTTTTTCATTCCTACTCTGAATGAAGAATCACTTCTTGTAATCTTTAGGTACCCTTGCATTTATGGTATTTATGTCCTAAATTAAGGCAAACTTGTTATGAAGACACCTTTTTATGTTTGACGTTTACTTATCTGTTCAGAGAGGACATAGTTTAAGCCATAGTTAAACTAAGGTGATTTGAGATTATTTGACGTTCTCCAATGGTTATATAGGAAAAGTGACTGTGCAAAATGTGATCTGTTTTTTTCTTTTTTCCATTAGGAAAGCTAATATGGACGGACAGTACATGAATGTCTTCCAACTTTGAGAAAGATGGAAAATTTACTAAAGAATGTAATGACTTAATAAAAGACAAGTGTTATCTTCATTGGCAGCCTCATGTGTACATGACAAACCGTGACACTTCTTTGGCTTCTTTAAAGAGAAAAAAATAGAGATGAAACTTAGAAATGTCTTCATCTCTAAATTGTAAACTTGAAGTTTGTCACAGTAATTCAGAAAACTCAGAGTTCCACAGACATTGTCTGTGAATGGTTCAGCTGTTCTTCTTTGTTAGAGATCACGAGATCAGATCCTTCTTGCCTCTCTCCCACCCCCTTCTCTCTCCTGTCTGTAAAGGCTGTTTTGTTTGTATAGTTTCTTGGAACAAAATCCACTGACAGCAGTCTGTGCAGTAGATTTATTAAGCAAATACAGTAGCTCCTTCTGTAGCTTCCTTTCCTGTACCATGCCTGTGACCCTTGGAGATTTTCCAAGATAATGTCAGTCATAAGCATGATAGTTGGATACATTAATAATGCTTATGTGGAGAACTAGATGCCTTAGACTTCCCTGATTCATTGCTACATTTCACAAATCTTGCCAAGTTAACTGGTTCGGGGAGGTATCAGCTCAAAAGCAGAAGGCTTTTAAATTGCAGTCTGTGGGACCCCTTACTTGTTGGTCTCTGTATAACGATCAGCCTCATGACACTGTGCTGCTCCTCATTTCCTCATCGGTTTGAAAGCCAAAAGTAAAATCTGTTACCTCATTCTTGTAATTAGCAGCTGTGCTTGCTGTGTTCTGCAGGGGCTACTCCAAAAGTAATGCCTCATATTATATTGGCCCACAATGTCAGAAGTGAATGTCAGTGGTACGGCACTAGAGGTTGAACCTTCCCACCAGTATTCTGTTACGTGTTATTGCTGTGTTACAGATGGCAGCAGAGGGGCAGTCTGACACAATGGTGTCTGTCATAGAAGCGTGCATGAAGCCAAGGTGTGTCGCTGAATTCCTTCATGTGGAAAAAATTGTACCCATTGACATTCATCCATGCTTGCTGAACTTTCATGGAGACCAAACAGTGGATGTGAGCACAGCTGAGGTGGCGTGTGGTGCATTTCAGCAGTGGTAACGGCAGTGTAAAAGACAAGCCACGTTCCGGATGGCCATGCAGATTTTTATGATTGCGGCATGCAGGCACTTGTTCATCCCTGGTGCACATGCATAGCTAAGAGTGGTGCCTATATTGAAAAATGCGTGTCGTAGCTGAGAATTTGCTCTATCAAGTAGTGTTACTGTGCTCTTTGCATCTGTTGTAGTTTCTGCGGAAATAAATAGAAGGCATTACTTTTGGAGTGACCTACGTACACAGTAGTGATATGAAATGGTCTGTGGTGGTATTCTTCAGCAATTGTCTGTTCTGTGACTTTGCCTCTTTTACTATTGTAAGACCTTTTTATACTATTCCCCAATGTAGCTAATTAATTGAGTGTTTCTGAAGATAATTTTACTCCTGTTAATAGTAGTGCCTTCTTAGCCTCTCTTCCCTGCTAAGGAAAAGCATCCTTCATCACACCTGTTGCTGCTACCCACGAGGCTGTCTTGGTACAGCATACTTGTGTTGGTTGGTAGATTTGTGAAGTTAGATGTGTATAGGATTTTGCTTTTAATTTTGTTGTTTGTTGACCCATCTGAATATATCTTCACTGAAGATCCGCATGTTTCTGTGGCCAGTATAGGCCCTAATGACACAAAAAACTTGCTCTTCAAAATTTGTTAAATGTAGTCGGTGGGCCGTTGAAAGCCTTTATTGTTAGTGGAACAAACTTGGAAATCTTTCCTTTCCTTTAGAACTTACTTGCATACTGGACTGTTCATGACTCTCATCAGATGTATCTTCTGTAAACCTCTGTGGGAAAATATAATACAGTTGGTAGAAAATTAAATACAAAGCAAAAATTAAGGATCAGTCACACCTCACTGATTAAGCCTACTTAAACCAAGTACTTTGTGATGTGATACTAATCAATCTGTCTTGCAGCTAGTTAAAAGACATAGACGGGATGCTTCTCTTCCTGTTGTAGGTGCAAGCTACTTAGTGTTAATCAGTCCTGAAAATCTTCCCCAGAGGCGTCCGTTGGTTATATTTTCACTAAGGTGTTAAAGTGAAGTAAGAACTTAAATGAAAATCAAGTTGAAATAGCGATGGAGATGGAGCAAACATGGCAATAGTAAATATGTCTGTCATGTGATGTTGAAAATAGAAAGCCTGGCATAGTAGGAGGAAGGAACCAGGCTTCAGTCACTAAACATCTTGTTTGCTGTCAAGTTCTCCAGTAGTCTGCTTCTTCTCTAGTGTGTGAGTAGATGTACTGTTCACTCTTCTTCAGATTACTTTATATATAAAAACTGTAGCTACTATGCGAACTGAAGCATGCTTATGTCAGGAAAAGGAGTACGCTAGACTCAGATCGTGAAACTTTTGTTTGAGTGTTCTTGATTGTATATTGACTCAGTTATCCTGGCTGATTGAGATTAAAGTATTTGCATATTACTTCCACAGTAATCAAGAATACCTTTAACTACCAAGGGCTTGATTTTTGTTATCAGTGCTCTGCAGCATAAGTTTTTTTATAACATGTATTAGTTTTTGCTTAACAAGAATGGAGAAAGGTACATTTCCTAGCTCACGGTTTTTCTGTAAACTTCGTTTGGGTGGTACTTCTGACTCCTGGATTGGCCTTATGACCTTCAAAGGCAGTCTGTGGTGGATGTTGGTTGCTACCCGTGGAAGTAATTTTTGGGAGCCGGTGAAAACGCTGCTTTCTAGCTTTTTCCAGATGTGTTTTTGTTTTTAAGTTCTCTTACTTTACTAAATACCTGCTAAGAACTTTCCTGGAGATTCAGATGGTGCCTGTAGTCTCATAAGTCATTTTATAAACATGTTTAATTAAATTCTCTTTAAGGACTTAAGATTTAGAGGTAATTAAAGTTGTTTTGCAGCAACTAAGAAAAATGCCTGACAGTTTTGCATGGGTGGATAAATGTTAGTAGCGTTGTTAGAGCATCCGAAATAAGCTAAAATTTGCTGATTGTCCTCAGTCTGAACTGAAACTAGTAGCTCATGGCTTGCATGTGAAGCAGCAGTTCATGTATGTAGGCTGGAAGTCCCATCCAGATGAACCAAATTAAGGAATGTGTCCCACAGAATATATTGTTCAAAGGAAAACTAGCTTTCTATGGGTGGCCAGTACCACACTGGAAGAGGTGGGGTGGCCTTATGTGATCACAGGAAGGGGACCCTGGCCTTCTGTGTAGGGCTGTGACTTCCAATTGGTGACAGATTACTGTTAATTGAGTTCATGGGCATCCAAAGTTTTGGCTTGCCTGGGCTGCATTGAGTGAAGAAGAATTGTCTTGGGCCGCATACGAAATATATAATATAGTAAATGTACATATCAGAACTACTTCTTTAATATATATGTTTTATTAAAGCATGAAAAGAAGAGAGCAACAAAATATAAAACTTGTGGGATATATGACCCGGTTTCTGTGAAACTAATGCATCACTCTGGTTTTATGGCAGTGGCTGCAGTTCTTAGTGAGTTCTCAAGGTGTTTGTCAGATTTGTGATGAAATTTTACTCTTCCTATACTTCATCCTTGAAAACAATTGTTTGCAGATGTACGTGCTGCCAAAAAGTAATGACATGAATAAGGCTTGACTGTGAAGCAAGGGATATTGCTCTCTGCTAAGATGAGGTTTATTGAAGTCTGGCAAAGAGGCATGATCAGACTTTTGAGCTGAATATCTGATTGCAACTCTGTACATTCCATTTGAAATTTCACAGGTTTTATTTATGTTGACTGAAAATGGAGTCACAAGTATATACACACACAAAAAGACTTTTTTGGAAATGTTGAAACCTATTCTTAAAATTCTTTATAAAAATGGAAAGCATGGCTGCGTATTTTCCTGTTCATAGGACTGTGTTTAGCCAGTGTATCAAAATGCATAGAATGCCTTGTGTTGGCACTGCTCTGTGTCCTCTCTGTGTCCCAGTTCCAGCCCAGACAGTGTCAATTGCGCACTGATGTTTTGCTGTTGTGAGTGACAGGTGTCCTAAACCTGGCCAGCTCCATCTTCTGAAGGGTCACACGGTGCTTGTGTTGTAGAAATCAGTGTTCATTGTGTAGCTCACAAGCAGGCTGTGAAGTCAGCGTGGCTCTGCAGTGAGGATGCTGTTCATCTCTACAAAGCAAAGGCAATGCTTGGGAGAACATGAGGGCACACACTTCTGAAATTTGGTTGCAGAAACCTGAGCCACTTCTCTACTGAGATTGAGAGCTGTATTTTCCAGTGCCTATGTTCAAACTGAGAAAACCAGTGTGGGCTGGAGAGCTTGTAAATCCCAGTGGACTGCAGAGCTGATGCTGCAGTGCTTTTGCGGTCTTTCAAAGATCTGAACTTAATGGCTCAGGTGGCCCTACGAGTCCTGTATTTCTGTGGGTGCTACATCTAGCTGATGGCAAAATACCAGGGTATCAGCAGGGAGAAGGCCTTTGCGTAGCACTCTGAGCAGTTTGGGTGTTTTCTCTCTAAGTCAAATAACTGACAGCTTTTTGCATAGCAGTCAGATTTAAAATGTGGATAACCTGGAATGACTTATTTCTTCTTTCTCCATGGAAAAAGTGAGAAATAAGGAAGAAAATCAAGTGCAGTGAGCTGGTAGCTGTAGTGCTTGCACTCATGTTGTTTCTCTGCAGCAATTTACATAGTGAGGCATAATATTTTTGTTAGACCAGTTGAAATTTCAGATACAGTTGGAAAAGGCAGGCAGACTTTTGGGCTCACAGTCATTAGGGAGGAGCAGCTATTTTTGCTCTGCATGGGTGGGATGAGGCATGCAGAGTCCTCAATGGAAGGAAGAGATGGAGGATGAGAGTAGTGAAGTAGGAGGTCAAAACGTAGTTTGATGCACAGCAGAAAATGAAGAGTTTTGTGAGGAATGATGTTGTAGGTCATGGAACCAGTGGCTGTAGTAGAAAAATGCAGTGAAGATTTCTTAGGAATAACCACATTCTTTTTTTGCAGTTAGAGATGTTTAAATACTAATTCTAACAGTGTTGTTTGTTTGTTTGTTTGTTTGTTTTGGGGGGGGAAGTAGTGCATCTCTGTAGTGCAATACGTGCCTATCAAACTGGATGTGCTTTATTAAACTAATCTCAGTTTGTCCTGTAGAAGATTGGGGATGGTTGTTTTTCAGTGTTGTTTTACACGTATCTGACTAAGAATGGGTGAAAGATGACTTACGTTCTGCAAGGACTTCTCAAAAATATTCACTTACTAGCTACCACTGAAAGAAGGGTTCAGAGAGCAAACTCGGTGCATGATCTTATACTGCATACATTAATCATTTGTTGATTAATCTGAATTACAGACCACATGTGCAAGAGTTTAGTTTAGGCAGTTTAACCATGTTGAAAGTCTTTTGATGTCTTCTAGTAGATCTGAACTCAAATCTACTGTAAGAAAATTTGAGTTCTCCAAATAGCACTTTACCACGGCTTTCCTTCTTAATTCTGATGCTGAGCACTGTAGTCACAATAAACATCAGATGGGAGGGAATAAAATCAAATACGGTAGGTTGGATTGTGTAAAGATGCCATGCAGGTATATAGAGCTACTTAATAACCATGTAGTGAAAATCATAGCAGTGCATCTGTTTCAGTAAAGCAAGTATTTGACCTTCCTAGATTTCTTTCATTAATCTTCATTGAAAGTAGTAGTTTTAGTTGTACTGAAGTTTAGGCAGCATCCTGAAATATCAGATGAGCCAAAAGCTTCCTGAAGATGCTTGTTGTTGATGGATTTTGAGGCAGAAGTCAAGGACAGGGGGTCTAATTGCTTAATTTACAAGCATACTGGCTAGTCATTTATAAATATTAACATGCTTTGATTTAGAAATGTGGTGTTGCCAGACAGGCCTGCTGTTGAAATTAGTTAAGTGTTTCTCTTGGTTCCCTTAAGCAAAGTAACATTGCTTCTGTGAAGGACTCCACAATCTTAACTGAGGTTAGGTCATTTCTATACTACAGCTGAGCATAGGAGCGCAAAAGGCAAACTGGAAAAATATTTGTAGTAGAAAACTGTGTTTAGTAAAATGTGGGAAAATAAATTTGAAGGAAAGGCTAAACAATGTTCATTGACAGAAAGCACAACTCAGGTCTGTTGCTCTCATGTAAGACAGTAGCATCTTTCATTATGAATGAGTAAGGTTTTAATGGTATTTACTACCATTACTTTTAAAAGTACTTCCCTGCCCTGTCAGATATGACTGTTATTATGAAGTACTCTACTTAGAGATACTCAGTAAAGTTTGCTGTAATTAGCCATTCAGAAAACCAGCCAAGCCAAGCTGTTTCTTAAGTGATATACCTTCCTAGGGCCAGGAGACTAGTTCCTTGTAATTGCTAATGCGTGAAAGCAGCTTTCAAGATGCAAACTGTTCTCAGGATGGCCTCTGCACTCAGTGTACAAAGTACACTGGCTTACTTGAACTCCTTCCTGCTACTGTGTCTTGCTGCTTTTAAAAGAGAAGGCCAAGGATTTTCTTTCTTTCCAGAAAGAAGGCTACAGCCTGGCATAGAGCAGCTTCCAGAACTTGTGAAGTAAATGAGGAAAGGAAAATATTAACTGCTACTTGGGAGGTATCATTGAGATGTCCCATTTTGTAGTTCTTAATTTTCTAGGTTATTTCTGCCTTTTACAGTATTACTTTAATATTTATTTCTATAAACTCTTAAGTAATATTAATGCTTCTTGTGACTTCTTTCCTTAGAAAAGGGGGAAAAAAACATGTTTGCCTGACACCTTTCTGAAGGAGGATATTAACAGAGGCTTCTTTGTTTTCTTGGTTTCTTCTACTAATCTACCTTGAGGAATTCAAGGCCTGAATCAGAACTTTAAGCCTATCTTAGGAGATAATGAGTAGAGAGAAAGCAAAGGCATGTAAAGTCTTCAAGCAACAGATTGTTACTCACTACCAGTCCATCTGTCCAATTGCATTAAAAAAAAATGAGGAAGTTAAGACTTCTATGGTTGCTTCCTAGCGTTTGTCTGTTCTTTAGGAGCTATTGCAACTTAAGTCTCTCACACTTAAGCATGTATAATATCTCTCCTGCCTTTTGCTTTGCATATTTAAAACACTTCTCAGAATCATTGTGAGGGTTGGAAGGAACCTCTGGAGACTATCTAGTTTAACTCTCTGGTAAAGCAGATTCCTTACAGTAGGTTGCACAGGAAAGCATCCAGGTGGGTTTTGGATACCTCCAGGAAAGGAGACTCCATAACCTCTCTGAGCATCCTGTTCCAGTGCTCTGTCACCCTCACAGTGAAGACATTTTTATCGTGTTTGTATGGAACTTGCTCTGTTTCGGTTTGTACCCGTTGCCTCTTGTCCTGTCACTGGGCACCACTGAAAAGAGATTGGTCCCATCCTTTTGACACCCACCCTTTAGATATTTGGAAGCGTTGATATGATCGCCTTTGTCTTCTCCAGGCTGAACTGTCCCAAGTCCCTCAGCCTTTCCTCGTAAGGGAGGTGTTCCAGACCCCTCATCATCTTTGTTGGCCCTCCACTGGACTCTCTAGAAGCTTCCTGCTTTTCTTGAACTTAGGAGACCAGAACTGGTCACAGTAGTCTAAATGTGGCCTCACCAAAGCAGTGTAGAAGGGGGAAGATGACCTCCTTCAACCTGCTGGCCACGCTCTTGTTGATGCACTCCAGGATCCCATTGACCTTCTTGGTAACAAGGGCACACTGCTGGCTCATGGTCAACCTGTTGTCCGCTAAGACGCCCAGGTCCTTCTCCTCAGAGCTCCTTTACAGCAGGTCAACGCCTAACCTGTACTGATGCACGTGGTTATTCCTCAGTGGGTTCAGGACTCTACGCTGCACTTGCTGAGCTTCCTAAGCTTCCTCTCTGCTCTCTCCTCTTTCACTCTTCAGCTCTCTGCATATCTTGCACTGTCCTTGCTGATTTGTGTTTCAGCAATCCATTTGGAAAACTATTGTAACAATATTCAGCGAGGATGTCATCTATTCCATCAAATGCTCTAAACTGAGCACAGTTCAGGAGTGAATTTTATAAGCATTTAAAAAAGAGAATATCTGTATGATGAAGACATAAAGCAGCTGTCTAAACTCAGGAATGTTTTAGAGTGGCAGCCTGAGTGTTCCCTTGCTGGATTTTCCCAGTCTATTTTTGTACCTCTACAGAGAAAGAAATCAACAAGTGAAACTGAGCTCTTTGCTTGTTTACCTGAGTGGTCATTGCAAGTGACTCTTTCTCGGTTACAGTCCTGTTCTCTAAGATGTTCTACCTCATTGTAACTTCAGAGAATTCGATAAATAAATGTTTCTTTCTTTGTTCCATGTTTTCTTTTGGTGTTTTTTTGTTTTTGTTCTAGTGTTATATTCACTTTTTTTTATCCCATCTTCATTGGTTGTTGTTTTTTAATGATATATTTTCCTGAAAATATGGCAGAGACATTGTCCATGCTGAGCTGCTATGAAGGTGGTTGTTGATAACCAAAATGAAAGCCTTCCCTTTCACCCGTGCAGAGAATTGGGATTCAAGCAAGTAGTATTTTAGATCTGTGTCTACCTCTCTGTTACGTCTGTATTTATTTAGAAAATGACCTTCTGATATGTCTGAAAATCAGCCATCCCAGTCACTGATGGTTGCAGTTGGAAAATTGTTGACAGCTGAAAGCAAATCCACTTTAAAACCAGAGCGTGAAAAAAGGTTGAAAGGCAGGCTTCAAGCACATTGCTGGCAACAGACATCAAAGACCTTATTTTAAGCTGAAAATTTAAGTACGGAAAACAAATTCTCTAATAGTTTACTTCTGTTTATAAATCTGAACATGAGTCATCAGTGTCATGATGTTGCCTCAAGGAAAGGGGAGGGGTGAAGTGTCTGAGATAAAGCTTTTGGTTTGTAGGATGATATCATTCTGCTCCCTTTGCTGTTGGTGAGGCATCAGTCAGCTTAGTAGCATCTTCACTGTCCACACTGAGCCTTAACAATCCAGATCACGGCAGCAGAAATAATCACAGCCTAGGAAATACAACACTTGAAGGAAACATTGGTTTGTACCTTCTAGAGAAGGAGAAGGTAGCTAAGAGGCATCAAGTGTGTCAAATGAATTATTCCCTCACCCAGTCTGCTGTATATAGGATGAAATAGAGGACTTAAATTTTAGCAAGGCAGATGGAAACAAGTTATTCCAAATATTCCAGAAACTTTGCTAAATATGAGGATGTGACATACTGGCAAAAATTGCCTAGGCAGATGGTTTGGATGTTTTTTAGAAGAGGTCCAACATTTGCCAAAATTGGTGTAGAGACAGTAAGTTTTTTACTGGAAGTGAGAAAAGGGAGGGAAGAGAAGGGATTTAAGAGAGAACCTCTGGGCATCTGGTCTTGTTTTCTGTTGTTTAAGAACTGAAGCTTTATACAAAGCAGCATTTATATCTGTTCTTTCTCATCTTTGTGTTTTTAGTATTTTTATGAATGAATCAAATGTCTGGCAAACAGGATGTAAGAAAGAAATGAAACCAGGCTACAAATTGATATGCTCTAAAACGATATTTACTTCAAAGCAGACAGAAATAAAAACTGCATATCCAGGAACGAAGAAAGACAAGTTATGCTTATAGTAGAATGCTATTTTAAGAAACACTAGCTCTGAAAATGTCTGGATTACCCGCTGTGAGATTGTCTGATTTCTGTGGTAAGTGGTCCTAATGCAATCAATGGGTGTATAAAACAGAGGCACATACAAATCTCCTTCTCCATGCAACTGATATGACTGCAGCTGGAATAGAATTTATGGTTGGTTTTCAGTGAAGGAGTCAGTGATGGTTAAGCAGAGTTCCTAGAACAGGCATAAACATGATGGGCTCAAAAATAATATGTTGCTTGCAAACTCTAGGGGTTTGGAAGGGAAGTTTTATTCATCTGTGGTCTCCAAGAGCTTTACCTTATCAAAATTGTGGAATTAAGCTATGTAATGTAAGAGCTAGACCAAGTGATGGCAGAGCTAGCAGTGAAAGTGAACAAAATGTTAGTGGTGTATATTAGGAAAAAATGTGAATTTGTGGGTAGAACTTCCTTCCCTGGAAGTATTTCAATCAAGATTGAAGGTGGAAATTTTTCTCCCCTTTGAAAAAAGCAAAAATCCATAAGCATTAACCCAAAAGAAATAATTCATTGCAATCCTATGGCTTCTACTATAGAAGAGATTAGGTTTAGATGATTACTTTGGCTCCTTCTGGTTTCATGATTTATGTTGCAAAATGTTGGGGAAGTTAAATGTGAGATTAGCAGCTCTCATGGGAGTGGAATGAGGGTTTTCCCATGACTGGCATTTTGTAATATCACTTTGAAAGTGTCTGTTTTGGTCTTTCTGCCTGTTCTTTAAGGTAATTAATCTTATTATTGATTGTGATGTCAGAGGAACATCTTTTAGCTCTTTTCTTCTTGGAGCAAGGAGGGGGGTAGTAAGTTACCATCAGAGAAATTCCTGTCAACACTTACTGTTATTATTTTGTTTCAGTAATTGTTTAATTTATTACTTTGCCTAACGCCACAGTTTCTGGAGTGATTACAATTTTATTTCATTCTTATTAAAGAAAAGTGAGAAGATACTGTATGAATGCATCCTAAAAAAAAAAAAAGCAACTAAGGAGGCAAAACTGCAACCAAGCAGTCTGGTGGTATGGATATTTCTCATGTTAAATATATCATGACTTATTTTGGAGTAGAAGATGCTTGGATTTTATTTCCAGTATTTGTTAACCCTTTATAGATAAAGCCATGGAACTATCAACACTTACATGTTGAGGGAAGTGGCAACAGTATGCTGCATAAAGGGAACTAGGAGGTGATGGAAGATTGCTGACTTCAAGATGACATTGTTTACAAACTTTGGTCCTGAAGTTCTCTGCAAATTTTAGTATGTCTGGAATTAGTGATCCCCAGAGTCCAGCAAGAGGTCAGCGAAATAGTTAGGGGGCTTTAGTTCTTGATGTATGAGGGAAGCTGGAGAGAATTCAGCCTGGAGAAGGGAAAGGTGGGAGATGGTCCTCCACCAGCCAAAGGGGGTAATAGGAGGTAAAGGGGGTGGGTCAGGCTCTGGAAGACAAGTCAGAAAGGCAAGCATACAATATCTGATGGGGAAAATTCCGCTTGGGTATAAGGAAAAACTGCATCGCCGTGATGGCAGTTAAACCCTGAGACAGATTTTCTAGAGACACAATGGGTTCTCCATCTTTGGACACATTCAGAGTTTGATGGAACAAGGTTCTGGAATCAACCTTTGAGGTTAGTCCTGCTTTGAACAAAAGGTAAGACTTCCATGACTTCCAGAGGTCCCTTCCAACTTAAATTGTACAATTCATTAAGGACATCATACATTTGTGTAACACCATCACAAAAATCCCTTCTCTTAGTGTAAGAATTCCTCTTCTGCTTATGATTAAAAGCTGATCCTGTAGTACTGAAATCTTAGTTTAAAGTTGAAAGTTTTATTCCAATTTTTATGAGAATTATTTTATGATAAGCTATTAGGGATTGAGCAGCAAGACGAGAAAAGGAATTAACCTTCTCTTACCATCTACCATACACTGGTGAATTTTTTTTTTTTTTTTCCTTTTCCATGTAAAGGAAGCTCTATGAGATACTTCAGGGTGTCATGTTAAGCACAGAAGTCATTAAGTTTCTCATGTTTCTGTTCCCCTACCTTCTGAATTATAGAATGAGAGTCATAGAATACTTAAGAGTTGGAAGGGACTTTTAATGGTCATCTAGTCCAACTCCCCTGCAGTGAACAGGGACTTCCACAGCTCCATCAGGTTTTTCAGAGCCTGGTCCAGCCTGGCCTTGAATGTCTCCAGGGTCAGGGCTTGTTGTCAAATTCACTTTGTTCTCCATTTAAGCTTGGCGCTGGGAATTCGTGTGGGAGTTTTTTCTCCCCCTCCCTCTTCTTCCTTGCATCCTTTAGTACTGCTTTCTAAAGTTTACAAATGCTGCCAGGAGAAAATTTGGTATTTCCATGTAATTTAACTGTTCACTTATTCCTAACGGATGAGAATATGCTTTCAAAAATACTAAGAATGTTCTCATTTTGCAGTTTGTTGTGAGGTTTATTTTGTATGTAATTTGTGACTAATTGGGTATTGCACATAGTGAAATTATTTTAAAATTAGACACTTCAATTTTTAGTCAATTTTGATGAAGTAAATGAATTTTTCTCCATTAGCCAATGGTGTTTCTGGGACATCCTATTAATGTTTGAGCCTAGTACGGGCAGGTCTTGAGTTCATAGCCAGAGTTCACTTAACAGATGGCCTTCCTTGGCTAACTTGCTAGTTCTCCTCCCCCTCTTTTCCCTTCTCTCTCAAAGGTCTCAGTGCTCATGGCTGTTAACTTGTGAAAACTGGATCCTGCTGGTTCAAGTCCTCAGGCACCCAAGTTGGGAGTAATCACACACATCTGAGTGGTTGTTCTGGTATACGTAATTTTCTTCCTCCTACAACCTTCTTGTTTTCTCCCATACAGGACTTTTTTGCCACCTCCCTGCTAGTTGCCTCTTAGCCTAGTCAGACATCCACTCAGTTTTTCAAGAGCTAAAAGGAAAAACTAAGCTCTATAGTCTAAGACTTTGTACAAATTATCACCCTTTTGCTGATTTTTTTATATCTCCCCCTGAATATCTGTCCCTTCGAACTTTCCTGTGGTCAGATGTAGTAACCCTGATGAGTTTGAGCTATGTTGTTTCCTTTTCAGTATGTTTTGTTCCGTATTTCCCTTAAGCCAGGTCATAATTTAATACTTTGGGAGCCCTTCCATGCATGTTGGCGGACAGGGGCTTCAGGCAGGAGTGGAATGAGAAGGCTTAGTGACTGTCTGGGAGAGATGCCAAATGGCTTCCTCTGAATCCTCACCTCTCTTTTAGCTCTGTTCCTTGGGATATGATAGATGTACTGCTGCTGCAGTGTAGACTTGCCTTTTTCTAGCTAAAGGACCACTATTTCTAAGCTTCACAGTAAGGGTTTTAGTTTGTGAATTTAATTCCTTGCTAGATGTAACAATGTGATCAGTCTTGATTTTTTTACTTTCCACAATCTTTGTTATAGTGCTGGTAACAACACTTGCCAAAAAATGTTAAAAATAATCGCTGTTAGTGCAGAACTTTCCACAGAAGCTCCCCTGTCCCATAGCTCAGCACAGGTGTTCTTGAGGGACACATCACTCATATGTTCCCCTCGGAGGAGATTGTGAAGTGCCAGGTCTGTGCTCTGGCACATTCAGGCTCTGAAGCCTGAAGCTCCCAAGTACCACTTAATAAAGACAAACTTCTTACATGGAATCTTAGCGTTCTGGAAACATTCACAGGATGTGCTTACTTTGGAATGCTTGGACAACTCTTTACTGCATCACACCTGCTTCTTGCACTGAAATCCAGCTTTGCAGCAGGTGGCAAAAATGCAACATCATGAACTTTTCTTTACTGAGCAATAAGCTTCATTCTGTTTAATGATCAGAAATCTCATGCTGATGATGGTTTTTGTTTGAAATCAAGAGGGGAATTTTTTTATCCGTTGTACTGTATTTGAAAGCGTTATTTTAGTGAGCCAGCAATCTTACAACTCTACCAGCTAGAAGTACTCTAAACTGATTAATATTAACTGAACCATTTTACTAAAAATTGTCTCTGAAAACAAATTCAGATATCCAGAAAAGCCATGCAAGCACATATATTTTGTTGTTCTTTAGCTGAAAACAAATATTCTGTTCTCATACCATGTGAAACTGGAATAGATTCAGGTCAGGCAATGTATTTTCATTCTTGGAGACGCCTTGGCAGTTTTAACTACAGACACTTCCCTCTTCAGCCCACTCCTTTCACTTTCTAACTCTGAGAACGAGAATTCCTTCATCATTTGGGAATTGTGCTTGCATTTCTCTGCACCCTGACAAATACAATTATGTTAAAACTTCAAGTGGAACACATTTAGTGTATGAGTATTCTTGGGTGTTGTGATATAAAAATACTGACATCCACCAAAAATGGATTTTGGTGGGAAGTTTTTTTTTTTTTGGAATGCTGTAGGTGCTTTTATATTTCTTTCTGTATTACTAAATTTGTAATGGGGAATATTAGTCTGGGTGAGTCAGGGCAGATCAGCAAGCTTTCCTTGGCTGTGATCAAAATGTCACTGATAAACCTTAAAACCTTGTGATTAATAAGAATGCAGCTGCCCCCTAGGCTGCAGTGGGTGCTAATGAGCTGTGTTAAGCAGACACTTTGTGCCTTCATCCCCAACATTCACCCAACATACAACTAGGAGTATGCTCCCTATGCTAGTATCTGTCTCTTTCCTGAAAAACTAAGAAATCCCCAGAAGTGGAAAACACTGCATACAAAGTTGTACCAGCCCTTAGCAGGGATGCAGCATTGTACCCTGGCGAGACTAAAACCAGTTATTTGCTTTATTTGTTTCAAAATTGTCCTTCTATCGCCTGTATACAACTTGATAGTTCAAGTGGCAGTGGAGACTTTAGAAGGCTGTATTGTGCTGAACAAAATGAGGGCTGTTCTCTGAAGCCTTTTCCCTGCTACACAGGGTCCATCTATACTGAGCAAAAAAGAATTAAGTAACAACAGATTAGTTGTGCAGGGAACCACTAAATACGTTGTCTATATGAAAGATTTGGGCCTTTTCTCAACATTGCATTCATCTGCTTCTGAAAAGATCTCCCTTCCCCCTCTACTGTTCATGACCCCACACCTTAGTTTTCCTCTTCATGATGTTTGTTTGTTTTTTTACAGAGGTTTAGTGTGCTGGTGGCTGGATATTTTTATCATTAAAATTTATGCTTTGCATAAATTTCAGCAAACTGGCTAAATAAAAGCAAGAAGGATTTAGCAGAGTCTGAGCCAGCCATTTACAAATAAATCTCTTGGGGTCTCTAATCACTAGCAAATAATTTTGATTTGAAGGGTTATTAAGGATTATAAACATTCTATAAATCTATTTTTAGCTTCAACACTGTTACACAAAAGCAAAGAATTCAGCGCTGCTTCTTGATCTTTTCCTACCTCTTGCAGCAGCCTGGGAAGATTCAGTTTGCAGTTCTGCATGCTTTGGCGGGGGGTGTTTGAGCACTCTGATGCAGATATTGACAGCAGCCTTCTCTGAAGTCTCAAACTTCTACTAGTATACACAGTGGTACTCTTGGATGTACAGATGCAAGCCATGCTGGGTTTCAGGTCCATGGAATATACTCAAACACAAAAAGTTGTATCAAAAAAACTTCCTGTTCTCCCCATCACCCCCTTAACCTTTTTGTGGTGATTTTTGTTGGATTTATATTTTCTCTTTTTGAGGAATGACAGTATCAAACATGTCTGGGATATAGACCTTAGACTAATGCAAATGAATAAGTGTCCATAGTTAAGGATAGCAAAAACGTAAAGGTATTTTTATGCTATCTGTAACCTAGCCCATGAGAAAACGTGTCAGTATTGTAGCATGTAATGTAGTGGTACAGAAATGAAGAAAACCACAAAATGCGGTAGTGGAGAGAGTTTGTTTGGTAAACTCATAATTTGTACAAATTCTGGATGGATATTTCAAGGTTTCATGTCTGTTTGCCTTAGAATAAGTTTGAATAGTTATGCTGTGATTCCCACTGAGGAGAGAGCAGTGCCCACAGGCTACCGAAAATCCTTTGCTCATCCTTCTGACTTACTCTTGCACCTGGTAAGATTACATGCTTTGCTGTTGTTTGTCATCATTCTCCTAGGCACGAGGCTCTCAAATGGCAGTGGAAATTGCCAGGGTGAATTTATGTAGGAAGAATTAAATGATTAGATAAAAGGCAATGGACTTCATGGATGGATTTGCTTTCCCCTGCTATGTCTGCACTTGGCCTTTTCCAGAATTACACACAGCCTGTTCCTGACAGTGAGAAACTGCAGGAACCCCATGGAACACAGAAGCCCTATGAATTCACAGCAGGATCCTCTAGTTCTACCTTTTACTCTCTTCCCCTCTGTCTCCTCTGTCTGTATTCCTGAGTTGCTGCTTTTTCCCCTGCAGTTGTGTGGTTGGCTTGCTCCCTGAACATTTTTTTTCTCAATGTTTGAAAAACAAAATGTGCTAGATTAACATAATTGTCATAAAACAAAGCTTACGTGGAGGGAGTGGGGCAGTCAGTCCCAATGATTCGCATTTCCCTGAAATCTTCACAATTTGATGGTACTTAAATATTTGAAGTAAAATTCTGAAGAGGTATGTAAATGTTACTGAAATTTAGCTGAGGTAAAGGTGTCGAGGTTTGCCTACAAATGCCATCTGGATATCTGTCGGTGTAATGTTTGCTCTTCGTATTACTCTTTCAGCCTTCTTAAAGCTATTTCAGTGGCTTCTGGTTTTTGCTCTTGATAAACAAATAAATCGTTGACAGTGATCCTCCTTTTGATTCTTCCCATCAGTTCTGATGCCAAATGAAACAAAACTCCTGTGCATGTAACAGCATAACCACGTTTTTGCTCCTGCTGGAGTGAGTTACAGCTGTAGCCCTCGCCTTGCACCAGCGTTTAGGAGATCTTGTCATGAAGTTAGAAGAGCCCAGAAAGCCAAGAACAAGCTCCTTGAGACCTGTCTCCAAGGCATCAGCTCTGGCACCCAGGGCAAGGAGAAAAGCAGGGCAGAGGATGAATTGTGGCTTGCCCCTTGCATGGCTTTGTGTAAGGCTTTGAACCTTGCCCTAAGGGTAGACAGCGTGCCCCTGTGAGGCAGGGGGCTCTAACAATGCCCCCCCTTGTGCTGGCTGCCTTCTCCACAACTGCAAAATTGAGACTTATCCTGTAAATTGCCCGGTGAGAAGGAACCCCTCTTCTGGTGTAAGAATGATTTCCTACTCTGTGTGATAAATGACACTGAAATGAAGTAGTTCAATTTTTAGAAAACTGTAGACCCTGAAAGGATTGAGCTATTATTTTAGTTATCGTAATGAGCAAACACTGCTTAGAAGTCATTAAAAGAACATATACGTAGCTCCAGATCCTGCTGCCTGACGTGTATTGATGAAACAAGTATTTAACCAGAGGGATGCAGGTTAAATATTCTCTGCTACATCGACAGCATTGTGCGTAAGACGTTTTGCTGTTGATTTGCATTGCATTTCCAACACCATGAAATTTGTTGTCGGATACAGGCTATTAGTGTAAATATGGATGAATGTTGTGAGTGAAGAGACATAAATGCTCTTCATAGCAGTCTGAAATCAGTTGGCAAAATTAACCATTATTCCGTATACCATTTTACCAGTTATGCCATTTTTCCATGGAAATGCTAATCTGTTGAAACTTACAGGACCATACTGAGTTCAGTTTGAAGTGTTTTGTTGGTTTGGTTTTGGTTGGTTGGTTTTTGGTGTTGATTTTTGTTGTTGTTGTTTTTGTTTGTTTGTTTTTTTAATTGAAAGACTTCTCAAATCCACAATTGAAACAGAAAATTGTGCCACGCAATAACTGGTGACTGTAAGCTCGTGCATCTCCTGCCCTGCTGGATTTGAAGTAGTGACTTGAAGTTCGCTTCCCATCTTCATGGTTCCCTGACCATAACATTGTGCAATCAGTCGCTCTGCTCCAAGGATTGCTTGGAGCAGTTCTCTCTCTTCATGTGTGTATGATTCTGACTGGGGCAAAAAGATTGATTCTGTAGTTGGGAGAGACTGGATTTAAATCATCAGCTGAAATGAACAGTAGAAGCGTGTAGCGTGAGTGCAAGTTGCTTACCAGTTTGTGAGTTTGTCCAGATCTGCTTGGGGGCACTGGGTCTGCATGCATGCATCTTTTCTGTGGGTGTCAAAGCACTGAGAAGGCATCTCAGAATAGTTCTGCTGCAGAAAAGAAGTAACTCCCACACTTCAGATCTGCACAAGGGACAGAAAAGTTTAATGAAATTGCTGAGAACAGAACTAGTTTGTGCACTCAGCAAAACAGATTTTATAGGAAGTTTAAGATCCTTTGGAAAGAGACTGCTGAAAAAAAAATGAACAAGGAAATTGCCAGTATAAAGTGAAAAGTAGATGAGGTATGCAGGCTTGTGTTCTTCCTTCAGAAAATTAAACTGTTGGTGCGAATGTTTGTTTAAAAACAAAAAAAAAACCAAGGATTTTTTAGTCAAATCCCTACTCGATTCATTCTACTTAGTGTAGCTATTGTCCAACTCAGGGGAGCTGGAGTGCTGTGTGTTGCCCAGACCTTCCTTATGGGCAGCTCCAGAGGTTGATGGATGAGCTGATCCATCAGAAATGCCATCGCTTCTTTAAGTTGCGTTATGTGCTGTACTTTTACACATTTTTCTCAAGGAGACAGCCAAAACTGATAAGCTCACACTATAGGTTTTGAGGAATTGCTCAATGAGGAATGAGATCCCAACTGTGGACCTTAAAGAACAAGCTGAAGAAGTACGATATAGGAGGAGAAAAGAAATTGATTATTATCACCCTAGTGCCTTCATCTGTGTAGAAAGAGTTGTCATTCTAACAAGTTCTTACTATTCAGAGATTGAACTCTGCTGTAAAGATAGATCAGATGACCCAGTACTTGCTTATTTTCCCTCACATAATTTCCATCAACACTGCTTAAGTTCAGCCATGGAGGAGGAATCAGATTTCAGAAGGGAAGTGAAAATCTCATTTTCAGACAGAGTTTGGGTATCAAAAGCAGAAACATGTTAGAAAGCTTGAAATTATGAGCTCTGTGTATGGTTTATTTTTTCAGTAGAAAGTGTCATTACATTGTTTGGAGTTCCTGGATTAGCCCCTAATGCTTTGTGCTATAATCTTGCGTAAAGACATTAATGGTGTGGGCTTGGTATTTCTGTTACGTGTAAGCTGCTAATTATATAGTTTTTCTGTTTTTGAAGGTAGTATCTGGTTCAGTTTGCTTTTGTTGATCATTATAGAGTAATGTGCTATGTGGTCATAGATAAACTTATCCTCTATTATTATTACTCTGGGGACAATGCCTGTTAATTTTTGTAAAGCTTTTTTAATACTAGAAGAAATAAAACATTTTGGTGACGTAGATTTCTTCACTGTACGTCTTATACTTTACTAGGAAATTTGGGTCATACTGATTTCCAGGTGTACTACTTCTAGAGGAGAATCACGGGTGGTATTTTCAACACATTTGTTTGCTTCTCACTTCCTTCAGAGTAATATAATTCTTTGTGAGGGAAAGGGTGACCGGGGTATTGGTGCATCTCGTGATGCAGGGAAGAAGTAAGTAACATAAAGGGCAATGCTAAACCTTCAGCTCTGCGAAAAGATGAGAGTAGGCTTCCCACATCAGCTCTCTGACTTGGCCTTAGACTTAGCTCCAGTAAACCCTGAAAAGTTTCAGGGTTCTCACTTCTCACAGGGTTCAGGCACTTCAGGTCTGCCCACACAGCACAATGAATGTTTAAACTCACAGCATGTACTGACTTGCCTGTTTTACAATAACAGGGAAGCAGCAGCAGCTCAGTGTGTGGCAGCAACCAAGGTTTTCCTGCCTGGAGTCCCTGGAAGGCTGACTGCACTGCCGAGAATTAAGCCCTGTTTTGCCCTACCTGCATGACTGCTGTCAGGCCTGTTAGTTCAAGGAAGCACATGTCTGTGATAGTGTACATGATGCTTGTATGCCTTCAGTCTCTTCAGATATACCCGTTATCTTCTCTGCTGTGGAAAATAGCCACCTTCCTATCGTATTGCAGATGTTTGTCACTTTGTGGTGTTGGGCTATTGTAAGGCTCATTTAATGTGAATTGAATGAAATGTGCACGGAGTGGTTTCCTGACTCCTGTCCAAGAAAAATCTTGAGTCAGCTGGCATACAGTTTTTTGAAAGTTGGCTCAGCTGCATCTTTCTGGAGCTGGTAGCAGAGACGTATGATCAGCCATGAGGCACCTGTAGCAAGCGGGAGAGCAGCACTTAGGGTATGATGAAGAATAACTCATAGATATTCAGATATTCAGCTACTTGAACAATTCAGGATTAAGAGTCATTGGGGAAGCTTGCGTGTTGTCCCCAAAGAACAAACAATTGCAAGGAAGAAAGGTGAGGACCCTGAAATTAAACATCTTGACATTCCTCAGTCAGAGAGTCTCCTGCTGATAAGGTGACATAGGGATCTCAAAGTATCTGACTTAGCTGTGCTGGACACTGTCTTTCAGGGGCTAAACTAAATGTGTTGTATATCAGTTTAGTTAAAAGACCAGTGAAACTGTATGTTGATAAGCCTATTAGCTATCGGCACCATATGTCCAGGCAAAGGAAGCTGTGCCTGTGACTACTTCCTGTGAATGCAACAAAGTGCCGTTGGCCAAGTTTTCTAGTGGCAGGGTTTGATCCCCTCAAGGCAGCACTGTGGTAGACTGCATCCAGTTCTGAGGCCCTCAGCACATGACATACACAAACCTGTTAGAGTGGGTCCAGAGGATGGCCACAAGCACTGTCTGGGAACTGCAGTATTTATCCAGTGAAGACAGGCTGAGAGAGTTGGAGTTACTCAGCCTGAGGAAGAGAAGGCTGTGGGGATAGTTCATTGCAGCCTTTCAGTATGGCTTTTAAGGAGGGCAGAGAAAGACTTTTTACAAGGGCATATAGCAATAGGGCAAGGGTTAACAGTTTTGAGTTAAAAGAGGATAGATCTAGATTAGACTTAAGGAAAAAATTCTTCACTATGAAAGTGGTGAGGCACTGGAATATGTCACCCAGAGAAGTTGTGGCTGCCCCATTCTTGGAGGTGTTCAAGAACGAGGTTGGATGGAACCTTGGGCAGCCTAATCCAGTGAGAGGCACCCCATTCCTCAGCAGTGGGTTGGACTAGGTGACCATTAAAGATTCCTTCCCACCCAGACCATTGCGATTCTATGGACGTGTGAGAAAAGTGCTGGGGTACTTCCTTCTAGCAGGTAACCCTTCTCCAAATGATCTGCTGCAGCATGGTAATCGGTGTGCTTCTCTATACCTGTGGTGAAGACTCATTATGTGGGAGGTCACTTATTGCTGTTGAGCTTTGCTCTTGCTGGGTGTGCAGTAATGTAGTTGAAAAAGGAAGAAAAGGATGTTTTTATGAAATTACTGATTCAAGAAGTGCAATTTGTGTCATTTGAAAGGAAGGGTTTCTTTATGCAACTTTGCATCTCTGCTCAAAAAACTCAGCTGAAGTAGTTGTTTTCCTGAAAGGTAACATTAGGCTGGTAAGGAAACTATTTCAGTACTCTGCAATTACACTAGCAGAGACTGATCTTTTGACAGTTCTGTATTTTGAGTTGCTTCCAGCTTGGTTTACCAGTCTTTCTGGTCTCTAAGTATAACCAGGTCTCTTTCTCTCTCACAACTTCTCTAGTAAACCAGTTCTAAGTGTCTGAAACACTGTCTTTTTTGTTGTTGTTTTTTTCCATCCATGACTTCTTGACCACCTTAAATCTTTGTGCTCATACAAACTGCCAAGTATTGATTTAGTTTCATTATTCAATGAATAACTTTTATTTTTGATCCAGAGATATTAACGGTATTTTTCTTAGACTCAGAAGTAGCATTGATATGATCTCATTTTAAAGGGTAAGTTCTTTCATGAAAATCTAATGCACAGAATTTCTGTAGAGTATTTGCAGCTGATAATGTTAGCTTCTGTATTTAAAAATTAGTGTGTAATAACATATCTAGTGATTGTCTAGCATCTGTGAAAGCATGTGTGCATTCAGAAGTGAATAGGGGACCAGACACTTTGATAGTTACCACTTTGCAGCCCTTTCCATGGAAGGCTACAAAATGGAACTGGTACAAAAATGACGTTTAGCCGGAGATGCCCCAAGCCGGTATTAGAAAAAAGATTTCACTAGAAGCACAGATAAGATATTCACTGTCATTTCAGGAAGCATTAGCAAGGCACAGTATGACTTCTTAAATCATGAATTATCATTTATGTGGAGAAAACAAAATCACCTGAGTGGTCTTCTAGAAACACAAAAATTAAAGCACAAGATGTAGACTCTGTAGTATTTACTTTCTGTTGGGCAGTTTTAGGCCAGGCTGACTATTAACAGGTTTCATTTACTCTCAGCAAGCTGACAGACATAAGAGGGAAAAACTGGCTCTGCATTCTGTTTCTTTTCACTTTTTGGATTCAACTGTAACCATTTGAACTGCCAAAAAGGGCTTCAGATGTTAACCAATTTGTTTAAGGTAGTTTATTGAACCAAGTAATGAAACAATGTATGTGACAATGCATTCAGAAGAGCTAGGGAAGATGTGTATCTAGCTTAGATCTGAGTTTTAGATTTATTGTCTTTGGCTTTTTAAGGAGACATGAAAATTAAATGAGGTGATGATGCTAAAGCAGTATGGTCTTATCCACCAACTCTGTTCACTCATCTTTCAGCTCATCTAATTTTTTTTTGTGACACTTTCACATATGCTGTGAACATATGTCAAAATGTTCATTCTTAAAAGCTGCCTTCATTCATTTTGTACTGTTATTGGGAGCTTTCTTGACTTCACAGATAAATTGCACAACCCTGAATCAGTGTTGGCTTGTACTGGAAACCAGATAAATGATTCTGACAGACTTTACTGCTTTTATACACAGTGATTGAAAAGATGGCTTACCACGTGCAGAATACAGGTAGCAAAACACCTTCTCAGCTGAGGCGATGATGTAAATGTGACTGCTGGCTGTAAATAAATGTTAGAAATGTTTGCTGCAAATTACTTTGCGTGCTTGTTGGATATTCCAGTGTTATGGACAACAACATTTTGAAGGTGTAACTTATTACATGTATTTAATTAGTGACTTTACAGATTGTCTATCATTTTGGCTTTACACTTGTTTAAATTCTCTATAATACAGTTTTAGCCATAGCATAAGTAGATTTAACACTTTGGCTGGAGACCTTAGCTGAATAAGCTGGATCTACTGTGTAAATAAGGAGTTTCTTTGGAAATTGACTTCATTTCAGTTTGAAATACATTGTCTAATTTGTTCCAGAAGTAAAGTGAACTTTTTTCCAGAGTTTGCTCATAATTGCTGGTGGTCAGAGCTATAATAAATTGCATTCACACCCAATTAAACGTTCTATAAATGCGTAAGCTAAGATACAGCCTGTGCCAGGCTTTGGGGGGGGTGAGGAAGAGGAAAAAATAAGAGCCTTTCCTAACAAAATACTTGTGAGTTGCTTAAAAAAACGACAGCCTCTCCCTTCTGTTGTTGATACGCAAGTGTTGAGAGCTATTAGAGCAACAGGTCTTCTAGTAATTGGCATGAAACATTTCAGTAGATTTAAGTTGAGAGGCAGGGTGGGGAAATGCGGAGTTTCTGCTAGAGATTGTGAATCATATGTATTCAGTGAGTGAATGAGATATGAGCTATGAAACAGTGAGACGATCTATAATGCACAGACGTTCTTTCAGGCTACCAAGCCCAGGCTCTGAAGTCTCTCTCCACATTGATAAAAATGTCTAACTCTGAATGAAATATGCATATTCTGCCTCATATGAAACCCTGTGAGTTACTAAGAGCTGGAAGTGCTGACTCAGTCATTGTTCCTGGCTTTTAAAACTCTTCCCATTCAGTTAATTATAAAACCTGTTCCTGAACATGAAACAAAAGCACTTTGTATACAGTACTGGGCTGCATACATTTTAAAGATTTCTGCTCTGTGAATGCTTTTTTTCTTTAGCTTTGTTTATTGAACTGAACGTGCCTGCCAGCAGCGGTGCTGCATATATGGCTGTCCTTGTCAGCTGGGCTGTTCTACTGCACACCGGCCTACACTCGGACCACAGCCTGCGTAACAGGAGCAGGGTCAGAACCTGAAGGGCACAAAAGGCTACTCAAGCAGTATGACAGCAATGAATGCAGTTAAAGTCAGGCTGTAGATGTGGAGATTCTGGTGTGGGAGTAGTTAGATGAAAAGGTTCTGTCAGCAAAAGAGCAGAAAGAGAAGGTGGTGGGTTTGTGAGTGCAGGCCGTGTCTTTACGGTGGGGCTGGAGCACTCATAGCTTGAGTTTTGGTAAGCATTATGTTTATGAAATAAATAAAAGCTGCTGCTGACTTAGACAAAGTTAATGATTAAGCTTAGCAGTCATTGCTATTACTTTAGCAAAAGCTTTGACTTAACGAGATGTAAAAGAATGTGTATGATGTCATTTGGAAAAGCCACTTCAGTTCTGTCAAATATATGTTCTGAAAGATGGTTTCCAAATCCAGCAACTTGTGTCAGATATAAATTCAGAAGTTGCTTGTTTAGAATCTCTGAAATCCATGTTGTGACCAAAAGTATGCTCCTCCATTTCTGCACATCTTCATTTCCTTCCTATAGCAGCAATACTCTCTCCCAGTTTTTAATCGACAAAATGAAGTGATCCAATTCAGAGCAGGCCTGGCACAGAGACTGGGACCTTGTGGTTTCCTAATTGTAAAAATTTGCTTTCTTTAATGCAGTAAACTTTTGGTCTGCTAAAATGATGACCCTCTTTCCAACTCAGTTATTCTTCTAGGAATGGTGTCTCTTCCTCTGTCCGTATAGGACTTCTTCATTGCCACTGGTAGACGAAATTCTTTTTGAAGGCTGTCTGGTTTTTATTTTAACCTCAAATAAATATCCTCATTTACTTGTGGCCATTAGGAATATGGATGTATATTGAACTACTATTTCTAAGTACAGTCTGTGTTTAGAATACTTCAACTCACTGTCAATGCACAATCCCTCTTTACCTTTTTCAACATATTGAGACACCAAAAGTAGAAGAACACTAATCAAACTGAGCTTGAGTTGTGAAATACCACTGCTCTTAGAAAACACTTCACTTTTTCATTGATACTTCAGTTGCACAAGAAACTTAATTCTGCTGTACCAACCGAGATGTAAAGAGTGGAAAGGAAGACATGCTTTTTCCTGTGTGGATTTCCCATTAGGAGGTATCTCTTGAGGGAGGGACAAAGCTGGATTTGGAACTTGAAGTCACATGTTATGAACTACCACTGCACCCATGTTAATGAGGAAATCCATGATAAAGGCAAAATTTTTTCATGCAGCTGCAATACAAAATCTCCAGCCTGTCTAGTTAATCTGTAACAGGTATTCTAATATGGCCTGTTTGAGCCTGCTTGAACCTAGTAGTATTAATTTCAGATGTTAACGAGGGGTTTATTCTGTTGCTCTCATCACAACTTTCTTCTGTGCCTTAATTAAATGTTAATCTATTGTAGACAGCCTTGTTCTTGTAATGACTTGAGACTGGTGTATACTGATGATCTGAGAGGAGATCACCTAGATAAGACTAAGTTCAAAGGCAGACTAAGCCTGTACTGCTTCTTAACTTTTAATGTATGTAATGCCTTTTGCTAAAATAAGAAAATCTGCTTGGGTGGAACAATGCAAAAAATACAATTTACTATTTCAAAAAAAATACGCTTTTCAATAAATATTAATACTGGAACTTAACGTTCAATTTTCTGGGCTAAATAAGATTCTCTTAAGGGGCTTGTGTGTGCTATTCAAGGCAAAGTTTGATCCTGAGCTTGGATTTGCATATCTTAGCTGAGTCACCGCTCCTCAGGTCTGATTTTTAGCTCTGAATCAGCTTTGGTGTATCAAGTATAAATGAAAGTGATGTATTTGCTCAGAAGGACAAGTGATTTAAAGTACACTAAGAACTGTAATCAAATACTATTTCACGTTTGGTTCTGTCTTTTTCCAGCCTTTCATAGGGAGGACAGTTTCTGGTGGAGGCTTCTGTTTGGTGGGGGACACACTGGCTTAACCTTTTTCAGATCGTCTCTGTTGACAGGCATTTCCAGCAGAGGTTCTCATAAGGATTCTGGTTGCCACTGCAGTAATGAGAGTTGTTAGCTCTTAGTGACTTAGCAATTTCCTTAACTGAGAGGTAAGTGTCCCTCCACTTTAGCTTGAAAAGAATAGCAAGCATGTAAGGAAAGCTTCTTATCAGACATCTGCCTGTAAGCAGTCATCTCAACACTGTAGTGCAAGCTCTGGATTGTTTTAGCTGGACTCTCTGTAACTTTACTCTCTTGCTGCCTTGTGCTGCAGTTTGAACTAGCTCTGCTGTTCACCGGGAGAGCATGCCATCTTCATGCGTGTGTATTTATGATCTTAACTGTTCAACAGGAAACCAGCAATGACTTTTCTTGATAGTAATTAAGAAAGTCAGACAGTGCAGTAGTCATCAGACTGCTCTGCATGGCCACTGGAGTGTGTGAACTTGAATGCTGACAGAAATCTGCAGATGGAGTGTTCATAGTGTCTGCTGGTAGCATGTGGGAAAGGAATGAAATGATGTTAATTATGAGTTAGATTGATGTTAACCTAGTGAGTAAGTTGAATCTAGTTAACTTCTTATTAGTCCAGGCGCTCCAAAGTGACCCCATAAAATGGAACATTCATTGTGGTAATCTCTCATTTGTGTTGATAATAACTTACGAAACAAAGGGTAGAGATCAGACTTGTTTCCTGTCTGTCATTTTACATAATCAGTAACCTAAATTTCCCGCTCATACATAATCTGTTACTTGAATCAGCTTTAAACTATAATCAGTCACCATTTGAACTGATTTGTCTGCCTTGTACTGCAAATAGAATCAGATACTTTATTGCACTGTTTAAGAGTCATAAAAGTAAGATTTGGAAAATAGAATGCTAAGCTGTATCGTCTCCATTGCTTTAGCAGCTCAGGATGATAGGTTTAGGTGAGAAGTGCGATCGTGTTGCTGTGTGGGGAAACTTGGTTGGATTCCCTCCCTTGATCTCTCCAACAGTATGCATATGAGCAGGTGGTGCGTCAGCGTGCTGATGCTCTGCTTCAACATGTCTCACTAGGTTCTGATGCTTGACTCATTCAGCTGTGGTTGAATGGGTATTTGTACAGCAGACATAACACGGAGAGGAATAAAGGCATTTAAGGCTTCTGAATCTTGATAATACTTCTGAGAAGTAAAGCTATTCATCTGAAGGGCTCCTTCCCCATGAAACATTGCACAATCTCTGACTGAATGTGCCATTGTGCCTTGCCCTCTGCTTCACAGGGCCATAAGTTTAGCTCCAGTACACTCGATGAATTCTAATTGTATTATGTTTACTTAGATATGTCCCTAGTTCATCTTTCATCTGTTGTTTTTTTTTAATTCATTCCCAACATTTCCAAATGACTGGGGACAGATGGGGACACGGGAAGTCCTCTTCTATCCCTTTCCCCTCAAGGAAGAAGTATAGACAGGCGGCTCTTAAAAAACAGAGACAGTATTTCAAAGCTATTTCATGGTGATTACAATGTAAGATTCAATTGTAGCTTTTCTAGTTTGTGGGCCAGTTCTTACCCTTTGGAAGCTGAGACTCTTGTGTTTTCCTGCTGTGTTCTCTACCCTTTTATAACCTCTTGTAGCTTTCAGCAGGCTACATTACGCTAACAAACTCTTACGAATAACTCAGAAAAACTTCCATCTTTGCATCCTACCTCTCTGCCTTTTTTGTATAGCTCTCAGAAGCTGTTGGTGTGGCAGATAAGGGTGAATCTGTACCAGCAAGGGTTTCCTTGCTCTTTATTTGATGATGGGATTAACTTACCACAGAATCATGCGTCAGTTCACTGGCAGGTTCCAGTCCAAGGTGAAGCCAATAGCTTCTTTGATGAGGAGCCCTTCTAGATGGAGCAGGGGACTAGCTTTCCTGTCCTTTCCTTGGGCACTGAGCTTTGAGCCTGTCTGCACAAGCTGGCTTGAGGTCTGCTGCAGTTGTTGAAAACAGTGTTCTGTAAAAACAATGTACCATTTGTATTTGCCATTTTCCTCCGTAATGAGTCTTTTCTCCATTGTCTGTCTCCTCTACAGTGGAGACCCAGGAGCACTTCTGCTCCAAAACACCTTAACTCCAGGGTAAACTTCTGTCCTGTGGAGAGCTGGGAACAAGCTCTGGGTTTCTGCAAGCTGGAAGATGACAAAAGCAGAGGAAGGCATTAATTTCCTGCTCACTGTTGCATCTGCATGTCTGCCAAACCATTTGTTATTGATTTAGTGATGCATTCCCATGTTCAAAGTGTTCTTTGGTCTTTGTCCCTTCTCTCAGGTCTAGGCATCTTCAACCAGTGTCACACCAGCTCTCCTTGAAACACTAAAATGCCACATGTAGGCTCTGTGCAGTGACATTTTGGCAATGTCAATTCAAATAGAAAACTGATTTTAAAAAATTACACGTAGGTCAGAGAGGCAGAAATTAGGATTGCTTTAATCTATTATTTTAGAGTCTTTGGTTTGCCATGGTTATTCTTGACTGGCTGTATTATCTGAAAATTAGGAAGGGAAGGAATAACTCTTGCATATGACATAGTTGATGAAGTTGAAAAGTGAGGAAATAAACTGACATTCTCCATAGCATCTAGCAAGCTACCTCTGTTTGCCCTCTTTACTGTTTCTTATTTAATCTTTAGAGTTCTGTTATTCAACTCTGCTCAGTTATATCAAGGATCACCCTTCTGGAGTGGAAGACAAAGTTGTTTCCTATCATCTTGGTTCATGGGAATGCAAAAAAAACTGTAGACAGAAATCGTCTTTTTCCTGAATTGTGGTGATCTGGAAGGCAGAGAGCCTTTTCTCTTTGACTCAAGTCTGTTATTCTTTGAAATACTTAAGTGCAGTCAGCAGTCAACAAATAATATGAAACATAAACCTCTGCAGTACTTTGGCTACCCCGCTGTGCTGTCTGCGCATTCTGGAGAAGCACAAGGCTTTGCATGTAGTCTCGCATAGAGATGTGAGACTTGCTAAGTAATCAAAGCTGCTGAAAGACAATACAACTCCAGCCTCCTTAGGGAAACATCTAACAGTGAACGCAATTGAGCAGATGTTTTGGTGATCTTCCATGTTTTGTACTGATGACATACAGCTACTTTTTTCTTATTATTTACAGAACAGTCTGATTTTTGTTTTGGATGTACAAGTCAGAGCATTTATAACAGCTGGGCTGCTTGGGTGTGAAGGGGAGATTGCTGCTAAGACCAGCAGACCTTACATTGCAGAAATACCTGAATGAGGTGCATTGCAGTTCTGTATATCAATAAACTTGCAAGAGCCTGAGCAGTGGAAGTGGCAGAAACAACTGAAGGGCTGGAACAGAAAAGGCTGGCTAATGACGTAGGGCGGATCCTGCTTACGAGTGTTTGACTTCTGGCAAGAAGGAAGATGGACTGATCTTCCTACTCATTTTTAATAAATGCCTCCATAAACTGGGGGATAAACCCTGGTTTAATTCTTTCCCTGCATTTTATCTTTCCAGATTCATTTCCTTCAGTAGTGGATTTACAGTCTCTGCTGTAAGTACCTTCACACGGAAGTAAGATTTCATAATCTGTGTAGATAATATATACTGGAAAGAAATTGTTCCAATACTCTGTCTGCCAGAGGCCAGACTGAGAGATAAAGAGATATAAGGCTTGCAGTAGTCGTTCATTACTCCCTTGCACTTGGCTGCAAAGAAGTAACCGCACCTGCTCAGTGGACCATGCAAATATAACAAATCTCTGATCTTTCTGAACCTGCACTGATTTACTAGAGGAATATTTCATTATTCTTTCTTGTAACAGCATGAGAAAGGGGGATAGTTCTATAAAGATGTAGCTTTAGATTTTCTTCTATTTTTTGTCACATTCCTATTTAGCACAATTAAATTGTGTGGTAATTTGTTTAAGCTTGCTGTCAGTTTTATAAAGTCTCTTGATGGAATCTTGTCTGTTTTGAAGGATAATAAAATCCCATTTCAGCTTGTAGTCAAGACTTACGTCCATTTGACTTGTGTTTCAGCTATGCTCTCTTTTTTATGGCAATTTGAGAGACTGGGGAGGAACATAATAAGTAATTGTCTCCTTCCTCCCTGTTACTTACTTGACATCTGGCTCAAAGTGTATTGCAGGCCCCCCTTCTGCCCTTTTTCTCTCCTTCCAATAGAAAAGTCTGCCTTTTTCAGTGAAGAAATAAATTTCAAAAAAAGTCTATAGAAAATCCGGAGAATTTTCCAAAGGAAAAGCATTTTACATCCAGTCCTGACAGCTTCCATGCACAGAATACTTAATTTCGTAACACAAGAAGATTAATGCTGCCCTTCTGTTATGTGCTTTTGGATCTGTATGTACTCCTCTGTAGTCAGCCTCCTCGTGAACTGCTGTATGTTAGCAGTGAAGGCACAGACAGCTTTGTGTTTGTGCAGCTCAGCTGAAGGAAGAGAGAATGACACAGATAGCTGTATAGATGGTTCTGAGCATCTCTTTGTACCGAAGCAATGCTCCAGCTGATGGTTGTTTTGTTTTTTTGTTTTTAACAGGAACATGTGCAAGTCTGCAGTAGCTAGCAGACCCTTCTCCTAGCTGCTGACAGCCTAAAGCTTTTGTTCCATGGTGAGGAATTTTGGATTATTTTGTAGAAGTTTGAGTTGTAATGGATGACTGGCTTTTTGTTGCCACCAGACCTATGTATTGTTAAATACATCGCAGTCATAGTAAAATAATACTAGTAGTATACTTCCGGGCAGAGTAACTAGAGGACCTGAAATTAAAGACCTTGCTCAAAGTGCTGGATGAGTAGTGTTTGGATAATGTTATCATTCAAGATGATGTTCTTCTCCATGATTCATCTGAATTCGTACCCTGTCACTGTGCTCAACTCGATTCCTACTTTTGAGCAAGAGTTCCTCATTTATTTCTAAGCTAGCAAAATGTTATCTCTGCAGTATCTCACAGTTTCCAACAATTGTGTAGCTTCCATGCAGTATTGTATTCAACTCCGTTCTGTGTGTAAGGATGTTAAATCAGAGGTAACCCCACTAGGTTTAGCAGATCTGTCTAAGGTTTCTAAAACTTAGAGTAATTTTGTTTGTTATTCCTCTGAGGATTTAAAGTATACAATGGCATTATAAATTGTAATCACAGTTTGCTTCAAATAATGACTGCAGCTGGGAATCTCACAGATCAAACCCCTAGATCCCAAATTGGGCAATCAAATAGGGTTGCAGGCAGGTGGCTGTGCCATTAGCTGAAAAGGGCAGTGGTGTTCCCTGTAGAGCAATTCCAAAGCAAGCAGGAGGGAGCTACAGCCAGTAGTTAACCCACAGAGAACACTGTGACAACTTCTGTCAAGTTTAAAAACATCTCATCCCCAGTGACTGTGTGTGGAATACTGTCACTGGCTCTGTGCTCCGGCGTGGTTATTTCTCTGTGCTATCAGGCACTCCCTGGTGCCACCCATAATCCCTGCTGCTGTGTGATGTCTTGGCACATGTAGGTGAAGCTCTGCCTTCACTTGGTTCGTGCACTCTCCCGAAATACCTTCATAGGATATCTGTGTGTCTGGAGGGAGGAGGACCTGCAGACCTAGGGAGTGCATCTTTCTCTGAGTTAGGAAGTGGCTGACAGGAAAGTCCCAAAACCAGAACTACACTGTATGTGTATGGTGACCTGGGGATTAAAAAGCCTAGTTTTCCTCTCTTCGTCTCTCCCTCTCCAACCCTCATCAATGACATGACTTCCAGCTTCTCTTGCCAGAGCACCTGCCTGCTTGTGTTCCAGAGGTGCAGTCTGCATGACTCCTCCTCGATTGCTTTGCACCAAAATGAGCTGCATAATGCTGGTACATTTCTGCAAAGTACGTAAGGTGTTCTTTTCAAATGCTTATCTGCTGTGGATTTCTTATGGCTACCTGTAGTGTCAGGCAGGCATAGCTTTGTCACTCCTAAAATTTCTGCTCTTAATGTTGGAGGCACTGTAAAGCCTGCGGATGAAGAAGTTGCCAACATTTTTTCTGGTCGGGTGTCTGTTTATGTTAAAACTTTTAGATACCTTCAGGAAACAATTACATTTACAGGGTAGACATTTAGAGTTGCTAAGCTAAAACCTTTCCTCTGCTCTGGGCATCCTTGAGCCCTCGGTTCCTCTGCACAAGGCACAGTTTTGGTCTGACCTCGTGAAGTCGTCCCTGCAGTGTATGACAGCAGCGTGGTTCAGTACAGGAACCGGCATCACCAGGTCGGACCAAAGGTTTGCCTATTCCTGTGACAGGAACAGTAGCATTGATCTTTGAAGTACTTGAGCTGGCTTGGCTGAACTTCAAATAATGGTGTGTCCTGAAGCAGACACAGAGATGGAAGAACACTCAGACAACTGAATTTTGAAGAGCAATGGTTTATTAAACAGTTGTAAAACAGCACATGGGAGATGACAGTGTCTTTAGCTATTCTGTACAGGTGAATCCTCTGAATGTGTCTGATGGGAGTATGTAGGAGAAGCAGTGTGTGGTGCACAAAAATGCTGAAGGAGTGGGAATATTTCTGTAGGTGGCTGACATCCTGATGTATTGGATGAATTTTCATGAGGTAGAGCACTGTGAGAAACAAGCCAGTGCCTGGGTGCATTGCTAATTTTAAAATATGATTTACAGAAGATGCACAAACCTCAGATTTTAGTCAGACCTACTCATTTTCATGAGTTGCTCCTTACAGGAAGGCCTGCTATGCAGTTCTCTCACTGACATCATCCTTTAGCTTAGTAGTAGTTAATGTTTCTAAATTTGGGGAGACTGCTCCGCTGATTTGTCACACAAATAGCAACATATCTGTCTGAGTTTTCATTATGGCTGTATTTATAAAATGAACTTCTAAACTTGGTGTTTGTTATGCACAAGAGCAATTGCTCCTTGGTGCTGGTCCTTGCCTCCCACAACACTGAAAACACAGGAGAAAGTCAGCAAGAAATGCTTCTTCCTAATGCTTGTCTGAGGCTGGCCACCTTTGAAAGGGTTTTATATGTGTGTGGTTTCATTTCTTGCGGTGTTGAAGTTCTCAGAGGGCTTAGCTTGTAATTAAGGAAAGCTAGGTGCTGTTCCATGCTGTTCCACTGTCAGGAAAGCCTAGGGGAAAAGGATTATAGCCTCATGTTCTCTCATAGCTGGTTGATGACACTAAAATATATGCTTCAAAAAACACGTGTTCACTGTTTCGGATTTTGTAGTACTGGGTGTGTTTTCTCTCTGTAATGCTTCTATTATTAGGAGCCAAAAAATGTTATCTGTGCAGATACTATTACAGTGAATTAAGTACATAAACACAGAAGCCTCAATAGTTATTTACAGTTTCTAGACAGCATGTGATAAAAGGATCTTTTAAAATTTGCAGCTCCCGCACATTCTTTTTGTTCTGCCCCAGTGAAGCTGGGTGTCCTTCATGGCAGGTTCAGAAGGCTCTTTGCAATCTTTCATTTTGTATTTTGGCTGCTAATAACCGGAAAAATTGACCGAGGAAAATAGTGAAGAAGTTGAGCCAGCAGTTGCCACAGTGACAGTTGTCCAATGTAAATATCTTACAACTCTTCTGTTTATCATCTGTTTTCAGGGCAGTTTAAGCTGCTGGAACAAGACCGAGATATTAAGGAGCCAGTGCAGTATTTTAACAGTGTGGAGGAGGTGGCTAAAGCATTTCCTGAACGAGTTTACGTCATGGAGGAAATAACATTCAACGTTAAGGTAGTCCCTGAATAAATATTTATCTCTGTCTCAATGATTAACTGTTACAACCTTTATATACATGGCAAGCGAGCGACAGCGCTGTGTGGGAAGTGTGATTTTTGAGACAAACGGGTCTTTAGTTCTCCTTTCTGTGGTGGTGCTCTTCAGGATCGTTTTTGCAGTGCTAAATCAACACATCGTAGAAGGGCTGTCCTATCCTATGGCACTTTAGGGAGCAGTTCTGATGATGCATCCCATAATTCATCTAATTGGGATGTTGCTGCCAGATTTTAAACAAATGTTGTTTGTTGCCCTCTTTGTCCTCCCACTTCCAGCAGTTTGAATTTTATTTTCTGGTAAGCAGCAGCTGCTCAAATCCCTGTCCAGAAAGCCTTATTCTCAGCGTGCAGAGTGAAACGATGGTGTTGCTTCCCTCCAAATTACTGCAGAAGTGTCATTGTGAATAAAAGAAAACAATAGAAAAGATAGGCTTGTTCTGTGTGTGTGTGTGTGTGTGTGTGTGTGTGTGTGTATGTGCATGCACACTTCCTGGGCTCATCTTTGGATCAGCAATGCCAGAAGAGGGCTTCACATCACAAAACTACAGTGCTATGGCATGAAGCAATGGTAACAGAACATGTTCATCTCCCTTGTCTTACCTATATTTTCTGGAAGACACCTACACAAAGTAGGGTCAGTTATGGTGAAAGTGCAGAACAGCATCCTAGAGCTGGGATGCAGTGGTGCATATTTTCATTGTGTATTCTGCAGAGGAGACTGGCTGATGCTGCTGGTGCAAAATCAGTATAGAGTTTCCCACTCTCAGGTGTATTGGTGTGGGGTTTTCTTTATAACCCACATATCTTTTAATGGCTTCTTCTCATTCTTGCACTGCTGCAGTTGGGGGACATCAGCTAGACTGCAGTTCTTATAGGTGTGAAACAAGATTGCTGAAGACTACTATAAGTGCTCATTAGCTAATTAATTTAGTGATACAGACTCTTGCCTTTCAGGACAGTAAGTTTTTTTATATTTATGCTATTAATTAACCTGAAACCATGCAACAGAGCCTTTCATGAATGAAAACTACAGAAGAAAGATAAAAAACTTGAATTTTTAGAGTATACTTAGCCAAATGAAGGAAACAAGAAAATTCCATTTCTACCCAGGAAGATCATTATTATCTTGAAACTGCCAGCCTTATCCACTGCTGTGCCAGTATTTCTCAGTATACCTCTGTCCAAATCAAGAGCATCGCACAGTGAAATGCGCAGCTATGATTTTGGAAGAAGGCTTTTCAAAATATAAAGCATTATGTCTTGAGTTTAGCATCAGTATTCTCAAATCTCTTTGTCATATTTAGCAAACTCAGAATTGAGTATAGCTTACTGTTATATATCAAATCCCTTTTAAAAGATATTTTAGTCATAATCTGTAATATAAATAACAGTAATAATAATCCAGGTTTAACCTAGTAAAACAGTTATCTTGGCAGTATTTCTCTTGGCAGTTTTTCCATCTATGTAGAAGTCTATCCCAAAGTTGTCATCTTCTAAAAAATGAATTAACAGGACTTGTAGAAGTGTTTATACGCAACAGAATGACATATGCTACAATTTTAGTGTAGGAGAGATGGTATCAAACTGATTTGAGCAAAGGGAAGAATACAGTTAATTTCTGTCCAAAGTAGGGTGTTCGCTTAAATTAAGAGTATCCCAAGTTAGCTAATCTGATACAAGAAGAAAAAATGTCTTAAATATCTAATGAAGCACTTAAGATGAGGAAGAATTGTGATGTCTGGGAGTTTTTCTTATTCTAAGAAACCCACTGCTGTGGATAAGTTTTGAAGAAAGAGCCAGTAGAGTTACAGAATGCCACTGGACAGTTCCTGTATGATTGTGTCTGTGTTGAGATCTGTCTGAGCATGACAGTGTGCCACTGCTATGGTTGACTCCACGCAAACCTTGCTCCTCCAAGTAATTCCTTTGCTGCTTAGGCAGTATTTTGCAGCAAGCTCTGTAGTTTTGAGAATTGCTGCTTTCTCATTGTGAAGTGCCTTGACATCTTTTCCAAGAGGGAGGTTTTATTTTACTTTGTGTACATTTAGTTGTTAAAGAAGAAAATGAGCGACCTTACTGTTTCCCAGCTAGGCTCGCTTTCTGGGGAGTGTGCTGGGGCAGAACATTTAGGGCCTGTGGTGTATTTGAAGGAGTGCTATAAGGCATGTCATCAAGTGGAGCTGGGAGTAGAAGATAGAATCACGAGTACTTTTCACAGAATGGCAGGAATTTAAGATTAAACCAAATTTCTGTAATGGTTAGAACTACTTACGTTAATTTCTTAGGGTGTGTGTATGTATCAGTACTATGCTTGTATACCTAATTGTTTGCCTCAGGTACCTGACAGCCAGCAACGTCTACAGGCACAGTAAATCCAAGTGATCTAATAAGCTAATTCCCTTCAGCCAGAATTTGATCAATTCCTAATTGAAAATTAGGGGTATTCTGTCTATTCTTCAGTAAATAGATATCTTAGCCTCTTCTGTGTTAATATTCAATGCATAATTGCAGAGAATTTTGTTTATATAACAGCATTACACTACAGTGGTGAGGATTTTCTGACCCTCTATGCTTGGAAGAAAAATCTTAATGTTTTGCTACTCCAGGGCCCTAGCTTTTGCTGAACCAGCAATAGGTTTCTGCAGTTGAATGCTGGGGTTTATGCTAATACCAAGGAAGCTATTTGCATTAAGGCTGGGGGGAGAAGGAAAGGGAAAAGAAAAAAAAAAAACACACAAAAATTGCAAATTATACTGAGAGTAATTCACAAAAAAGTTCCTGTAAAAATTAATGATATGTCTGATAGACCATTGGACAAGCTGTGAATTCCTGCTCTCCAAAAATCAGCCCAATCAGTGTTACAAGAGCATTTCAATCTTCTGGGATATCTTCTGAAGATATCACCCCATCTCCTTAGAGAGGCTGTGAAACTGTTTGCAGAGGATTTCCAGGGGTGGAAATGTGCATTAGTTAGCTAATCCTGTAATGATTCTTTTCTATCAAAGACTTGGACTGTTGTTAACTTTTGATAGCTGATTTGTTTGATGTAGTCCTTTCAAGTAATTCCTTCCTTGTAAGTGAATCAAAATTGATCTCCTGATTTGGTTGCAGTTCTGTTGTCCCTAGTAAACTTGCCCCAGGTTTCCAAAAAGCACGTACTTAAAAGGCTGTAACCTACACTGGCATATTCAAGTGCTGCAACAAAAACTTGACTGAAATCAGTCTGTGTACAGGTTTGCAGGTAATTCATAGTACTTCTTCTTGAGATTGAGTGATTCAGTCCCCTCTCCACCCTGTGCCTTTATGCCAGCCTGGTGAGGCAGCCTTCCTCCATCGATCCAGGAAGGTTTTTCTTCTCTTGCCCCTCTGTCCCCAGCACACGGGTGACACCTTGGTGACTCAGTGGTACTGCAGTGCTGTGGCTGCCTCTTTCCTCCAGAGTCTGGTGCAGTTCGTGTGAGAAAGTAGTAGACCTGCTACTTCCTGAGTTTCTGCTTTGAAGGGAGCCTGGGTAGTAAGTTCCATCACCTTGTGGTAGCTTCACATGCCTTCCTGACATGCCAGCTTTTAATGTAGTAATCAGGGCAAAGAAGCTGAGAGGGAAGCATATGTAGGCTACCACTAAGAGTTATAATTGCTTATTCTGTCTTGTGAGGCAAGCATTTATAAAAGAAAAAATAGTTCACTTCCTTGAAAAAGTGTGATTATCTTTTCTGCTTACAACTCTTCTGGACACTCTGTTTTATATTAAATAAAAATCTTTATCCACTTCCTATACCCTATACAAAAAAATTTTGTTCTGGTTGGTCTCTTAGCATTAATGGTAAAATCTGTATGCAGTAACTATGCATCAGAGGCCTCACAGTTAAAAAAAAAAAAAAAAAAAGAGTTGTAGAAAAAAGTCCTAACTATGAATTTTTACTGGCAATGCAATGCCAGTAAAAAATAAGATCTAGCAGGTATAACAAGTTGTATGAAGCCACACATCATTTTTATAAGGAGTCCCTACATGCCCAAGTGATTAAGGATTTCTTAAGAAACTATATAAATTAGAACAATTGGAGCTCGAGACAGGATATTGACTCAGGTGTTATCAGAATCTATTTTTCTGAGTTAACCTTTCCTTAAGCAAAAGAAACAATGTGCTTGAGCTTTCCCAAAAGAACATGTTGCCTAAATCATCATTCATCACTTTCCTGATGCCTGTCTTCTGCAGTAGATACAATTGGCTTCTGAATGGTTATTGAATTGCAAGTTTAAAACATCAGAGTGACTTAACCCCCCATGTTTGACTGGATGTCTGCAAGCCTGCAGCCTTTCTGATCAGCAGCCTGGCATCAGTACTGAACTGTTAGTATAGATCAGTATGTGTAAAGGTGGAGAGTAGATGCAGGGTGGAGTAGACTGCTTCTGGTTGTGTGGATCTTCTCTCCTACTGGGAGTTGTTCAGTTTGAACATCTAGTGGTTACTTTACAGGATAGTGTGGCAAACGCTGGTTCTTCCACAGAGCTAGAAGCACTGGTCACCTATCAGGAGAAAGCAAAGATTAGCAAGGGCAGAAGGATGAGGGTGGATTAAAGCTAGAAGGTAGATTGTTATAATGTGTAAAGCAGCACTTTAAGAGAGAACAAACAAGAAGAGAGATGTGTTTGGGGAAGGAGTTATTTCGGGATGCTCCCAAGGCTAATAATTAGATAAAACTTTGTGTTTATCGTGGTATCGAGAGGTGTGGCAGTTACAGCTGCAGCTTGTTGCACTAGAATTTGTCCAGAGAGGAACATTTGTTTTAAACGGAAGATGTAAAGAGAAAGCATACACAGAATAATTAAAACGAGGGCACTGTCCCACTGAGGAGAGGTTTGAAGAAAATGTGTTCACCTTTCCTCCTTCTCTCCCTTCAGATGGTCTCCCTTCCTGCCACAAGCTTTTCTGTTTTCACAGCTGAACATTCAAAGCAGGCCTGGTGAAGCCACTAAGGAGATGAGCATGGCTCCAACATGGGCAAAGCAGGAAGGGGAGATGAGCTTGAAAGCACAGAGCGGGCTGGAGTCACACTGGGACCAGTCAGCCTTCCTGGTGTGTTATACAGTTGAATGAAGGCTTTTTGGGTGCCTTCTGTACCTCTATGTATTTTCCAGAATTATGAGAAGATTTCAGCAGTTTACCAGAAAAGCAGATCATTATATCTGTGTCCATCTATAGTCTGGGCTGCCTTAATTGCCACTCTGAGATAGGGCACTTCTGTCTTCCCTCTTTCATATGGGAATTGTATGTTGTGGGATGTACTGCCAACAGTTCAAAGTGCCTGAAATAGTCTAGGACTCTGTTACATCCCTGCGGTGATTTCACAGCAGGCAGTGCATGTTACATGCTTCAGGTGGTAGTATAAAGACACTCAGGGGTGCTTGAAGGTATGGATCCTGTTGGGTTGGTGCTGGAAGCTTAGAGGATAGAGGGCTTCGTCTTATCTCTGTCGTCTTTTGGAAATAATTTGTGATGTACTTTCTCTCAGATCACTTTGTCTTTAAGCATACTTTTTGGTGTGAATCAGATCTGCTCCTAGGAGCTTCTAACCACCGGGCAGCTGTGTCTGACTGCTTCACTTTCAGAGCAGAGGAAGCCTCATGGCACTGCGCTCTGCTCTCTGGTGACAGCAACAGGACCCAAGGAAACGGCACGGAGCTGCTTCAGGAGGGAGGATCAGATTAGGTGTTAGGAAAAGTTTCTTCAGCAGAAGGTGATGGGCATGGAACAGACTGCCCAGGCCTGTGGTCACAGCCCCAAGTGCCAGAGTTCATGGAGCATTTGGACCACACTCTCAGATGTAGGGTTTGAATTTGGGTGGTCCTATCTGGAGCCTGGAGTTGAATTTGGTGATCATTGTGGGTGCTTTCCAGCTCAGCATATTCTGTGATTCCCAGGCTAATGGGAGCCCCCTGAGGTTCATCAGTGTGAGCACAGAGCCCTATACCTGCCATGGAATTAGCCTTGCAGCAGGCAGACTGGCCAGGAAGCAACTTGCAGAAAAGACCTGGCAGGCAGATGTGGAGGTGTGGAAAGGGCAGACAGCAGCATGTGGGGCGATAGTAGCAGGAGTAGAGCCAACAGGTCAAAGGATGTGTTTGTTGCTAAGGTTCTGCACCATATATTTACCTGCTATGTACTTGTTATGAATGCTAACTAGAAGGTGGTAAAAAAAATAACTGCATTAACCTCACACAAGAAGAGAGGAGCTTAAGAAGTTAAAATTTAAAATATACTTGGCCTGCTGAAGTGTATCTACAGCCTTAACTTCACCAGAGTAAGGTTTATGTGAGTAGAAATGGAATCAGTTGTGCAGTCTTAGTCTTTTGGGTTCACTTTTTAAATTCTTTGTTACCGTCTTAGAGAGTAACTGGTACGTCACAGGTATTTGTTCAGAAGGAAGAGCATGCGTTATTTTTCTCAGTGTCACATTAGAATAGCAACGTAGTTTTCCTTTTGATTCAGCCATATTTTGTCTCTTATTACACTGTTACTATATTTTAAGAAAAGGAAAGAGTATTTTCCAAATTTCTTTAAATTGAGAGTAATTTTGTCTTTAAACGTGACTGTCTGATGTCACAGTCCCTGTGCAATTGGTTGAAGTGGATGCCACTAACGAGCAGCTGCTTTTGTGACTCTGGCTCACAGTGTTGCTGTGCTGGCTCAGTACCTCCTGTGGCTGCACATCTGAGTGGCCATGTCCTTCAGAATGAGCTCTTCACAAATAGCTCAGAAGCTGCAGGTTGTCAAAGCAGCAGCTTCTGTAGTCGTTACAACAGCTCCCTTGCTTCTGTCCCTGCTGTGCAGGAAGCAAGAAGAAGCTGTCTCACATTAAAATGTCCGACAGTGTTGCCCAAAGAAGTCCTTTATGGGGATTTGTAGTTACTAGAAATCCACATCTTTATAGAATGTGCCCTTTCAAGAAGAGATGCAGTGGACTGAAGGGGATGAGCACAGAGCCCTGTGTCTTCAGCCCCATCAGTCCACTAAGGTCAGGGCCACCTCACCAGCAGCAGCATGAATGCAGCACTCAGTGGTTCTGAAGAGAAAATGGCAGTAAGCATCATTGCAGTGTTATCAGCAGAAAAATCTGAGTGCTTTCCTTTCGTGTTGCAGCTTTTCATTATATTGTCTGGCCAGTGGCATAAACTGTGACTACTGTGTACAATAAAATCCCAGTGGTTTCCTGGATTAGGCCAATTAGTGTTTGTTTGGATAATTCAGGGCTTGAATGGCTTCCTGTCAGGAAGTGCTGAGCTGAAAAGCTCTGAAGGCACACCTCTTCTGAGCTGCCTGGCCATTTGCTCCAAGAGGTTTCCAGAAGATAATGACTTTACAAATATGAGTGAATTGCGGATCACATCTTACAAGAGGAAGCATTATTTACAGCACTTCTCAATTACCGACTAATTGGAATTACAGCTCTGATTTCATGCAGTGGCTGTCCTGTGATGATGGCCAAGTCTGAAGGCTGAAATGTGAACTTCATGTAGCTACATGAAGTCTTTAGGAGTCATGTAGATGAGGGAGGGATATATTATTCCGGCTTATTTTCGCATTGCCAATTGTTTAAAATATGTTCAGTGTTCCTGAATAAAATGGTCTGTAGCAGGCCTGCAGTAGTTAGCTGATGCGCCTTCCTTTACGAATAAGTATCTGCTGATGCTGAAGAAGAGCTCGTTAAGTTCTGGTTGGCCCCGGAGAAAGGCCTTTCACATTAAGCCACTCAAATAGAAAGCAGAGCAGTCTTGTGCGTAAAGAGTTATTCCAGTCTTAAGGAAATAACTTCAGAAATAAATGAGCCTTGGACATCTGTTTTGCTTTTTTTTTTTTTTTAATTTCCAGTACAATTTCTATAGTAGAAAGGCACACACGTGGCTTTGCATATGTTGTTTAATCTCTTAAATTGCAATTATGATCAAAAAATGAGGAAGGAAATCTAAAGGCAGAGGGGGAGTTGGGTGTGTAGGATAGAGCCAATATTCCTGACTTTTCCTTCAGGGAATAGATGTCATCTGTCATTCACCCTAGCTGTGAGGAGGTTATATCAAAGGGATATGCTTCATTCGTAGTGATGAGATCACCCTTGCAAGTCCTCAGGGAGATGAAGTTGGTGGAAGAAGAATGTTTGCTTCCCTCAAGAGCCTGGCAAATAAGTTACAGCAAAAGCAAGGAGCAAAGAAAAGATACCCAAGCAAATCCAAATAGGCTCTGTCATAGCTGTGTGACACAACTGACTGTTTGAATTGCTGGGAGTTGTCCTTTATTTTGAAGTTGTTATATTTGTTCTCATGCCGCCTTTGGCATTTCCAAATGGCTGCTTCCCCTCTAGTAACATGAAAGAATACACAGAACAATAGAAAAGGTTACATGACCTAACTTTACATTAAACCTCACACATCTGACTACTCAGCTGTTCAAATGAAAACAGTTTAGTTTCTCCCAAAGTACCACCTTTAAGTCCAATCTCATTAGGTTTGATATGATTTGTGATGTTTTCTGTAAGGTAAAAACAATTTCTTTCATTATTGTTTTGCAGGTAGCTTCAGGTGAATGCAATGAAGACACTGAAGTTTACAACATTACCCTTAGTACTGGGGATGAGCTCACTTTAATGGGGCAAGCAGAAATCCTTTATGCAAAATCTTCTAAGGAGAAGTCACGACTCAACACCATCTTCAAAAAAATTGGTAAACTTAATTCAATTAGCAAGCTTGGCAGAGGCAAAATGCCCTGCCTCATCTGCATGAACCACAGGACCAACGAAAGCATCAGTCTCCCATTCCAGTGTAAGGGCAAGTTTAGCACCCGCAGCCCATTGGAGGTGCAGATGCAAGAAGGTGAGCACACAATTCGTAATATAGTAGAAAAAACCCGGCTGCCTGTTAATGTGACTGTGCCAAGTCCTACGCCGAGAAACCCCTACGACCTGCATTTTATCCGTGAAGGGCACAGGTACAAGTTTGTCAACATCCAGACCAAAACTGTGGTGGTTTGTTGCGTGCTTCGTGGCAACAAAATTATCCCCATGCATTTTCCCTTGCACTTGACACTTCCAAAATTTACTCTACCTGACAGTCTTGTGAAGGGGGAGCTGTGGCACGAATCCCTCATCCAGCATTGGTTTAATATATGTCAGGAGCAGTTTGACATAGATGAGTATTCCCGTGCTGTGCGGGATGTAAAAACAGACTGGAATGAAGACTGCAAGAGCCCGAAGAAGAGCTGGTGCAGCGGGCACACTCATGTGCCTAACTCCCTCAGCTATGCGCGTGACGAGCTCACACAGTCCTTCCATCGGCTGTCGGTGTGCGTTTATGGCAACAATTTGCATGGCAATAGCGAAGTGAACCTCCACGGCTGCAGGGACCTGTGTAATGAATGGGCTCTGTTTTCTCACGATGCACTTCAGTACCAGGATTCTGGTGACAGTAGCAGCGATTATCTTTTTCCTGAGGTTGGTGAAGAGTCAATGTTTCTGCCTACAAAACCAGAACTTCCTTATGAAGAGCTGTGGTTGGACCAAGGGTCTGGAAAGCCTGGCGAGCAGCCGCTCACTCACTCGCTAAGTGGGAAGAACAAATGTGACAATTACAGAGGATCTTTCCGATCAAAGTGCGGTAGTGCATCTCTTCCTGTACCTGGGACAGTCGATGCAGCAACAAAGTCTTCGGATGTTTCCCTACCTCCACCTCCAGTGCCTCCCAAATCAGAAGCAGTAAGTCAGGGTTGCTTATGTTGGTTTGTTTCTTTTTCAGCAGATAAAGAGTTTGCTTGGGAATTCTTTAGGGGGAAGACTGTGGAGGGGGTAGAGCAGGGAAATAGTGAGAAGGGGTGTGCAACTTCAGCTAACCTCTAACATACCAACTGCAAGTCACATCCTAAAAATCATCTAAGTGTATATTTAAAGTTAATCCTGATACTTCAGGGGATATTTCCTGTGCTTTTTGCTCCCACAAGCAAAATCTACGAATTTTTAGGTCACTTGCTTTCCTTGCTTTTGACATCATCTCTCCATGTGTGCTCTGTGTTTTCTCATATTTTCTGTGGCTGAAGCGTGTGGGATACAACCCACTTGGAACTGCCACCAGTCACCTTAGTGTGTGTGTCTTCCGTTAACAGGCCCTAGTATTAAGGGCAGCTAGAATTTTTACGTTTGAGATCTTTTTTTAATGGGAGATTGTTTTCTCTGGTGCAACTCCGTGGCAAATTTTGGGGAGTATAAGGTTCATCACCCTCTGCCACACTTTATGGAGTGATTACTTAGCTCTGTATTGAAAGAATTTATGCTTAAATATAAACTCTGCTGCGGAGTTTAGAAATGAGCCTTGTAGAAGACTCAGTTTTAAACAGAGTGAACTCTGTCTGAGAGCTTCTGATGAAAACTCTTGGGAGAAATCACTTTTCCAAAACCGAATTGACAAGAAGACTTCAGAGACAAAATTACGAACATATTTTATCTACAGGAGCTTACGTGGGTAGGGTGGAAAGTCCGCCCGTTACATGGTCCCTTGATGTAGTCCTACACATTATTGTAAAAAAACAAAAGAAGGAGGAAAACTTCCCAGGGAAGAGTGGCTAGGGAACTGTAGCAAGATTAAATAATACATAGTTGATTATGTTATTATTTAACAAATCAATTAATCATTTTTGCAGGGTTTTTTTAAATGAATTTTACTTAAGGAAAATGTCCTTCTTGCAAGCTGAGCAATATTTTCAAAACCATGGCTGCACAGTAAGCTGGGGCTCATCCGAGACCAAACTGCAGCACGTGATGGTGATCCCTCTGCCATTGCCAACTTCCTGGCTCAGCAACGTTGGCAGGAGCTTTTCCATCATGAGTCAGATCACAGAAAACTGACCTGGTTGAAAACTATGATTTATTTCTTTGTGCTGGGTCAGCTTTCAGTGGATTAATGTGCTGCTATGCAGCCACTAGGGAAGTGCTGTGAGGAGAGGGGGGGGCATATGCCAGCACAGGTGTGAAAAGCACGACTGCAGCCCTTCAAAACCTTCCCAAAAAGCAGCCACAGCAGCTTCAGCAGAGGCAGGAAAGTCAAGACATTACGTCGTCTTAGCACAGGGAGTGTTTACGTGTTATGTCTGAGTGCTGGAACCCAGGAGCACTCCCTTGCCTTCAGGGTCAGGTATGCACCAAAGGTTTGTCCAGAGTGGTTTGGAGAAGTGCCCACTGCACTGTATTGGGATGAGCTGCGCTAATGTAAACCGGCACGGGGCTGCTCCCACCCTTCTCCTCCTCTCCCAGCCACGTGGGCTTGGCTTTCCTTTTTTGCTGGCTCTGGCACTCCTGTGCCTGGGCAGGGAGCCAGGTCTGGATGTGGAAAACGATTAGTTTCCTGCTGATTTCTGTGAGCCAGACCTCTTCAGTGCAGGACTGGAGCCGAGGCAGGGGGAGGGCAAGGAGGAAGGCTGCTGTCACAGTGGCCAAGGGGGAAGGGAATGCCATGTCCTTGAGGTCCACACAGCCTGGTGCTGAGAGGAGTGGGCACACTTGTCCCCTGCATCATGCCTTGGGGGCCCTCATGGAATAGAGTCCCTTCTGGGGGCCATGTGTGTGTTTTGCCTTTTAATATCAGCTTGAGAAGCGTGCGTTTTTGTCATGTCCATTGCACCAGGGCTGAGGTAACGCACCCGTGTGCTGTCAGCAGTTTCAACGTGGCTTCCTAGCCATGCAGGAGAACTCATTTCTGCTAAAGCTATTAGATTGCATTTAGAGGTGGGCAGGGTGTAACCTCGTGAAAAATAAAAATAAAAAATTGCCTCTCTGTAGATGGGATAATGATTTAGAATCAGTTTTGTGGCTTCCTGGAACAGCTTTGGAATGAGTTTCAGTGACCAGCCGAGCTCATCAGTGGGCTGGGGCTGGCCGAGATGCTTGCATGCTTTCCATGTAGGGTATTTATAGAATAAGTGGATCTCAGTAGCTGCTGGTGAACATGAGGTTTAGTCATCACATCCTCTGGAATGATATTCCATAGTGTTTCTGTATAAAGGTTGGCAGGCAATTGTATTTTTGCATGCACTAAATTTAAAAGTGTGTGTAGGAGCTGGTTGTAGGAGAAAAGGACGTTCAGGTGTTTCAGAAGCTCTTCCGTCTTTCTTCTCACCCATAGGGCAAAATGTTCTGATGTAATGTGTGTTTTCTAAATACCTCTCAGAAAATCAAAGTAGCATGAAGGGAAAAGAGAAAGAAAATGACCTCTGAATTAAGGCCTGTAAATCAGAAATTGCTTTCGTCCCGGAACACTAATTTGCATAATATCAGGGGCTGTTTTCCTGATTGATTTACAGTGTGCCCAGATGGAGCATGCCGGTGGCTGGCGCTCCTGCAGGCTGCATTACACTGGTGGCAGTGCTGGTAGCAGGGGGGGTTGGCACCAGGGCCAGGGGGGGTATCACCCCAGGAGAGATGAGTTGCAGTGCTTCCTAAAATCCTTGTACCACCTCATGTCGTCAGGAAGGGGTCACCATTACCAGGCTCACCATGGGAAGGAGCGTGTTAGTGTGGGAGGAGATGTCCCGAGGCTCTCATTGCAAGTGCACTTTATCTCTCCCTGGCAGCCGCATGGCATCTAGCGCTGCTGGGTGGAAGAGTGTTTCTGCCTAACAGCAGCAGTCACCAAGGCAGACGCTGTGTCACACCACTGCTGTTCCCCCCCTCTCCCACACTGTTTCATTGCTGTTCTCCCCATGAGCACAGATCTCCTGTGAAGTTTCCCTTTGCTCCTGTCGGTTTAATGTGCAAAATCTCCTTTTCATTCCTCTTCTGTGCTTCCCGAGAGCTGTGCCTGGCAGCTGTAATTGCAGTCTTGTGACAGGGACCAACTGGGACTGCAAACTGGTATTATTTACGGCCCACTTCTGATTTGCAATCTAGGTCAGCGGAGGAACTGGGTGTAGTTAGCTCTGCCAGTACCTTTGAATGCTGGTATTCTTCCCAGGAAAGAATTTCTTTAACCCCTTGACCGTCTGCTGTGCCTCAGGAGATCCCCCAAATGGTCTCTGACCTGCATGGGTGTGTGTTCCATGGCATGCGGTATTAACTTTGCCTAGTCTGACTTGGGGGGGAAAAAAAAATGAAGTCCTTATGCATCCTTGGGGCACAGCACTAAAATGGTTGAAGAGTTTTATGCCTGAATTCAATAACAAACATGAATAAAATTGATTCCTCTTTTTTTCTGAAAGAGCAAATAAGAACCCTTAGAGCAAGATTTATTTCAGTATTTCGTGCTGTCAGGCATTTCCTGTAATTTTGTCTTGTTCTGAATTAGGGAAAAATGTATTACAATGTCCCAGTCCCCAGTTTTCCATTTCACTTTAGTACTAAATGGGTTGTTGCATTCTGAATGCACTGAAGTGGATTGCAAAAGGTTCCGCATTTATTTTGTTTTTAAATAAATTAAATCACTTTAATTGCTAATTATGTGTTGCAAAACTGCTAAGATAACTTGTAGTTCTGCAGTGTTGGTAAATTTAAAAATAAACTAAGTTTCAAACACAAAGAATTTTCTTATTCTGAGCATCTGAGATGGTTTCAGATGAGGGGAACATGGAGATCTGCTGCTGCCTTGGGGAAGTGGTGAGTCCTCAAAAAGCCTGACAGCCTCATGCTCAGCAGCGTTGCTCACCTCTAGCCCTGCTAAGGTTGCTCTCCCTGATATGTCCTGATGAGACTAAGGTCTTTGCTCCATCATTTTCTGGTGGAGCTGTATCTTGGTATTTTGATCCTTCCTAGGCAGTGCTATGGTCGTGTGTGTTAAGCTGCAAAGTTAGCTGACTGCAATGAGTAGACCTTGTTGACTTTGTTCCTAGCGTTTAATATCGAAGTCAGCTCTGAGGAAACATAGACTGAAGAAGACATGCTCTATTTTTGTAATGCAGCTCATAAGTGGTTTTTGCTGTATACAGCTTTTCAGCAAAAACCCAGATCTATCCTTGTAGTCCCCCACCCGTGTCATTTGCATTACCAAAACTGTCTGCTGCTACCCTGATCATAGAAGCAAGATTTGTGTGGCTGGTAACAAGAAGTCCTTCTGCTTGACGTCTGCATGGATGCATTATTTGAACAGCCTTTTCTGCTCCAACTTTTTACCTATTACGTTTTGTAGTTAACTGTATCCTGGACTACTTTGACATAACGACTGAAGCTCCACATTTGAATTCCAGCATCCAGATAGCTAGAGTATTCCAATCTCCCAGTCTGAACTCAGGGTATCGTCCATTCATAGTTTGTACATGCAGGATGGGGAGGAAGAAAAGAAGGGAAGGGGATTTTTTGTTTATAATTTATCTATTGAAAAACAGGTCCACGTATCTGCCTTGTCAAGTCTGGCATTAGAAGTATACCATGAAATATACTGAGGAGAAGGAGTACGGCCAGTGGTGCTGTGGCCTCTGCTGGCAGCCCACAGGAAGGGATGGAGCAGTCCCAAACTGCACCAGGAGCAAAGGGCATACAGCAGTAGCAAGGAGTGAGAATGGCCACTGAGGTCAATTCTGTGTAGTGCTTTACTGCAGATAGTGCATCTGGTAAATCTACAATGCGTATAATGTTCCTGGGAGAGGGAAGCAGGGAAATTATCCTGGAGCTGCATGGTGAGTATCGCTGGTGAAGTAAGTCAGGAAACGTCAAAGTCTGTTGGGATCTTTTCATTACATAGACTTGGTTTATTACATCTAAATAAACAACACTAATGGAGTTTGAGCCTAATGAATTGCTTCTTACAGAATGTAAGATATCTGGAACAGTCTGTCTGGTTTTGTATGCTACTGGAAGGTTCTTCTATATAGTTTCATTGCTCCTACTTTTTAAATCAGTGGATCTCAAACTACTTCAAAGCACCCCAAAAAGATTGGTAGTAGCTCTGCTGGTAGCAAGGCATTCTTTTGGTCTTTCTTATGACAGCCACATACTGTTACAAATGTATATACTTAGCATCATTTCTCTCTTCCCCTCCCTTTTTAATTATTTCCTTTCACAGAATAAGCCTGAACCAGATGTGTTTCATCTGTTGGACAGCGCCATTGCCCAGATTTTCTGACTGCTTACTTGTATGTTCTTTTTCCCAGGTAAAAGAGGAATGCAGGCTCCTGAACGCTCCCCCTGTCCCACCACGGAGTTCAAAACCATCCTCCACCAGTCCTTCCATCCCTCCTCGCACAGTCAAACCTGCACGACAGCAGACGCGCTCTCCTAGCCCTACTCTATCCTACTATTCTTCGGGACTGCACAACATGTATGTTATTATACAGGACATGGTAATTTGTATTAAATACCTGCTTATACTGCTATAGGTAATCTCACCGTAAGATGGCAGAGTCTGTTTGACTGGAAAATCCTGTACAGTTCTGTGTAATTCTTAAATGGCTTGAATCTTCAAACCAGATAGTCTCAAAGCTAGTTTTCAGGTGGAAGTTCAGAGTTACATGCATGTAGTGCTACCTCCTCCTGATAACTAGGGGCATAGAAGGGTGTGGTAATCCAGAAATATTTTGTGCCAACTAAATGTGAACCTGCAGGTGGGTATGATGGAAAGCAGTGAAGCTGGCAGACACCTCTGAGTGTGAAGTGAGGAAAAGGCAAAATGGATCCAGGCAGCTTGTGGATCAAACCCACTTCAGCACAAACTTAAACCGCAGACTGGAAAATCCATTTAGGCTAGTCAGAAGTTGATGCTGGATTTTGTACTACCTGGCTGCATACCTTTTCTTTGCAATGCAGTGTTCTTTCTTTGGCTTTAGAAACTGCATGTCTTTTGAAATCTTACCTCCTTTTTGACTTGGATGTCTTGCTGCCATTATTTTTTTGTACATCTTCAAGTTTGTTGCTAAGAAAGTTCCAAGATACTGCCTGAGTATTATGAATTGATCAGAAATGCCACTGCAGTTGTTCATGTCTAGATGCAATTGGCATAATAACTCCTGGAGTTGCCTTTCTAAGCCATACTGCATGTTTTCAGCTTAGTGTTGTGTATCTGATAACGAGCACTCTAGATTAAGGCTACTCATTTATTTTTATGGAAGCCTGTGGGGTAGTTCTGTCAAAGTCTACTCTGTAGGAGGTTAAGCACAAGACCTCCCAGAATTTAGGGCCGACCAAATGCTGTTTTCTCACTTGATAGCTAACAATGCATCTGTCTCCAAGAAACCAAGAAAATAATGAGTAGTTTCTCATGCAGGTGACTTATTTGCCTGGGACTTCACAAAATTCACATGAAATTAATCTACAGCTTGGGTGCATACCAGGTATCTCCATTTTGGTGTAATTGATCTGGAGCTGCTGAGGAAGCCAATGGAAAATAGTGTGTGGAGTAAGCAGTTTACTGGTTAAGTTACTTTTCAAGTTTTGACATTCTGATCTTATTTTCTGGATCGTGAAGGGTTGCAAATAGTTTTTCAGCAAACAAGAGCAATATGATTTCTCCTTATTGGCCTATTAAATCCTTTGAATTGGAGGTTTTCTTGGATCCTTTGGCTCTGAGTCTCAGCAGGTTAATTTTAGTGCAGTTCAAGTAAGGAAACAGTTTGCAGATATTTTATCAGCTTTCATTAACTCTGTTAATCTTTTAAACTTTTTAAATGTTAATCTTTTAAATGTTCCCATTTCTGATATTGGATTAGAGAACAGAAGTGGGATCAATCAGTGTAATTCCTCTGTGTGGTTAGTTGTTCATAACACCTCATTGACTGTCTACTCTGAATTAGACAGCCCAGCATGTAGATTTTTGGAAAAATGTTTTTCATTAAGATGACCACTTGAAGGTATATCCTTGAGGAGTGGGTTTTTTTGTTTTTTGTTTGTTTGTTTAAGTGTGACATTGTTATAATCCAATTGCTTTTACTGGCAGCTTTGTGCAGGAAAAAAAGAAATGTTTGGAGAGCATGAAGTGGGAGAGCAAGTTGTTAGAGAGGGAAACTGTGATGAAGCTTAGTTTAATAACTGATTTTTCAGTGATATAGATTAGAACTGCTTTTATGCATCTGTCTTTTGCTGAGCAAGTCCAGGTTGGCTTCCTCTTTAACTCACTGTAAATGTACAGGAAGTATTTTTGGCGGCAATCTATTCAAAACTATGGCCTATTTGAAAGCTTCCCTCCTCAAACAGTTTTCATTGAGCTGCCATGGAATTATTGCCTAGTTTCTTTCTTGAGTAATTAGTTTCTAAGAGAGAGGTGAGTAATTAAAACAATTATTTCAACTGTTGGTTTCCCTCTGCTGTATTAGGTAAGGATTTTATAAGTCTGTTAATTGTTTTTGCAGTCTTCTGGCTTAATTGGCCAGAATTCCAAACATCAGCCAAATCCTTCAGACTCTCTTTTAGAAAGTAGAATAAAAGCAGAGAACATTCACTTCTGGTAACAGATTGTATGCATTTGTTAGCATCTCAGTCTTCTGGAAAAGCCAGGATATAAACAGTCAGTTTCTTTGGACAGGCTGAGTTTGATTCACTGCCTGGAAGCAGGTCATGGTATCACAGAATCACAGAATTGTAGGGGTTGGAAGGGACCTCCAGAGATCATCTAGTCCAACCCCCTGCCAAAGCAGGCTCCCTAGACCAGGTTGCACAGGTAACTTTCTTTAGGTGACTTTGAAAAGCAAGGGTTTTATGTCATAACTTTTTTTAAGTTATGAACAAACAAGTTACTGTGGCTTAAGTTTAAAACCTGGTATTTCAGCGAATACAGCGCTGTCTACTTAACCTTCCAGGTAAAAATCTTCCTTTGGCAGTAAGCAGTAATTCATTCTGTGTTGTACTGTACACTGGTGCAGTGCCATAGCAAATGAAAATACTGGCCTTAGAAGGGCTTTTGATTATCTCTTATGTCAGTCAAGATTGTATCTACTGCAATGGTGACCTGTCCATACTATGAGTTTTTACATACTGTAACGCATCTGTGTTGTTTAAAAATAAAATACAGGATTAGAAAATCTTCTAGTACACATGAAGCTATTCGTTTACCATCATGATGTCCCTCAGGAATTTAGCAGTGAAAATCTGCATATTTGGGAGATGACACAAAACTGAATTGAGACATCTGTGGTTTTTTTTCTGAGCTTAAAGAAGCAAAACATGAATCTTCCTCGTGAGGCTTTTGGGTACGTCAGCATCTCATCAGGCTTGTAGGAAAAGAACTTTCAACGTTTGTGTTGTTAATTCAAATCTGAAATGTTCTGACAGCAGAAAAAAGATTTTTTCCTTGCGACAACTACTTTCTGGTTTTGTAAAATGATGTATGAATTTATTCACACTTTTCTTTGGTGCTAACCAAATCCTTTCTGCTTTGTTCCTTAAGCAGCGTCACAGAGAGCGACAGCACAAACCCAGCCGAGAGTAGCACTCCCGTTTCATGCTACCCCTGTACCATGATGAAAACTGAATCCAAAGAGCCTGAGAACACAATGCCTTTTGGAAGCCCCTCAATTGAAGCTCTGCCTTCCAGATTATCTTGGCCAAACCATTTTTCGGGAACAACGGAAGGCCAGAATAGGAGTGATTTCCTGCTCGATCCAAGCAGGAGCTACAGTTACCCCAGACAGAAGACTCCAGGCACGCCAAAGAGAAACTGTCCAGCACCTTTGACTTTTGACTTCGATGGGTGTGAGCTCCCTGTGGGGTACTCCCAGCTGTCCCCAGCAGAGTTCAGCAACATCTCCAGCTGTCCAAAGTCAGCAAGTTACTCTCTAGACTGCACTGATGAGAAAACTCTGGGAGACAGCAATGCAAAGCAGAGTCATTCATGTCCTGCCTTACCTCCTCGGGCACCAAAGTCGAGCGAAGAGAAACAAGTTACGGACATATGTCCTTTGCCGCTAAAAATAGATGGTGCCGAGGAGGAATCAAAAACTGATTCTCCAGACCTCCTGGAAGATCAATATCCGGTTAAAAAGGGCATGCAGGATACGTTCTCTGTGTCTTATCCCTTCTCATCTCCCCTCCACCTCCAGTTAGCGCCAAGGTCTTGTGGGGATGGCTCTCCCTGGCAGCCACCCACAGACCTTTCTGGACTCTCGATAGAGGAAGTGTCTAAATCGCTTAGGTTTATTGGTCTGTCAGAAGATGTCATATCATTTTTTGTTACAGAGAAGATTGATGGCAATTTACTGGTTCAGCTAACAGAAGAAATCCTGTCAGAAGACTTTAAGCTAAGCAAATTGCAGGTTAAGAAAATACTGCAGTTCATTAATGGCTGGCGGCCCAAGATGTGATGCTGACTGGTTTTTAGTGGAACTGTATGAGATGTGCTAGAGGCACTTCAGCTAATACATCACTTCCTGTTTTTTGCACTAAGAGCCCTTCCTGTAAATAGTAGTAGAAAAATTCTTAACTATGCAGATAAAAGTTTTTGAGTGGTGAGCGGTTTTTTGGTTTTTTTTTTGTATCTATAATAGTGGTAGAGAATCTGCAGAGGTGTGCCTTGTGCATCCCTGAATGTTCAACAGCTGCTAAAAACTGGACACTAAGGGAACTTTCACTCCGTACTCTATTAAGACTTAGTCGTATTTATTACTGAACAATTTGATGCTGAAAGACACACATCAATCCAGTTTACAGTTTTGTGTTAACTGCAAAAAAAAAATGTATTTCTTACGGGAGTATTTCTGTTGAAATAATATTTGACAACAGGCTGTGACTTGCTTTCCTTTTCTGCTAACAAAAAGCATGGTCAGAGATACAAAAACATGGTTTTGACACTACATCTGAAAATGTTAAGAATTGCTATGAAGTGCCACTAATACGCTACTCTTGCAGCATGTTTTTATTAACAGTGTCTTCATGACTACCTGTAGTGTGGATGCGTTTTCCACCTTACGTTGAGAGAAAAGAGTTAAATGTTTCAAAACAAAAGCTTGCTTAGCTCGGTGCCCAAAGGGGAGGGAGAAGGGGGATTTTCCTACTGAGCCACTGTGCCCTGGCTAATTATAAGTTTATGACCTGTGGATTTCAAAAGTTGCTTTTGTAGTCAGATAGCTGCAGTCAGTGGCACAACTTGGGGTCATGCAGCTTTCTCATGTGAAAGGCAGTTCCCTGCACAAACCCTGCCCTCGGCAGCTCTGGCCCCTCACAGCCGCCAACACATCTGTCTGAGCAGCCCGGTAGCGCAGCCCTTCCATTTGCCTTGCTCTGCCCAGAGGAAACCCATTACGTTTCCTCAGTTGTTGTCACTGTCATCTGAAAATGTGCTGTGCTATTCTTGGAGTGAGATCTGTGTGGAAAGGTGATAGTACTCCTGCAGGATGTCTTTGAAGTAAAACATTGGTGAGGTGCAAAGGAACAGGAGCAGTGCCTGCCATGCAGATAAGAAAAGGCCAAGTGAGAGTTTGGGCCATGCCTCAGGACATGCTTGCGATGCTTATGTTCACCTGTTTCATTTACAGTGGGCTAGGAAGACAAGGAGTGTCTAAGTGGAAGGGACTGTAGCCTCATTGAGATGTGCTAACTCAATTGCCCAGTCACAAAAACTTGCTGCAATAGATGCCGCACAAAAGTAGCAGTCAAAAGTGAGCACGGAGATGGGAAGGGGGCGTGAGGCTGCCCCTGGAGACCTTTTGAATTGCAATGTGTAAAGCTGGAATTGGGATTGACTATTGATAGTCTATTGCTGAGTTCTTGTCATTGGTAGAGCTCTCAGAAACATCTAAATAACTTCAGGGTCCCAAGATACCCTGACTTTCTAGTCATGAAGGAGGGATTTGTGGAGGTCCTCAGGAAAGTCTGTAGAACCCATCCTCAACACTGCATGCCCGGAACCCTCAGACAGTCAGAGCCAGAGATGTGGGAGCAGCTTCACTAGCCGCAGAGCAGAGCCCTGCCTGGGGTGACCATCACCTGCCTCTCTGTCCTTTCTGAAGGACAAAGAGCATCTGTTCAAGGCACGTAGTGGGAGCATCAGGAGAAAATACAGAACAAAGATGGGAGGCTTGTTCTGCCTTTTTTTCCTCAACAAAATAGACTCATTAAAATGAATGTATTTGCAGAGGGAACTTTCACTTGCCTGGGCAAGCTTCGTGTCATGTCTCCATGCTGAAGCCAGGATGCATCATTTGTCCTGCAATAATGTGAACTATCAGTTCCCGACCAGAGAGTAAAGCCCAACTGGATGTGAGTACTAGAATGCAGGGAGATAGAACATATCCCTATAGAGAAACCCAAGAATTCATAATCATACTCTTCTGTGTTAATGTGTTGACTTTTAGAACATATTAGTAATTTCTTCCGAATGCATTTTGATTAGTGTCCTATAATATTTTAATTGCAATTAAGACTAAATTGGAGAACTGGTCAGATGCGTGTGCTTGTTGGTAGGCACATGCAAATTCAAGTCAGTTCTTTTTAACCTCCATTATGTCAAAAGAACATTCATTTGTTAAAGGGGCAGATTTTAAATATCGAGTACCCATCTTTGTTTTTCTTGGCTTGTTAACTCTGGGTGAAAAAGTGAATGCTCTCTCACTCTCTCTCTCTCTGGAATTGCAATCTTGATGTTAAATATTTCCAGAAATTGCTATCCCTGAGAAAATAGTGTTCTTTGTCTGCAGATGGATACCTACCATGTTTCTGTGCTTACCTGCTTAGAGTGTTTTTTATTCCTTTCTTGCAAAAGAAGCCTGATGGAATCTGCATTCATAAGTTTGCTGCATTAACATCACGTATGCGTAGACCAGAATAGAACTGGCCTGTAGAAAGGCACAGAAATGTGCAGTGATTTCAGAAGTAGATCATACGTACAAAAGTACAGCTAAAACCTCTTAATTGCAAACTTGCTACTGATGTCCTGCCAGTTGTCTTATTCTGGCTTAGCACTGCTTGCTTATTTTTATGCATAATATGTTAGCATTTGACCTTTACTGTAGCCCAGAGCAGCCAATCACCTTCACTTTCCAAACCTTTTATAGCAATTCATGCATTCCTAACCTTTGTGTAAATTAGGAGACTGCAGCATTGAGCCACTGTGCACATACCCAAGCAGGGCAAAAGCATCTGTGCTGGTGAAATCAGGAGAGCAAAGAGCAAACCTTTCAGCTGAGGTGTCATGACTTGCATGGGCTTAGATGTAGGCAGCCAGGATAGGGCAGTGCTGATACCCACGGAATCTCATTTCCTCCTGAAGGTTGGTCGCCTTGTGTTGTTTGTAGCAGGTATGCTTTGTGTGTTTAAGGGTGCAGTATGATTTAGGAGACATTTAATGACTCATGCACACACGCATGTTGCTGACATGTTTTTGAGCTTAAATAGGATGCGGGCTGTGTCCTTGTTACTGTTAGCCAGATTTGTTGAATACCAGTGAGTTCATAATGGTATTAAAGACTCCAGTTTGTCATTGGCAGGAGGTACTAGGTCCTTTCCTCACCACCCGCTGCTTTGTAACTGGCCCCAAGGCCTAACTGTACTTCTGCTTACATCTGTACCAGGAACCTGAACAGTACCAGGGCCTGTGCCCCCCGAGGTGCCCCTCATTGCTGAGCTGTTGGCATGGGCACATGCGTGGCTGTGGTGCAGGCCTAGCTCTGAGGAAGCAGTGAGTGTTCCCAGGGAGCAAGGTGGGTGAAACCGAGCCATGGTACGGGGGACATTGGAGTTGGTCTCTTGGTTTGGAGTTTGACCAGGCTGATGTGAGATGCTCTGGGTGTCCTTGGGATCCAAGAGTTCTGGTCCATTGTATCTGCTAGTAGAGAGGGAGCTGTTGAGTTCAGAGAATGCATGTCGTGTCAGAGTGGGCCTAAAATCTAACTTTTTGGAGATGCTTTGCTAATATAGGCCAGCCCTAACTTTGCGTTTCCTTCCTCCTGTTATATACATGCAAGACCTCTGATGGTTATTTAGCTAGCAGAGTCTGAAGTATTGGGTTACCACTGGGAATCTTGTTTGTCTGGGGATTTTGGCAGCAAAAATTCTGGCCTATCATTATGTATGGAGTTGTCTCTTGACACTGCACTGGGAAATACATCCTTTCTATGCAGAGTTCATGTGGCGCAAGCACTGTTGCTGCCTTCAGCTGTGAAAACTTCATTCTAGCACAGGGGTTTCTCCAGAATGGAAACAGAATTGGCAAGAGAAGTGATGAGAGAAAACTTGAGGGGAAATGCTGGTTTCCTTTAAACACTCATTGTGCCTAGGATTAAGATTCTTCATCATAGAATCAAAGAATGGATTAGGTTGGAGTGGAACCTTAAAGATCACCTAGTTCCCACCCCCTGCCATGAGCAGGGCTGCCACCCACCAGCTCAGCTGCCCAGGGCCACATCCAACCTGGCCCTTAGTGCCTCCAGGAATGGGGCACCCACTGCTTCTCTGGGCAGTGTGTTCCAGTGTCCCTCTGAGTAAAGAATTTCTTCCTAACATCTAACCTAAACCTCCTGTATTTTAGTTTAAAGCCATTCCCCCTTGTCCTGTCACTGTCAGGCCATGTAAAAATGTGGTCCCCCTCCTGCCTGTAAGCACCCATCAGGTACTGGAAGGTCACAGTGAGGTCTCCCGGGAGCCTTCTCTTCTCCGAGCTGAACAAGCCCAGTTCTCTCAACCTTTGTTCACAGGAGAGGTAGTCCAGCCCTCTGATCATCTTGTGGCTCTCCTCTGGACCCACTTCAACAGTTTTGCATTCTTCTCGTGCTGGGGGCCCCAGACCTGGACGTACTACTCCAAGATGGGGTCTCGCAAGGGCAAAGTAGAAGGGGACAATCCCATCCTCTCCCTGCTGGCCACCCCTCTTTTGGTGTAGCCCAGGATACTGTTGTTCTTCCGGGCTGCAAGAACACGCTGCTGGCTCATGTCCAGCTTTTCATCCACCAGGACCCCCAAGTCCTCTGCAGGGCTGAGACCGTACCCACAGGGCTTCTCTGCAGCTTTGCATTGCTGCCTGGCTGGCTAACCAAAGTTGTATTGTAATCAACTCAAAATGTATATTTTCATTCTTGCTGTATTGTAAAAATTGCCTACAGCTAGAAATTTGGAGACAGAAAACATTTGGTCCCTCCGAAATTAGGAGGAAGATGTGTTTTGAAGTGTTCTTGCAGCTGGAAGCACGGGTTTGAAGTTAATCTGCGTCACGCTTTTTTTCCCCAATACAACGGTTTTATTTGCCACTTTAACTGACTATTCCACAACAGCTTCAAGAAAAAGTGTAAATAGCAATACTGTTTCAAAAACAGCATACTTCCAATCTGTCTGTAAATACTTGAAGCGTTTTCTCCTGTTTTCTTCTTGAACTGACTCCTCAAGTTGCCTCTCTGCTCCATAAAGCGTGCTGGCACCAACCACTTGCGTGCAAGGCCCAGGGGCCGTGCTGCCTCAAACCAGGTCAGGGCGAGGGCTGAGCACGCTCCCATGCCTCGTCTCCTTGATGTCCAAAAGCTGCAGCGTGCCCATGTGCAAAATGGAAGGTACGAATGGAATCGTAATCCAAGCAATTCTTTTAGCTGCGGTGTTAGGGACGTCATGGCAGTAAGGAAATTCAGGCTCCTTGCTGAGACCTAGCAATAAATGATTCTTTGTTTGTTATGTCTTAAACTCCTGTTAATCCAGGAGTTGCTCGGACTTCGCCATTTCTGTGCATAATAACCAAATTTTCAGAGCGAAAATCTGCAGAGTGACTCTCGAGACGTGGACAATCTTCTGAAGTATGTTAAAAGTAACTGTTAGTTCTTAGCTCTTTAGATTCACTTTGGGTAGGTCAAAAAAGTAACATTTGGGGGGAAAAAAAGAAAGAAAGAAAGAAAGAAAGAAAGAAAGAAAGAAGAGCCCCCGAACTTCAGCTGAGTTCATTTCCGTTAGGAAACGAAGCATGGGATTTGTGGAAATTCTGTGCTGTTCTGGGCGTTTGTGTAAAAGGCTGAAGGCGGATTGTTATTTAAACCAGGTGCAAATAAATTTCCTTTTAATGTACATGAACACATCTAAACCGCGTATTGTAAGTATATAAACTGTATATTAAAGACACTATTTTCATGATACATCCGGTGTGCACGGAATTTGTTGTACCGGATTGGCTGGGTCGCACACGCTCCTTAAAACCGTGGCTTTTCATTCGGTAATTTCATGGACTTAACCCCGTGCTCATCTCAGCGTGAGTCAGAAATAACCACTTCCCAAACACCAAATTCATGAAGTTAGAAGGGAGGAGATGAAAAGAGCCGTCAGGCTTCTGCCTTCGACCTCTCACGACGCATCACTGGATTTCCCTGTCCTGTATTTTCACCTGGTGCCCTTCAGCAAGAGTACTGAGCTGTGCGTTCCCCAAAGGATTTGTTGCCAGACAGTCTTCCTGTTTCCAGCAGAAATTCACCTAAAACAGTATTTTCCTGAGCCCTCAGCCTCTCATGTCCATTTCAGAGAAATGTGTTCAGTGGTCATTTGGATGTATTTTTAAGCACGAGACCACATGTAAGTATTTCTGATTGGCAAGAAGTCTCTGAAGTGGGCAGAAAATAAGAGAGGATGCAGTGCTCTGTTCTAGGCTGTCTGCTTATGTTTCCTCCAATGTCAGCAATAGGGGAAAATGGTTGCTCCAGGCTTTGTGAAAGGGTCTGATGGGAAGTGTTCAGTGCATGAAGGGGAAGGGAGAGACTGTACCCACTGCAGAATGCCTCTGCCTCCACAGGAAGGTGCTGTTATAGGAAGGCACTTTCAATGTACATGTGTTAGGGTACTTGTCAGGCCTGACATGTCTCCCATCCGCCTGTAGTCACCATGGCTACCTGTAAATACAGATGAGGATTACGGAAAAGGAGCGGCCTGAAAATGCAGCTCCCTTCTTTTTGAGAAGTGCAAATTCAATGCTCATCCTCATGCCACCCTCCTGGCTTAGCTCACTAATTGAGCCTCCTCTGGATCTTCAGGTGTGCACGTACCTGTTCTGCTTTGCTGGGGCTCCCTCCTTGGGGTCAGTTGCTGCAGCATTCAGGTTTGAGCCATTCTACAGCTGTAGTGACTCACTGCTGGAGTGCTGGCTGTAGCTGTGCCAGCCCAGGTCACCGGCAGCCTGGGGCACTCTCGTCGTGCTCTGCTGCCCAGGTACAGGCATTCTGGGTATTGCCAGGTGCACGTATTGTGCACAACTGCTTCCTCCATACCACCAAAGTCTGCAAACCTGGGTGAAGCTCTGCTCCACTTACTCCATGCCATGAGCAGATCACAGAATCATTGAACCATGTTGGCTGCAAAAGACCTTCTTCAAGATCATCAAGTCCAACCATCAACCTGACCTACTGAGTCCCCCCACTAAGCCAGGTGCCTTAGGGCCATACCCACACATCTCTTAAACACCTCCAGGGATGGGGATTCCAATGCTTCCCTGGTTTTTAGGGGAGCCCTTGCGGTCCCTTGCTAACCATGGTCTCTGCCCCCATGGTGGGCATTGGAATGCCAACTCTAGTGGTTGCTGAAAAAAAATCAAAGTTAACTGTATTCTGCACATGCATTTCTTTCTTCTTATTTATCCCTGGCCTGTGGTTGTCATGCTCAAACAAGGCAAGTTGTCTTTTAAAAAACTACTTCTATTTTTATTTGGTTGCCTGGAAGCAGGACAAAGCATTGCTGCCCATTTCCACTCATCGCAACGAAGTGGCTTTGACAGAGGAGTGTCTCCTCCTCATTCCCACCACGAAATGCCAAAGGTGGAAAGCTCAAGCTGGACAGTCAGGTCACTACAATGCAATCAACAGAAATATGCTTCAGATCTTGATGTATTGCTCAACGTACCCTTGACTTCTGGGTGGGACAAAAGAAATCTGTAGCCAAACACGCTTGGATTAAATGAAAACCGTTCCTTGGAGGGAGTGCAGGGGAGGAGGAAGAAGAATAAAAGAAAAGGGAAATAGGGAAGGAGGAGGGAACACGCCTAAGGTGCCAAGTTCAGAGGTGGCAGGGAGGAGGAGTCCTTGCTTTGTGCAGTACTTGGATGTGCCACGCTGGGTCAGGCTGGCACCCAGTTTCTGGGACAGGAGACCTGCGGCCGGGGCTGATGGGGTCAGGAGCTCATTTGGACTCGTTGCCAGTCCCATAAAGCGCTGCCGCTCTGTTATCCAGCATCAGCAATTACTCCTAGTGAATACGAGGTCAATGAGGCAGGCCACCAGGGCTGGGTTTCAGGGGTTCCTGCAGAAAGCTGGAGGAAACTCTAATGGGTCAGCACCGTCAGGAGGGCTGGCAGAGCTCTGGAGAACTTCATGTATCTTGGCTGATCTTAGTTGTTTAACTGCAGCTCAGCAAGCAGCAGAAGCATCTGACAGCCCCTTCTTTCCTCAGAAGACAACGGGTATTCTTATTCCTCAAACAGTCTGGAAAGTTGTCCTGGGTTAGTGCTTCTCCCTTTGGTGGGACTGCAATAGAGATGAGCACAGCCCTCTGCCTACATAGATCTCACGGACGTCCGTGGTTCCTTTGCTTTACTGTTGATTTCTTCAATGTTCTTCTGAGAGCCAAAAAGCTTCCAGCTGACAGTTTCCTCTGATTGTTCTATTCTTCCTTCCCAGTTCTTCAAGTGAAAATCAACCCATCCCTGAGCCCAGTACACAGGCTGCTATTTCTGCTCCTACTGCCCTGAAAGCAGTTTGCCTTTTCCCCACTCTGGGGAACACTGAGTCATCCTCAGCTACTGTCTGACTGCATATACCACTTTGTTTATTTGTGATAGCTAGCAGATGGCATTTGATTTTTGCAACTTGGCCAAATATCTGGTGTTCCTATTTCCTTAAGCTGTTGTTTTGACAAGAAAAAATATCTACCTGAAGTAAAACTATATAGATGACCCTTGAAAACAAGTATCACTCCTATTGGTAGACCCAGAAGTTGGGTTTTATCCAGAAGTGCTGAGCTGGAGATGTAAATGACAGAGGCATTCAGAGACCCCGGCACATCACGAGAGTAATATCAGCATGTTGTGTCTGTAAATTATACACAACTCTGCCTCTGGTATTTCTGTTCGTGCAACCTTTTCAAGGGTGTTAGAGCTTTCTGTAGGTCCTTGCAGAGTTTGGGATTCATGCAATGGTGTGTGGAGATGTCCGTAAGTTAGGAGATGCTTGATTCTGACTCAAGCACTGGAAAGGACTGTCCAGGGAGGCGGTGGAGTCCCCGTCCTCAGGGGTATTCAAGAGGTGTGTGGATGAGGGACATGAATAAGTGATGGCTCAGGCTGACAACTGGACTTAGCGATCTTGAAAGTCTTTTCCAACCCAGATGATTCTATAAGTGGGTACAAAAAAGCATCCCAGTTCTCAAGAGGAGCGTTCTCTTGAGAATGAGCATTCACTCATTCACGTGGTTCTAAAGGAAAGGTCCTGAACACCAAGGAGTAACCTATATGTTGCCTTGGACTCCAACCCTCAGCATTTCTCAGGTTCTTTGTGAAACCAACTTTACTGCATTTCTTTCTCTGACCAAACTCACCCTGAAATGAAATAGGATCTTTTGAAGAGAAAGGGAATTCCAGCCAAGAATCCGAGACAATGTTCATCAGCAAAATCTGACCGAAGGCATTATTGAGCCTCTTAGGCCTATGTTATATATCAGAAAAATTGTTTCCAGACAGCCGTTCTCCATAGCAGCCACTCTTTATTGCTCTCAGTTTTGCCACAAGCCAAGCGCATAAGTGCATTTTTAATCGATGGAATGAAAAACTTGGAGTTTTTTTGAAAAGATGGATTGTAATTCCTTCCATTTTCCTAAAATACTATTTCTGATAGAACTTCAAATAGGTTTCTTCCAGAGGGCTTTGCTGTTTCTTTGTTTTAATCCTCACCGGAAGCCACCAAAGGTGAGAGCTCTTTAGAAGCCATGGTGTGAGTAAGGCTTGCTGAAAGCCGCTAGCCCTGCTTGGCCATGGGTGCGTTACGCTGCCGAGTGCAGGTGTGTGTGTGCACCTGGATGTGTGCATGTGCACGTCACTGAAAGAAATGCCCAGAGAAATAAACCTGCTGCTTAATTGCCGTGCAGCCCTCACATTGCTGCAATGCTGAAAATGCGTGTTCTTCCCGCAGGTGAGGGCGAAGCAGTGAACCTGCCTGACGGACGGGTAGCACCATCTGCGCCGGGGGGCAAACCGGCAGCTCCAGCACAGGCGAATGGGGCAGGGCTGCCCCAGCCTCCCTTTCAAGCCTGCTTAATAACAAGGTTCTCTTCTAACACAATCAAAGATTTTATTCGCACAGGTAAAGGGCTTTTTAATTCGATTCTTTTAACTGAGCGTCTTTATGCAATTTTCCGTTTGATTTAATTCTATTTAGTATGATAAACGCTGTTTAATCTGAAATCCTTTTTTTTTTTCCTCCCCTTTCTTTTTTTGGATTTCATTTTCGTGTATGAAAAACAGAGATGAAAGATGAGCTCCTGGCGACCTGCGTCGAAATACGGTTTGGCTGGGAACTGAACGCATTTGGGTTTAGCTGTATCTCCTAGATAGTTCTGCTGTAACCACAAACCTTCATAGAGTTAAGCTGTCTCCGCTCAGGGAGCAGAGGAGGCACGTGAGGCTGAGCCGGGAGACGCTGGCTGCCTGCGCCTGGCTGTGCTCGCTGCCATCAGATCCTCCGCATGTAAAGGAATTTAGGATTTCAAAGTCAGATTACGGCGGCGGCTTTTCACGCTTTAATTATTTTATATTGGAGGCTGTTGAGTGATGCGTTCGGTGAGCTGATTGCTTTTCAGAGAGCATTAAGAGATTTAGTCGCTCCCCGTTTCAGACGTTTGGAACTGGTCGTGTTGGGATTGAAGGAGGCTGCGGAGCAGATCGTGTCTCCCCTCCTACACCAGCGGCTCGCTTCCTTGGTAGCTTGGGCCGTGTGGAAGGAGTTGTGACAAAATGTAATTATTTTGGAGTTAAGCTTTGTTGTTGCTCCGTCTGTGTTTTTCCCCTCAGCTGTGTAAAGCAATGCGTGCTGCTTGGCGGGGTTATGTTATCGGTGTTAGCGCTGCGCCTCCCCCTGCTCCGCCAGGGCCGCGGGTCCTGGTGCAGAGCCAGCACGCATCCCTCCTGGTGGACATTTCTTCACATCTGGGGTCTTTCTGTTCCTCGGGAGCGATCCGCAGCTCAGGGGAGTGCAGGAATGGAAGTAATCATACAGCAACTTAAACACTGCTGTGGGCTGCGTGCTCCCTTCCTTGCCCTGCAGTTGGGTGACCACCGTTGACATCCATCCTTGTTGATGGAAGAATGGAGGCCCCCAAATGTCGCCTTCCCCGAGAGCAGCTGGTTCTTCTTGGTACATTGCAAAGACTGTGTGGAATTAATTCACTTTGGAAACTGTGCGGGAGGAATGTACGCTCAGAAACATCTCCTGGTGTCCGAGTGCCTGTGCCCGGGCAGTCCTTCCTGGGGCACTGCCATCTAGCAGCACAGCTGGGCACGCCAGCAAAGAGGCTTCCATCACAGCCAGCCTGAGATGAACTTGGCATCAAATAGGTGGGACTGGGGTTCTTAGCTGAACAGTTATAAAATTCGTGCTAGCTTGACTGCAAGTACTCCTAATTCCATTGTAACTTTCTCCTACAATTATTACCGAAACCTCTTAAGAGCTTTTCCTTAAGGACTCGCTCAGAAAGACCCCACGTATTTTGGAGCTTGGTTCCTGTTTGAAGGGGCGATGCACTGGGTCCTGCTGGGCGAGCCGTGGCCCTGTGAGCAGTGCCATGCCTGGCCACCCCTCCCCAAGCAGCTCTGCAGCCTGCACGCCATCAGAGACCGATGGTTCCCCAAAGCAGAAGCTGAGGTTAGCCCTAACTCCAAAGCACATCCTTTGGCGGGATGCATTTGGCTTCACCAAACACATACAGCCGAGCTGCTAGCATTTAGAGGTAAGGAAGGAATGAAATCCCCTATGCTACGGAGCTGCACTGCATCACTCTGGTTCTTTTGAACTCTGGTGTTGGCACTTTGTTAAATCCTTTCTTAGTGTGCATTTCACTAGCTAAGCCATAGTGGAATGGATAAACCTAATAATTTCTTTGAATTTGATTTCACTTGCACGTTCTCCTTCCTAAGCAGCTTTTGGTGTCATGAAAACAATGGTCCAGTTTGCATTTGATAGTTAACCTTTTTAATAGTTAATCTCATGACATTTCTCTTAATCTGAAGGAAAACGTCCGGGACAACAACGCTGGCTGATAATATCAAACTGATGAGCAAAGAAATAGCACCCACATTCTCAGCTGATGATGTGGCAAAGATCAAGAAATTCTGC
>JANHGO010000063.1:63291571-63335168 GCA_024606505.1 Aquila spilogaster
GTGTCTTAGGATCAATTTATTTTATCCTTGGGCACATTTTTACAATTATTTCTGTTTTGTCCCACACTTCCCTATTTACTTGACATCTGTTCTATGTTTCTAACTAGTGCCGGCATGATGCGCAATCGAGTCTAATCCTGCACTGCTCATTCGGGCGAGACACCCACTGATTTCACGAATGGGCTTCAGTTTATCGCTCAAGTTGATGGAACTATTCTACTTCTGTCACTTGTAGGCACAGTGGCTGTTCAGTTGTGACTTCATTTCTAAATGCTTTGTTTTCAGTACCCATAATTAAGTTACATTAGCCTGACAATGCTAACCTGCTACATAACAGCTCCTGGCAGAGGTGTCAAGCTTCCTTACATAAATCATTCTTTTTATTTCTCTACAAAGCTTCAATCAAATATTTGATAACTTGCTTTAAAAATAGATAAACCTAAAACAATAATCCTTTTCAAATCTTTCCTTTAGAGTATGTCTGTACTCTCCTGAAGAGAGCAACTTGCACACTTAACTTACTGGCAGTACTGAAACAACACTTCATCGGCACTGCACTACTATGGCATTTTAACCATGTCACTGCAGATGGGATCTGTTATCCAACAACCCCTTGTCAAAAGCACTTGCCCAGCACCTGAATTACCTTGCTGTGTGTCCAACTATAGCACATGTGGAGCCACAAAAATTCAAAGCAGTTGTATAATGGCACTCAATGACATGCTAATGGATCTGCTGCGCTTTGCAATCCAAAGGACTACCTATTAAAGCTTTAATAAACCAAAAATTGGTCCCTTGATAAAACGCAAAGCTAGGTTGAACATAGGCATACTCCTCTGAAATTTGGAATGAGATCTTAAATTAAAAAAAAGAAAGATTTATTCTGGGAGGATTCTGAAGCAACAACTCTAATAACGAAAGCATAGTTTGAGCATTTCTATCTGATTTATTGAAACAGTAGGCCTTCTGAGGATGTCTTTAGTACCTACCTGTGTTGCACTAATGTCTGGAGGGGTATTAGGTATGTAATAATAGCATAGTAATATAAACTTTTCCTTAAGAAAACAGTTGAGGTTCCTTTATAAAAAAATAAATTTACACTCCTGACCGTAGGAATGCCAGCTTCTCTTTCTTTTCTTTCCAGTTTGAGACTGGAATGAACAATTGCAATCCTTCTTATACACCAATACTGTTGGTGTAACCTTACAACTAGCTAAACCAATTTAGAAGCTAATCAGTGGTGCAAGATTTCCAAGTTTGCTAAGACTCGGGAGCATTCTGGAGGGGAAATGCTGGGAAAAAAAAACAAACTAAAATTCTATAATGTGGAGGATTTCTTACCAGGGCCCTTCAACTTTGGGAACTTTAAGGCTCAAGGACATGTCTCTGTAATGCTTTGCCTTCTTTCAGTTGCCTGAACCTGTGCTTTTGGACATGCTAAGTGGAGCATGGCAGGCTCCTGTACCTGGAATAACGAAAGGTGTTGATTTGATTTGCTAACAATTTTCTCCTGTTAAACTGAAGTTGAACATTCATACATCTCATGACATTTATATGGAAGCTGTATTTTTTTACAACATATGAAATAAAAGGCTGCAAGCTTAAGAAAAAAATTGTACTAATGATGTTTCAAGGTACTTACAAGGTTTAAGTGAATGTTTTAAAATTTGGAAGTTTTGATCTTAGTTACTTGAAAAGAGGAAAAACTTTGACACTTCTCAATAGCCATCTCAACTTACTCACAACATACTTGCAACACTGTCAGAGGCATCTTCCTCCTTTCACAGGGAAGGAGCTTAGAAAACACCGAATAAAAAATGGTTATTACGAAGATCAAGTGGTAGCTTATAAAAGCTGGCTGTATCCACCCTTCAGCTGCCTGGCAAACTGCGTTTTTTGAGACCACAGCCCCGGGCTCCCCTGGAGTTAGCAACATCAAGGTTATCGTCCCCTGACCCATCAGCAGGGACTCCTGGCTCTCCCACTCCCACCACCTTCATCCAGCTATTGAGGGCTGTCTGCCAACAGTGACGAAGCTGACGGCTGTCAGGTTTTGGGGCTAAGGGGGAAGAAGTGTCTTGGCGATGATTGCGGCCATGGCGGAGCAGCGCTGCCAGAGGTCCTGGGCTTGCTCCCACTGAGCGCCGTGTCCCTGCTTGTGACTGCTGGACTAAACCACACCATCGGGGCAGCAAAACATCAAACCGACAAACAGGTACCGGTGGATCGCCTTTTCTCAATCTGATTTGACAGCAATTTACTCTGTGCTCTTACTTAAGCCTCCTAATAGTCCTGATTTAACAGTCTTTCCAATAAACTGAGGAAACTGATTTCCTATTTCCCAGGAGTATTTGGGCAATTAATTGTAAAAATACTTCATAAGTGCAAGAACATTTATCTCATTCAAGTTCACTCCCGCCAGAGCTTGAAAGTACCAAGATTCCAGTTTACTGGAGCAATTAGCTCCTAACATCATCAGCAAATATTTAATGACTATCCCTAACATCCAGCCCAGAGGCCTGGGCCTGCATCCTGCGGTCCCTGGATCTGAAGGGGGTGACCATCATGCTCCTGCTGCCCTCATTTCTTTTGCACATCTGTGGAGAGGAGTTGGGGCTCTAGCTGCTGGGACCCACAACATTTCTGCTTCCATAAAAGTTTTGTACTGCATACCTCTGTATTTGCATGGGGTTGCCGTGTTGTTAAACATAACTGAAGTTTGAGGTTTAATGACAAATAAGCCCTGCTGCAGCTGGGAAAAAGACCTTTGGCAAGAGTAATCCTGCTAATGTGTGGCTCCATCCGAGATGATCCAGACCATTAGGAGTGCACGGCTACGCCTTAGACAGTGACTCTTGGGAGGGATGTGCAAAAAATATTCTGACTTCACCAGTAGCTACTTAAATTTCAAATACTTTCAGCACTCCTTGTGACAAAAGCCAAAAGTGGTGGAGAAGGAGAGGATTTGTATTGTACTCCTGTTTAATAAACTAAGGGAAGTCACGCACTCACAGATACTATACAAGTTATTCAGCACAAATTGGTCATTCATATATATCCTCAATAAAATGGTAGTAAAGAAAGGTTAGGATTTATCTACTGCTTATTAGGCTATTTAATTTTTCCAGTGCTCTAAAACCAGTGTGCAAAAATGCTTTGGCCCTACAGTTGAAAGATGGCAAAAAGTGCTCTGCTTTCCCCTTTAAGAGGTGATCTTTGTATTGCAAAATATTCCCTAAACCACTTCCACCATCAGCAGGGGGTTGCCAGGAAGGCAGTTGACAGCAGCTGTAACTGCTGATTAAGAAACTGATGCTCAGCCTTGCATTTCCAAAGATATCAAACTTTCAGTCTTTTGAGCTCTAAAACCCTCCTGTTGTGCAACGGGCCCCGCACACACGGCTGCACGCTGCGCGTCTGTCTGCGCATCAGCAAGCACCCACGTACCCAAGCTCCTGCACCCCGGCCCGTGGGGTTTTTTGGTAAGGAAGCCTTGAAATGGTCTTCATGCCACCTAATAAGAAATGGGGAAGTGTTTTATAGCTGAAGAATATTTGTGGAATGGAAAAAAAAATCATTTTTAGCCCACCCAGTCCTGGTCTACCAGACCAGTGAGATGCTGTGGGAAACAAGGGAGAAAGCAAATATGCAAGTAAGCCCAACCACAGCCAACTTGAGAGTGATCTGACATGCCTGCAAAGTGGTTTGTGCAATATGGGTATAAATCAAGGCAAGTGAAAGCCAAGATGACTTGCTCTTAGGAAAATACCACCTAATCTAGGCAGTCAGGCATGATTATGGTGTAAATGAAAGCATTTCTATGACTTTGCTAGCTCAAAGGGCAGAGTGGCTTGCTCATTTGAACCCTGGGGGGAAAAAAAGGTAAATAAACCTCTGGGGAAAAAAGGGTAAATAAATCTCTGTTCCTCCTTTCCCCACATTTAATTTCAGAAATGCCTTTGAGGTTGCTGGCACCGCATTCAAAATGGATGCATCTGTGGCTATTTGTATTTCTCAGAAATTTGTTCCAAAGCTCAAGTTCACTCTTGGGGGGGAAGGTGGTTGCCAGCCAGTGCTCTGCAAGCCTTTCATGGTCGGAGTGTAGCCGGCGAGGAGGCTTGATGCCAACCAAATTGCTATGCAATCACTCCCACCGTGTGACTGCGTGGGGATGTGGCCAGGGAAGCCAAGCATGGGGCAAAGCACCAGGACAGGCAGCCTCGCTTTTCCTGGCAAGGAGGACCGGGTGCAGGATGGGGACTTCCCTCCCAAGGGCGAAGGACAAATATTTATATCTGGTCTCAGTGAACCAGAGTGTTGGGTTCCACCAGTTCCTCCAACAAATCATCCAAGGCAAGAACTGCTCTTATTTATTGCCCCTGGCAGCAACCTATGCAGGGATGAGCTCTCCATAGGGACAGTGGACCCAGCACCACAGGGTACCACCACTGGCTCTGTCTCTGGCAGAAACCGTGGAAGGGGTTGTGCTTCCAAGTTTTTATTCAGTCTTCCAGCGATGAAATATGTTTTTTGTGATGCTTGCGCAACACAGCCTTCACATCACCCTGGCTGCCCATTTCCCAGACCTCCCCGAGGGAGAGAGCTGCCCAAAGAGGGTCGGCAGTGCTGCAGTTGGGTCAGCTGGAGGTCTCATGGTGCTTGTAAGTGAGAGGTGCACATTGCTACAAGCTAATGGAAATAGGTTTAAAAACGACACAAGTAGTGGCGATTGATCTTGCTGTGAGCCGGGAACCTGTGAAAAGCAGAGCAAATGGGTGGGCTGCTGAACAGAAGGAATTGTTCAGGCTTCATGTTGCAAAGAAGCATCTATCTGCTTGGGAGATGCAGCCTGTAGGCTATCATGCAGTGGCCCATAGTGGGTATTTGTGATCTCAATTTAATTTTCTTTTTTTCCTGAGAGCTTTTTTCCCTTAGATCTTTTTTTTCCCATAGGGAAATTCATATTTCCTTATCCCAGCAGCCTTTCTTTTTCCATTCCTCCCAATCACACATGCTAAGGCTTAAGCACAATCATTATTCTTTTGGCCAAGGCAAACCTGCAGTTGTCCTGAGTGCCTGCAGAAGTTGATAGATGCCAGCTGAGATGATAGATACTTTCATTTTCTGTTTCTCTCCTTACCTTCAGCTTACTCGACAAACCTTTTCTGGTGACGAAGGCATGACAGTAGCAGCCAGAATGAAACCTGACTCTTCTAAGGATTAAGAGAGACTCCTACTACAGTTAATAAACAAAGTTTATTAAACAACTTAGTAACTACCAAACTTAATAAACTAATAGCTTACTTAACAAACTAAACTGAAGTTGCAATGTTATTTTATGTAATTTATAATGCTCTGTTCTGAACAAGCAAACATCATTTACATGAGCGAAAGCTGCCTCCAAACCCAAGTGTTCACAACATGATGAGAAGTATAAAAAAAAAAAAGGCAATCACAGATGAAGAGGGAGACGTGCTGCTGACAAGATTTGATCTGGCTTTTTGTAGCATAGACTGCATGGATCCAGATGGTGTTAAAAAAAAAAAAAAACTCAAGGGCAAATGCACATACATAGAGCTCTAGCAGAACAAGATGGCTGGTTCTAGTTACATATTAGTACCTGCTAAGCAGAAATGCTATCGTTAAGAAGTTAATCAAAATGTTCCATCAAATTGTTTAGAGATAAGATTCAAATCTAATAAAAAGCTTGCAGTCTTTTTCTCCCATGAGTATTGCATTGGAAGAGCAATCATGTTTATGTATTGTAGGATTGCAACCTTGGGAAACAATAAGGTTTGATTTTGTTCTTTTAAGTTCCAGACATTCAAGTTAGGCTTCTCTGATGCTATTTTGTTTTCACAGAGGGTGAAGTCAAAGGCAGAGATCAAGCATGGACCGTTTCAACTCAACTGGAAGGAGTTTAGGAATTCATGAGCAAATGAAAATGGAAACCTGTCTGCAACCTTTATGATACCAGATATAATGTTCATGTTGTAAGTAATAAATTGGGGGGGGGGGGGCAGGAAAAAAGCATTGCATGAAAAAATTAAAAAAGGTGGCACTGGTGATGGTTTTGAAGAAGTTTAATACAAAGGAGACTGATCCATATGTACTCCAGAAAATTATTAATTTGGGAGTAGGAGAGGTGATCAGTCTGAATTGCTGCAGTCACTGGTTTTTTTTCCTGGTTCACTCTGTTAATGTTCAGAAAGGGGAAAGGACAAGGAGAGCAGCAACATGGAATCTGTCTGCTGCAAAAAATTCATAATGTTCCTCTTGCACAAAATGAATTTTTAAAACATGACTTTAAAGCTGTCTTTTGTAATAAACTACAACATATGTACATGAAAGAAGTGGGAAAATGTGAATACTGTATATTTAATTTCTTCATAATTTCAGATATTTTGCCATTACTGCATCAAATACTACAAAAGTCTCTAAGCGAGAACTCTAGATTTGAGAAACAGCAATTGACTGTTCAGAAAAGGCAGTTTATTTGGTGGTTATTTATCTTCTCCTTTTGAGACATGATCATCTGTACTACCAGCACTGAAGATACAGCTTGAAAATGCAGCCCAAGTAGACAGGAGAATTAAGATCTTATTTATAAGAATCAAAGGTACTTTAACTGACAGGTGGCATCTGTGTCTTAGCAAAAGTCCCTGAGCTCCAGTAACAGTGGAAAAGGAGAGCTGTGGGAAAAAAATTGAGAGATACCGCTTCTCTGTTCTGATCTGCACCTAAAAAAAAAAAAAAAGACAACTCATGACTCCTGCCCTGCACCCTGGAACCGTGTCTGCCTGGCCTGGGTGGTACGAGACACCTGACATGCTTAGCTGAAATAAGAGAGCTAGTGCCTAGGTTCAGTCCTTTTTTTTTTGCATTTAGACAATGCAGTGCCAGCCATCTATTAGACATTACGATTCAGTTATTTTCTACTTGTGCAAAAGCTAGACTGAGCGAGCTGATCCGTGTGATGCCAATAGCAATGAAATTGGTGTAGTTTGCCTATATCAGGAATATGAGGCTGTGTATACTGTTTAGCATAGATATTAGGTGGCATGCCTAAAAGATTTTCTGCAATGCTGAGATTCTTGAAGAAAGACCGGTAAGTAGCTAGAATAACAGCCTACCTTTTTTTTTTTCCCCAAACCTGAGCCACTGACTTGAATATTGGGATTATTTTATTTTATTTTTAAGCCCATGCTGTGACTCCTGATAGACTCTGCAGTATGGAATGAGTCATGCACACATCTCGAAATACAATGTGCACATACTCTGCTGGGTCCAGCTGTACAGCTAGTCCGGAGCCCAGAAAAGGAGGAGCAAAGAAGACAACATCCACTTAAGCCTGGGTCTTTGCTAGCGGGGCTAGAGGAGTCAATGTCCACGGCTCAAGCCCTTGTTCTGAACATTGTGGGAATCCAATAATAGGCTTTTTACACTAGTCCTGATGTGTAGAGTGGAATGTGCCTAACCAGGGATGCAGGCAGAGCAAATCCTTGTTGCAAATTTTAACCTGAATCACCACAGTGTGAGAAGGACAGGAAAAAGAAGTGGAACCTGGTGCAGATTTAACACTGGTACGTTTTACTACCATAGTAGTATCTCAGTAATTTCATATGGAGAAGTTCACATTAAAGATTTTTAGTAAAACTTTCTGTAAATAAATCTGCTTTAAGAATGTAAGGTAAACACTCAGGCTGCAACCCCATCTATGGCTCTCTGGCTGAGCAGCACAGTATCTGATCTGTGATGAATACCCATACTATCTGCAAATGTGCCAAATGTACATCTCCACAATCAAGCTGTTTCATTAAAAATAATAGATGCGGTCCTAGTAACCATGTAGGAAAAGTCTTTGCAAAGCAGGGAAGTCAGCTCCAGAGGAAAGCTGTAGGACCTGGGCTGGTGAATCTTCATTGCTGTTTTTGCAAGAGGTGACCATTACTGAGGCGTGGCAACTTTAACCAGTTAAATTACAAATCCAAGTAAAGCATCGACTCATAAAGAAGAAAACTCCAGTTGAAATGCTTCATTTCCTAAACCATGTATGTACTCACCTCCTTTCTTCACAGAAGAATACCATCACTGTAAGTCAGTTGTGCTACAGCTTTTTGAGAAAAATTATTTGTTCAGGAACCTGAGCTAGTTGTATAATTTTTGTAATTGGTAGACAATAAAGTGCAATATTGAATCTGATGCTGGACTTCCTGAGTAATTTTTCTGCATTGTAAATTGAAAAAAACGTATTTTCTTCTTGAGTATTTTTAGGTCAGTTAATGACATTAGTAAAAACTCAGTCTCTTTTGGCTCTATGGAATCTGCACACCACTGAAAAGTGAGTTGTTCATACTCACTGACCGGGAGATTCATTTTTAAGTTGTGCTCTTCACTGATTCCTGTTTGAAATGAATAAGCAGAAGCTTAAGGTTCTTCCTCATGGAAGTTTCCCATTTCAGGATATACCCTACAGAATTTGTATCTTGCATAATGTATCGTAATATATTGTTCTGTGTATTAAGCTCTCTTCTGATGAAAGCACAGGTAAGTTTTTATGCCATTTCATGTAATCTGGATTTCAAAAGATATAAATTATCATTGCAGTCACAAATCTGGTAGTTCACATTTGAAATTATGAAATGCTCACTGTTTATAATGTTAAGTATTTTAGCCGGGGTTGAATTTATGAACAGTCTCATTTGTGTCTTCTTAACTCCATGTAAATCTATGTGCATATCTTAATTGAAGGCGCATTTGGATGATTATTTGCATGAAAACTGCTGATGAAGACATGTCAAAATAGGAAAGTTATTTTAAGACATCTATAGTAGGATATCTTCCTATCCAGGATGTTTGTTAGCTCTGACAAATCTTTGTTAATTTTGTCTGGCTGTTTTCATGAATCTTTGGGTTCTGACAAAAGCTAATAAAACCAGCTATGAATGCTTTAAATATAACTACATTTCAGAGAATATTAATCAGAGGAGGACTACGTATGTAATATTTGGTACAGAAGCATACACATTTGTTGCTTTGTGCCATGCAGTAGCATTCAGAGGAAGACTAGTTCCCTCAGCAAATTTCCATACATTTGAACTGCTTTCGCCCAGAGTTAGGGTAAATTGTATGACAAATGTTATGATCATCAACATCCATTCTGGGGAATCAAAGTAGCTGCTGACCTTTAAATGTGAACATATTCACATACCAGTCTACCAACCATCTGGTGTGACCTGACATTTCTATTACTGGCACACCTGTCTCTTGCAGGCCCCCTCCAAAGCAGTGCAAATGTGATGATCTGTGCCCATGGTGACTGCCATGTTCCTCCACAAAGTGTCCTCAGTGAAGCATACTTTGCTTCCTCTGGCCCTTCTCCTATTTCCATGCCTACTCTGTTCTCCAAATCCCACTGAGTTGTAGCCCTCCTTACCAAGGGTGTTAAGGGAGACACCAAATCCTACAGACCCGGGATCCTTCCTCCCCAGCCGATGTGCCCAGCCAGGAATGGTCCCAGGTGATCTCTCCATCCCAGTCCCAGGGATGCAGCTGCTGCTGTTCGTGCTTGCAGGTCTGGCCTGTAGCAAGGTTGAGTGCGTATCCAAGAGTCACACTCTCTCACACACACGCACACACAGGTCCCTAATGCTGCTGGCTGCACAGACTGTCTCACACACACAGAGCAGCGTGGGTAGCACAACCCACCTATAATGCTGTGCAAACTCACTCACACAAGTGCAGAGAGCCCCATCCTCTTCCTCCCCTCCAGCCGATCAGAATGGCGGTTCTCTGGTGAAAACATGTATGCCCTCAATCTCCACATCCATAAGCACACCCACATTCACAGCCCCCTTGACTGTGGCCTCTAAACCTGTTTAATATCCATGCCTGGACATGGGGTCCTTTAACTGGTATGCAGGTCACCTCCTACTTGCCAGAGCAATGTGATGCTTGCTAGCAAAACAGATGCATATGCTCACACACTCATCACATAAGCACTCCCACAATCACAGATCCCTTGAATATTACCACGGGCTCTCAGCTCTCAGTCTGCCTAATATCCATGCCTGGACCCTGGCCTCCCTTACCCCAACCACTGGCTCAGACCGAGTCCTCCAGATGTGGAAATGTTTCTTCCAACTCACCAGCTAGTTCAGCTTGAAATTTGCTAGTGAATTATACGTATACACACAGAGGATTAAATTCACTGAACAAATATAAACACACCCAGGTCTCTCCAGTTGCTGGCACTTAGATCTCTTACACACCTACATACAACCTGATCCCTCCAGTTGCTGCCACCCAGACCTACAGACCTGGTGCCCATGGCCTCTTCTCCGGTTGCTGGCACTTGGACCTTTCAACACACATACAATGCAAATGCACCAGTCCCTCCAGTCACTGGTGTTCAGACCTACAAGCCCTACAGCCCAAGTCCCATGGCCCACAGTCCCTCCAGTTACTGCATGCCAATCCCTCCATGTGCTAGTACCTAGACCCACAAGACCTAACACCTGTGATCTCCTCTGGTCATTGGCACACAGATCTCTTTTCAGGCCGGTCTCTCCAGTTGATGACACCGTCTTCCCACACTAGCTCCTCTCTGATCCACTGTGATCCTTCCCCTTTTCTTTGAATCCTTTGGCCCTTCCCCTAAACATCCCATAGTCATTTTTACATAAGTCCACAAGCCTCTTCTGATAGCCGATATCCCAATCAGCCTCCAGTATCCCATAATACTCATGTTAATCATGTTTCCCCCTTCCTATCAGTAAAAAATTGTTCTTCACATTGACATTCTTGAAGGCTCTGCCTGAGTAGTTCCTTTAACGGACCATCAATCAGTGGCTGAAGCGTTCTGGGTCCTCATTATTGTCTCTTTTGTGACTTCCTCATTAATGTTTGTGTGTCTGTGTAGCTAATTTACCACTTTCCTTATTACTTGTTATTTCTTTGATAGTGAGTAGATCACAACCAAATAACTCAATGAACCAGATGCTCCCACAATCCACATACCCTCACACGACTGACTGACAGCTGTTGCATGACTCAGAACCACTGGGTACCCCATGATTACAGGGTCCAGCTCCCTTCTATTATAGACATCTGTATCATGATAAGATAGCAAACCTAGACTTCACTGTGTTGATTGAAAGTCAGGGTGCAGTTTTACACATTTTCTTCATGTTCAGGTAGACTTAAAGACCAGGGCAGGCACATCACACAATATATTTCCATTTTTCTCCATTGCATGGTGATATACAACACTGTCGGACACTTCACTGACTTTAGCACAGTATTTTACTTTACAAACCTTTATTGTGATGGTTGAGACAAGAGTAATACAAATAATGATGATGTCATTGTGGTTTTCCAGTGATGTTCATCTTGTGTCATTGATGCTTGTTTGCATTATCTTCAGAAGGATGTTTTACTCTAAATGGGAAGAACAAAAAAACCAAACCCACATTTTAAAAGTGTGTAGGGAAGGGAAGTATGTGTATAATGTAAGACTGTTACTTGCAAAGAAACCAAAATTATTTATTGGAAGGTCATAAAGTAACAGTGTCAAGTATCTGGCATTGCACAGAAGTACTGCACCTCAACAGGATATCACACAAAGAATATTAGTACAAAATTAAAAATGGAACTCTGCTGTCTGGAAGGCCATTCCTCCTCAATTTGCTTACAAAATTTCTCCTGGGCCTTGTGAGTCCCTCTAAGCTATGTCACTCTTGCTATTTCCAAGTTTAAGTCTCTATTTAAACTAAGAGTCCATATGCCTCGGACTTTGTGAAATTTCCTATCAAAACCTGCCCAAATGCTGCTGCTATTCACTACATGGCCTTTCTGATCCATTCATTCAGATAATTTTAACCTGCTGTTTTCTTTTACCTCTCCCTAAGTCATTATTTCCATGGCTGATTTGTTCCTTGCATAAAAAATGGCTATTGAATAGGGAATTTTTAGATTTGCTTTTCGTTTTGACATTTTGGGTTGGGTTTTTTAGCACCATATCCAGGTGTTTTAAGGGGAGATCTTTAGTAGAAAAAGCAGTAATAGATGAGCAGAAAACACAGTTTAGTTACAAATTGAAAATGAGCCCCTTTGTTCATACTCTCCCATTCAATGTAGGCTGTCATTGGGGCACTAAGATTGGGGGGGGGTGGAGGAGGAGAGCAGGTTTGGAATGAAGTGGCTTTTTGGTGTTTGATAAATTAGCAGCACTTAATGGAGCTCTTTAATTCCTAAGCTGGAGTCTTCAGACTTCAAAAATGTGACATCTTCCAATTTATTTCTTACTGAATTTGATTGTTACTTTTTAGTAAATATATAGAGATATATGTACGTGTGTATATATTTGTTGAAAGAGGCAAAATACTTACTACTTCTAGAGTCAGGCTCTCCACATTTTCCTTTCCTTGGCTGTATTTCTTTTTAAGGCACACTGCAGTTGTGATAGTGACAATAAGCATTACAACAAATACAGCTATGGTTGAAGAAACAACTATGACAGTATTTTCGTGAGTGGAGCCTCTCCTTTCACACTTTTCTCCCATGTACCACCAGTTGTCACCGGCTGGACATCTAGAAAGTAAAAGAACAAACATGTGCTATCACCTAAAGATTAAAGGCATGAAAAGGTCTACTTAAGAAAAACGGCATCTCTGATGTACTGTTTCTATATCCCAAGGCATAATGAAGTTATCTTAAAATGGACTTCTATTTTAAAGTTGTCTTGAGTGGCCCACTGTCCTTACACATCCGGATGTGCTTCCTTCAGCTTCCTGCTCTTTTACAGGTCATGTCTTTACAGAGAGCCTTTGCCAGAAATCCCAAGCGCTATCCTGATCCTTTTGACTGCTTAACGCTTGGCCGCAGCTGATCTATAGAGCTGCTGCTACAGAATGGTTGTCTTTTGCTACCAATAGGGATGCTGTCTGGATCAGTCAGTTCACTTATCTGCTGCTTTTTCCTTGAAGTTTATAGCACTTCTCTTGATGATAGAAAACTCACTTTCTGCTGCATGAAACTGATACCTGTCACTAGGACCGCTGTCATGTAATATTTGCTTCAACTATTACTAATTAGCCTCGTATCCTGATGCAGTTCTGCCTTTTGTCATGCTCAGCTTTTACACAAAGCCCTTCTATCTTCTTCACTCAGTCAATTTAAAAAATCCTTTATAAGAAGGAGTTGAATAAGCTCCTTAGGGCAAGTAGTCCAGAAGCTTTACACTGCTGTTTTTATCCAATCAAGCCACATTTACCACCCTCCAGAAAACTTCATCCACCTGTTTCCTCACGTGTGCTTTGCTTTTAATTCTAAGCTCACCTTATGCAGCAATGCGAACCTGTGAGATAAATGGGATGGAGACCACGCACCAGACTCTCAAGGCGCCTCTGACCAGACAGCAGCTGAACCAAAGTTTAGGTGCAGGAATTCCCCAGTTCAAGGACTGAGCCAGCCGAAGGTGTTCCCACCATATTCCCCTTTCCCTGCTCAGTGCTTCTCAACTAGTAGATGTGGTATGTTCTGATCAGACCTTCTCATTGCCAGAAGGGGCTTATTGTCAAATTTAAAGAACTTGTATGAGCTGCCTCTGCCCTCCCCCAAGAAGACAGTAAGAAAAGAAATTAAGATCCTAGCAGCTGTCTGGTTTTAGGACTAAAAGGAACCTCCAGGCCTTGATTCCTTCACCTTATCCAGCATCACAATCAGCTCTGAACCTTTTTATAGTGAGCATATGAGGGTCCCAATGATCTAACTGAAAAAAAATATATGTGCAGTACCGCTGAATACACACCTGTCCCTATCTTTCTAAGCCTGGTTGTTTCTTATGTATTGTTTTTCTAGTTCCTAAGCCATTTACTCAGAACTACCCTCAACCCTGAAAATGAGTCAATTTGGAGTGCGCTGCAAAGGTACTGACTGTTGGGGGACTTCATGTGATCCAGCTTAAACAGAGTTCTGTATCACATTCCCCCTCGTTTCCCAGTACAAAATCGGAGTGGAAACTGACTGCTGGTCACACACTTGTCTAGGATGGAAAGTAGATTACATAGGCACTAGAGCTTCAAATAGTCCAGAGATGTCAGAAAATAAATGTTCTCCTTCCATAATTTCGAAATCAGGCATAACATTCAGCTTAACTTTTTTTGTCTTCTTGGAACAGCTTCACGACATTTACTCATATTTGTGACCTGCTTCTGATGGGTTGCACAAGAATTGTTTCTTAAAAGGTTTCTAAATGGAGAGATATAACATTTAAGGAGTCATCCTGAGTCTTGTTGCTCTCAGCATTTAGGCGTTTGCCTCACAGCACTCCCCCAGTCTACCTGCCCTGGCACAGCATCACATAAGGTTACTATCTTCAGACTTAAAGCTTGTTTGAGAGCTGGAACAATGCTAGTCAGCCAGGTGGGTTACATAAATCTATCCACAGAGAATTAAATAAAAGTTGATATTAATTTTCTTGCAGAGCAAACAATCTTTTTAGTCCTCAGCCTTCATTGCTGGTTTCAAAGGCAAGCAACTACACTCTGGTAATTCATGGTCATAATTTGCACTACATGATATTTCTGAATCAAATTCTAAAATGTCTGTGCTGCTTCCTGCCTGAGAAGTATTAAACATTTTGCCTACTGATATAAATGCTCTTTTGTTTCAACTGCATTTATATTTAACTCTTCTAATTTTGCTATAGGGACTTCTAAGGAGATGCACAGTCCATTTTATAACATTGGACTAATACATTACTGAAAATGATAAACATGTTTAAAATATAATCTACAGAAAAGTCAAGCAGAGTACTTCAAAATGGTCAAATGCTGAGGTTAGGAGCTTTGTTGCCCAAACTGGTCATAAGTTTAGTCTCGCAGTAGTCATTGGAAATATTTGCCTTAATCAGCTATAGTCTTTCCTCTCATTAGGAACAAAGATTTATTCTACTAGAAACTTTCATTACTCATCCTGAAATTGCATTTGAGAGTGAATAAAGACAGTTACCTGCACACTGGTGCTCTATCTACTATAACGCAGACTCCATCATTTTCACAAGGGTTGTCTGGGCAGTAGTTGGGAACCTCTATCTCTGGCTTTTCAGTCAGGGTGACAGAGGCTGTTGTGATGGGTGTTGTGGTGGTGGTAGACATAGTGGTAGGCTTGGTGTTGGCACTGGGCGTACTCACAACAAAGGTGGGTGAAACACTTGGCTGAGTTGATAGTAGGTGTGATATATCTGCATGATAAAAACACAAGAAATAAGGTCTTTACGTCCTGTTATTTTTCCTCTTATTCTAATGATAAGTTCTAATAGTAAAGAGCAAAGAGCCTGTCCACCAGTATAATGGATAAATAGTCTTTTTTACCTTTCAGAAGCATGATGTATTTGGAAATGTCCTCTAGATTTTTTCAGAAATAGGCAATTTTATTCAAAGTACTCTATTCAAAATAATTTGCACAGGATTAGCATCATTTTATACAACTTCACATGAGATAAAGGAATTATACAGTGCACGTACCTATCCACAAATTTATTCAAACATATGATTTGACTTTAGATACATGCGTAGTTCCAAAACTGCTCATTTGCAAAGTACATCATGTGTATTTATATCTACAGCACTAGTGACTTAGTAAGTATGTGACACTCCATGTTTACTGTATCGTAAAGAATATCAGCTATATTTACATACCTTCCATTGTTAAAAGAATATAAACACTGTCTTCTTTAATAAAGTTGCGGCTTCTAAGTCTCTGATGAGTTAAAAATGCACTCGTTCCACTTCCTGGACCTCTCATGAATGCGGTTCCATTGGGAAAAGTTGCTACGGATCCCACTTTATCTGGCCTATCCCAAAAATAAGATGATGAGGAATCTGGGGAAAAAAAACAAACAAAGCAACTGAATGTGAGTGTGGGACCACTCTGGATTTCTTTCTCAATAGGGTCCCTTCCTTCTCAGATAATCTCTGCTGCAAATTAGTACTGAGGCTTCTCTCAACAACAAAGACAGACCGGGTCCTACTTTGCCTGCTTCTGCTTAGTTGCTCATGGATTTCATGAATATGGAGAAGACAATAAATTACCTGAAATTCAAAGAGTAGGAGCAATGCTGAACCTGCCTACAATATTTGCAGATTTTTTTGCCTAAGATTCCATAATGATGAGATGCACAAGACAACGGAGATCTTCAATGGCTTGGTTTAGCCTGAGATATTGAGAAAAGAGCCTGCTGGAGATGAGGTTACTGGAGAGCTAGTTGACAACCTGTTGTACTGTCTTTTTAGTTCTTTTAAAGCATAGTGGGCAAGAAGATGAATAGCACATGAATCGTGTAAAATGAATTAATTCGGTGCTTCTCAAAAAAGAGGCATCTCTTGATGTGTATGTAGGGCAGAGGGTACCTGAACAACCCGAATTGTCACAGGCCATTGATGCCCCCTCTATCAAACCTTCTTCTAAATCTCAAAGCTGAGCCTGATTGCCTATGAAAGTATCTGACAGAGGGAGAAGAAACTGCCTGCTCCAACACCTCTGCTGGTTAGAGAAAGGATAGGAGTTTCGAGGCTTCTCTTGGGAATCTGGGACTACTAGCAATACATGAATAAACGAGGGAGAAGGAGCAGAGTGTCAACAGACTGCACATCCACAGAGTCAGGGACGGAAAAGGGCTGAGCACTGTGGCCATAATAGCAGAGAGCACAGGGAAAATATCAACCATCTATGGAGGACCTGGTGTGATGCACCTTTCATTTACAGGGGAGACCATTTAGTCTTTCTAGATTACCCACACTGTTTTCACGTAGAGACAGTGTCATAGAAAAATGAATGTAAATCATAAATTTTAAAAATAATACTGTGAATTAGACATTTTTGTGCCTTCCTTCCTTGAGTAATGTTATGGTCTGAAAGCCCAGGAAACTAATTCAGTGGTGAAGGTGGTTTCTTTTGGCAAAACCCTTATGTTGATGCAGAAAGTCATTTTGGCTTAAATCCAAACTTTATCCAATGATGAATATAGGGGGTTTCTCTAATATCTCTCTTTATAGAGATTCCTACCATTTCTCAGAGTTACATCTTTACCTCAACTGCCTCCTTTCCAAGTTATTGTGGACAATTGCTCCTTATCTTCTCACACCTTGAACGAGTACAGATTACATAATATGAATCAGTACTTTGTCCAGCTGGAGATTTGTGCTGACACCACTGTACTTTTTACAAGAAGGGAGGGGATTTAATAGCTGCACTTTTATCTGGTTTGAACTCTGCATATTGTTAATTCAGTATTTTTCTTTTCAAGCTTTCTGGAAAACTTCCATTCTCATTAAAGCAGATATAAATGCATTTTCACAGAGCATATGAAAGAAATTTTAGGAGTGGATCATCCACCTGTTTCTTATGCAAATCAACTTTGAAATCCACGGTCCCAGCTTAACCTACTTGTATGTTCAATTTTTTTCTTTTCTGTGGATCAATTATATCGTTGCTGTAAACAAATGAAACATTCCAGAAGCTAAAAAAACCTGCACTAACGTACACAAACAGAAAATTTGACTCCTTATCTTTTGGCTGAATAGCACGTCTGATTTTAACTAACCTGATAATTTCAGAGGGTCGGTTGTTATACTTCTTTGGTTTGACATCCGTTGGCGAATATCGGGATGCTGGTCAAGCAGAGTCATGGTACCTTGTTGCCATGCACAAGGCCATTGCAACTGATCATCATTTGCTCCAGAAATCAAGTACAAGTACATTGCTAAATTAAATGGGTTATTGGCGGTACCATTTACATACAAGCTGACCTGAAAAGCATATCCTTTACTAGAGTAAAAAGGTGGACTGTATATTCTTCCTGCTGTCCCTGCTGGACTTGTATTGAGGAGATGTGTGAAATTTCTGATATGCCAGACGTGGTGGGGACACTGAGTCTCTGACAAGTTGATGTCATCAATAGAGAGGCCTCCCTTTGATAAGCCACTTCCTCTCGTGCCTTGAAACACAACCCGGAATTTACTTGTGACATTCAAAGAAACGTGATGGAGCTGCCAATAACTCGCAGGTGAACCTGAAAAACAAGGGTAGGGATTTCTGAGTAAGCAATAGAGTCAAACACTGCACAGGTCTACAGATCCTATATCGACACTATGTAAGAACTTCTCATTTCCGCTGGTACTGACATGATGGAATATTTCTCCTGTAGATGTTACATTTTCACTGCAATATCATATTTTCTCAATGCAGTTTTTCAACAGATTTAATATGCATAGCAGCTCTTTGAGAGAAAACAATGTTAATGGGTTTTAAGACTGCTTTTTCTTTTATAGTTTTAAAGAACACTGCATTAAATTAGTATAAATGTGATAATCAAATGCACAAAGATGGCTGTCACCTGTATTATTAAAAAGAAAAAAAAATCAGAGAAAAGTATATTCAAATAACTGAGTAACAACATGTCTCAACGAAAAATGCTACAGAGGATTCTGGGAGCCTAGAACTACAAGATTTGTATATTTAAAAGGCTTGTTGGAAGTTTGCCTATGCAGAAGCACTATTCACCCATCAAATGATTAATGGTACTAAGTTCAAATTAAAGCCAGTCATTTGCAAAACCTACTTCATGTGATAAAACCTCACTGCGAGTCTGATGTTGCATCCAAAAGTGCCTGCACTAGCAAATTCCACTTGACTCCAAGAGCAGTGTACGCAAAAGCAGAGACCTCTGCACAGCGGCCTCGTAAGGCAGGTGGAAGTAGGACATCCTTTGTTAACAGTGTGTGCAGCAAAACAGTTTCTTTTGCTGCCTGGTTTATGTTCACCAGCATGGAAGACCAGACTTTCAGCTGCATTTATGGAATAAGCGGTGCCAATCCCAGGTACAGAACTCACGCTTCACTTCCCTAATGATTCTAAACACAACACAATGGATCTCAGATACAAGTCTTAATTTCTTGCCATTCTTCATTACCGTTATAATTAGGAGGGAAAAAAACAAACCCAGAAACAAGAACAAAACCACCCTACTGGTTTCCATGAAATTGCCTTCTGCATAAACTAAAGGCTTTTTTAACTGCACAGATGATATGCAAGACTGGGGTTTCTGACTCACGTTCAATGAGCAGATCAGCTACTGTGCTGTGAAATGTCCCGCTCCCACAGCCTCCCCTGCTCCCAGCTGAAGGCAGCTGCAGCTGCCACAGTCCAGCAGAAAGGATTCAGGGCTTGTCCCTCAGCCTCTTGAGCATGGTGGTTCAGTGCAAACCCATGAGCAGCTCAGCCAGCATGTTAGATCGTGGCTGGAAAGGGCTGTAGTGTCACTGTTTCTTCCAGTTTGTTGACTGCACTGGTGAGCGTAACTTCTCACACGAGAGAAGTGAAACAGCTTGGGGGAAAAACTAATCTTAAACCACTCCTGAAAGTTTTACCAGAGATTGTCAAAGTGGGTGCCCATTTGGACACACACACACACACATATGAGATCAGAGACTTAAAAGGAAATTACGGACTTGAGAAAGCAGGAATGGGAGATGGGACCTAATATACATGAAAGAGTATTTGTGAAGAAGGCTGAAGCATGGAGAAATTAATCTTAGCTTCAAAGTAGGGTTCGAAAGGGTTTGGAGGACTCAGACTGATCTAAAATCTACATCTGCCTCAGCAGCCCTGATATGTTAAGGATTCCTGACGGCACACGGGGATGATGAAAATATCAGGGTGAAGAAAAGAGTGGAAAAAAGAAAAGAAAAACAGGTGTGAGCAGTAGCTGAGCATAAAGGGACAAAAAGAGGCAGAAGAGTGGACTCGATACCTATTTAGCAAAAGAACTTTCTCAGACCCTTATGTAACCAGAAGACTGAACTAGTGTAGCTGTAAAGGAGACCAAGTAATAGTTAAATATTTGAGAAAGTAATTTAATCATAAGATGCCTTTGGCAATTCTAGCTTAAAGAGGTCTTGTCCATTAACTGACCTCAGTTGCTCGTTCTGTAGGCTCCTAAAACCACAAGAACTTAATTTTCTTCAAACTACCACTCAAATCATGATCTGCTGCCCATGTATTTCAGTTAAGTCGTTTCAAAGCTTGTTTAAAAAGTAAGTTAAATTTTATTTACCTTTTTTAAACTTGTATGTTAGGTATTCCAGGGAATGAACTTACACTTTCCATTTCTTTATTATTACTTTCTTATTCATTGTAATTTACTCTAATGACCAACTTCATCTGTTGCTATTGATACCAGCAATTCTAGAACAGTTAAAATGACTACTCATGGAATTTTAGCTATTTTGGTGAGAAAACTATATTGATAACCCAAGAGTTTGTAATTTGTGGTTATTGATTATATTCTAGGGAAACAGCTGACTGAGGATCCATCAAGCATAATTTCACCAGCAGAGAATCAATTACGTAGTTAGAAAAGAAGCCAAACAATAACGCTAGGAGATGAGTCACTTTGCTACAGTATTTTCCCCCAGTACTTTGAAAAGGATATTGCATATAGATTAAACCAAAATGCAGTTTTATTCCATACCTTTTATCTCTTCAATGAGTCTCAAAGTACCATTCGGATGGGCTGAAGTATACTCCCTGACCCAGACATACAGCCGGTCGCTTTCGTGACCGCTGTTATAGAAATAGAATTGTAAGCACTGAAAGCCCCTTTTGGGATACAGAATTCGGCTCTCCAGGATAGCTGTGCTTCCCCCTGCTCCAGCACTGGTGTTGAAATGCATGAAGTAGCCAGAATCTGTCAAAAGTCAATGAGAAATGAATGGTAGAGGAGAGAGAAAACAAAATTTTCCTGGCGTACCGGTATTCTTAACACTGAACTGTAGTAACACTAGGAGACACGGTCAAGTCAGGGTAAAGTAGTTCCTGTACAAATCCTCAGACTGAGGACTGTTACCTGTTCACATTGTCCCAAGGCAGAACTGTTCTCCTTGCAACTTCTCTCCTCATTTGGGTCTCTCTAGCAATTTGTACTCAAAAGCATGGGCTTGTTCTCTTTACCCAGTGCCAGTAATTCACAGTTGACTCTCTCTCTGGAGGACTGGTTTAAGCTCCTGAACTCATGCAATTTTCTCTGACAGGTTCAGACACAACTGGCTATATTCTCAATTAATTGTTCACCTGAGCCCTCATAATATACATAATTTCTAAATCCCAATCCTTTCCAAAGACTTACTGAGCAATTATTCAGAAAAGCAGCAGTCTTTCTGGTGTGCCTGTGCTATAGATTAGAAAATTTATATAGTTCTCGTATCAGGATGTGACACTAAAACTAGAAAACAGATCAAAAGAGATAAGGACATTCAATCTTCTCAAATAAGGAGAAAAATTGAACGTATCACATGATGTCCCTAAGTATGTAGATTTATGTTGCTTGGTTAAAAAATAAACTGTAATTTGTCAACAAATAAAAAGAGAACAAGGCCGAGATCGAAGTCAACTCGCATGCCTCTGCAGAAAATACTTCCCAGAGAGATAAGAACAGTTTTTTCTCATACCTTTGCATTCTCCCATATTAGTGTGATCAGTATTTGGCCCAGCAGGAACCTGAGACAAACGCTGCCAATCACTGTTATCATCTGAACTTTGAATCATGCCACATATATTTTCAAGTTCAAAACTGCATGTATCCATGAAACTTAGGGAGGAGGCTATAACATTAAAAAAAAATAAAAAAGAATCTGTATTACACGACATACATTTTAATCATTTTAATTCTGAATGTCCAAAGCCAAGAGCAGAGAAAACTAAATGCAGACACCAAATAATCAGTGGCTTCAAATACCATCAATATTCATAGATATGATGTTCAGAAACTCCAAGCATTTGGCGATTAACATTGACATTAATAAGATGTCATCAGGACCACTTTGGGCACTTAGCAAGCACAGGAGGGTGCCAGCTAATTATCATATCGCATCTTTTATTTCTAAAAGGAACACTAATACTAGCCCCAACCCACCAACCTTCACATAGTCAAAAGGTCCTGAGACTTCCCACTCATTCCTCTGCTTTCTTTGGGCCAGTCCACACATGGCCACAGATTTTGATAAAAGTTCACTAACATATCAGTTGGAGTGCTTATTCTGAAATATGGTAGAGCAGAAGTTATTTCACTGCAGTAAGCAAACCCTGACTTTCAAAATGCCGAATTGAAAAAAACATTGGCAAAGGTACATTTGGGACCAGTGGATATCTCATCTCATACAAGTTTTTAAAATGTCTTGCATATAACAAGTGAAAAATTAAGTGAAGGAAGACTGCACAGTTGACTAGGAAAGGAAAAACACTGTATGAAATGTTTTCTCTGTCTAAAGCAAACCCTGGATGGGTGAGGGAAGACACAGTCCATGTTTATCCCTGTTATTAGTTTTGTTTCCCATTGCTTTTCAAACTATTTGTAAAATATTGTGGCAGGTTTAAAGGTTTAACTGCACCACAGAAAGGACCTTGAGTATCACAAAAATCAACCTCAATGGCATGCCAAATGCTTCACTTCAGCTGTAGCTCAGGGAAGCACTTCAGTATGAACCGCTGCCAAATCAGTTGTACTGCTGAGATGTTTTGTACTGTCCTCATAGAAAGCTAACAATCCTCTAGAGGTTGCAAGGCTATCAGAAGTGTTGTATGACTGATACCTTTTAAGATACAGTATTGGTATCATGTTGTAAAAAACAAGAAAAGATTTTCACAGTGAATGTTATATTGACTGCTGGAGAAAGAAAAAAAAAAAAACAACCCAGCTAGGGTGTCAGCAAGAAGGTAAGAAAAACAGAGAATTATTAGATGAAAGAGCTATTTGAAATCAAAATATAAAACAAAATATGAAATCGATTTTCCCAAACAGGAAAGAAGTAGCCTAACTACCTTAATTAGAAAATGCTGGCTGGCATGGAGCGGTGACCTGAATGACAGGAAGAGAAAAAAGCAAGACCCAATAGCTTACGATGTATTTCTTAGATTAATTCCTGAAATAGGGGAAGGGGGCACTGCTTGAGGCAGGTTTTGAGCTCCACCTGCACCAAAAGCCAGATACTTTCTTGGTACATAGTGAAAGGCTGGACTTGGAAGAAAATATATGGGGGATGAGTGCTGAGTACTAACATCCAGTGGCTGAGGAAAACCTCATGGTCAGTTCTGTTAAGTAATACGCTAGAAGGGGAAAGCAGACTAAAATCTACTGTTATCATATGGCCTGAAAGACAGTTCTGAAGAAGAGATCAGAACAGCACTGAAGTATCAGTCAGGATTTCTTATGCGGTGGGTTGGTTTTTTTCAATTTAAGAACCGAGTTTCCCATTTTTAATGCAATTTCCTAACCACACAGGCCTTTAGCAGAAATTCAGCTTAAACTTCTCCTTAAGTCATGTTCAACAACAGAATTAACCTTTCGATTCCTCTGGGAGGATATCTGCCATCCAAACGATGTTTGGCATTCTCAGTCTTCCATCTAACCTGAAAGGATCAGTCTAGCAGCCGGGTGGGTGAGGGCTGGGACCTGTGAAGCACCCGTCCTCCCGGGCACAGGGGCCACTTAGGCAAATGATGGGTGATCTGAAGACCACTTATGGCTCTGCGAATATCGTGCATATTATACAAAGCCAAGGGACAGACTGGGGAGCAGGGCAGATCCTGATTGCACTGGAGGTGGTGGCTGTTTTGTCACTAATTTCAACAGGACTGGGGCTTGTTTCACTTGGGGAATGTGCCTATGGGTTAAGAATGAAGTTAAAATATCATGAAGTATTTATGTAATATATGAGAATGCTGTAAAGTATATAAGATTAATGGAGAGGAAGAAGGACCCCATCCACTGTTGAAGATATCCTTAGCTGTAAGTACTTCTATAACATCTAACTGACTGTACGCCAAGTGCTAGAAGCTAAGGCTGCACATAAGTGTGTGTTCAGTTTAGACCTACATGAACAGAAATATTTTCATCAGAATCGTATGCTCAAAAAATTGCGCTGTTTTAATAAAATGGTTTGATAATTATTTAAGGTATCTGTATAATGAGGCTTAAAATATAATTGTAAACCAGTACTCACTACTTGGGATACTGAGGCAGTGAAGTAAGTTTTCATCTGAGTGCCAGGGCGCATTTGATGCAGTCCCAATTATAGAATTATATTCCAGTTTTGTAATAGAATTATCTATATTTCTCTGTCTCTTACTTTCACCCAACTTTCCAGAATAAATCCCACATGAGCAAAATAACTCCTCTGACCACTTTTGAAAGAGACTGGGTTTGAAATTAAAAATACAAATTTCAAAAGCTCACATTTTCTTCACAACAGCATCTGTACCCTATTTGCATGAACACACACACTGTCTCACAGATTGTGTGAGAGCGGGGTAGGTATGATAGCCACAGCAAAGATACGCATTTCTGTACAGTATCTGAGTAACAGCTGTGGAATAACAGGGCGGGGGGGACCAAAAAGCTTTGTGCAGAAGCACAAGTTTTAAACAGCCACCCAAGGGATGAACAAAAATCAGCTGCTGAGAGAAGCTGGTTTTTAACTAAAGGTCAGATAAAATTGCACAGAAAACTCTGCTACGCAGCAGTGTTTCTGCAGGAGGGCTATGTTATTTCTAGCTATACCGTTATTTCTGGTGTTGTTAACACAATTCACTTCTCCAAATACAATAGCATCTCTTTCACTTGTGCCTGGATGAGTCCAGCATGTATGTATCACCCTTATTTATTTCAAATGCCAGAAGCAAAAAAAATTAAAAGAAGTGGAGAAACTTACAGCAATTGTACAGCCGGTTCAGTTTCTGGAGATCATAATCACTGAAATCCATTCGCTGTCCTATTACATCCATGAAGTCTGGTATGTTAGTGATGATGGTGGGTTCAGTTCCATTTCTGAATGCATTTTGGCTATAGTGCATCACAGAAGTATAGTCATAGGGAACATTCAGGGAGTCTGATGTTGTATCATCATATTTTATGAAATTATGATCTTTGCCTAAACAGGAAAAATAAAAGGAAAGATTGTTTGTTGCCCAAGAAGACCAAGTTTTGATGTATAGGCTCAAAGTGACAGAGAATCCATCAGATCCCCAAGTATTTTTTTGTTGTCATTCACTTGTACTTACTCTGTATACAAACTAGTTTATTTCTAGTCTAGAGTTATTTACTTTCTTCTTTCAGCCACTGGAACATAACATGATGACTTCCGCTGGATGAAGGAAAGCTTTTTGCTACCAGAAATCTTTTCCCCATGAAACTACCCATAAACTTTGATGGGTTTGTGATACCCAAAAGTGGAGATACTGTTTCAGTACTCAAATTAATGCAATTTGCAACTGTAATGCCTCCCTGTTTCTAATCTGTATTCTCTGATATTTAATTGCTGGTCATTTTAGCTTGCAATAAACAAGTTAAAGTTGTCATTAGATAAGCTTCCAGAATTTAACTGTACAGATATTTTCTGGAGTATGAGCAAAAAACCATTACTAACTACCCAATGGAAGGTAAAGTTTTAAATGTTTTAAATTAGTCAAAATACAGTAACTATATTCTGGTCAGTGTAAAAAAGCTGCAGCAATTTCAAAGGGCTAATAATAGCACAACTTGTCATTAGAGTCAGCAAAATATAATGGAAATCAAGTAACAGATTCTAAGAGTCATTTTCTGTAATATATACTTGCACGTGCACCTGCCTATTGATCACAACTAAATAAGAATGCATTAGATTTAATCATTATCTATTTTTTTCAGTCTTCTGTGTGTACCTGTGTTAGGAAAGCATCAAGTCTGCATCTATAACTTTGTTTTTGAACTGCCTGAAAGTCACAGAGGACGACGGCAAGCTGAAGAGGCAGAGACCGAGCAGAGTCCCGAGGAACCCTGTGCCAGCTCTCAGGCTTGTGCCAAATACGCCAACACTTACATTCACAAGCTGCATGGCTAAAGCAACCACTCGTGTGGTGGGAAGCCTGAAAGGGGTCTCTCCTGCCTGCACACCCTCTCTGCATGCCCTGCTGTCTCAGCTCTGCTGCCCACACCGGGTGTAGTGGCCAGGGAGAAAGAGGACGACCGGCGTTTTCACTGGAGATTTTCTACTGGCTTTGGTCGCACTGGGTTTTTCAGAGTGGTTTTTTTTGTTTGTTTTAATTTTGTTTTGTTAAGGGGTCCCAGAGTAACAGTGCTTTTAGAGTATTCATTTAAACAACTAAATTATTCTCTTCTGCTGCTCTGCTGTACAACATGTAGCATAACAGGACTCAGATCTCTAGTTAGGGCTCTGGGAACTGCCGTGGCACAAGGAACAACCACAGCAACAACAAAGGAGGCTTTCTGTCCCAAATAGATATCGCTTGACTTTTAATTTATTGATATGCTGGCTTTGAAAAATAAGTCCGGGTAAGAGAATAGTGTGACCACCGAAGGATGGCTGGAAGGGATGTTCCACAGCTAAACCCCCTAACACCAGAGCCTAAAAGGAAAAGCAGGGGAGTAACTGACCAGGCTGAATCCTGTCCCAGATGATGGACACATAGTCGTCCCGGTCGAACCGTGACTGCTCATGCCAGAATCCCAGGGCATGCAGGAACTCGTGCTGGATTGTCCCGATCCTGTCACAGTTGGCTCCAATGGAGAGCTGCTGCAACCCCTCTTGGCGGTTTCCCACTGAGGACCAGCAGCTAGCATTGAAATAAAATGAGGGCTGTCTGTGAGATACATACCATCCCCACACCACGTGAACTCCAGAATCAATCTGTTCAACAGGTGTATTTTTAACTTGAGCGTTGAAGTTACATTTTGCTACAGAGAGCGCTTTTTCATTGATCTGTTCCTTACCAGATCCTTTCCTCTTGCATTTAGCTCTGTTTCGATGAACAAGCAGTTCCCCCGCTCTGGCTCTACTATTTTTAATGGGTTTTCTTTAGAAGAAAAATGTTGAGCTATTTGTGACAGAAGAAAACCGATCAGGATTTCGTTGCTACTCTGCTGAACATCAAAGGCTATGGGCACATAATTTAGAGTAATTAAGTTACTGCAAATTAACATTTTTTAGCTGGACCACAGTATGTGACTGTGAGCGCACTTTGAGCCTGTCCCTATCCTAAGGGCAACTGGGTTCATACACATTCTCGCCTCTGCCATTGCAGCTGCTTCTCTCTTTATTGTTTTGGCCTTTTGCTTTGTGAGGGGCTGTGGCTGCCAGGCAAGGCACGCTTCTGCATGGCTGTGTTTACCTTCCAAAAGGTTGGTGGATTTGACAGTGCTTTTCATAAGCTCTTTTCTTTCTAGCTATTTGTGAGCTGCTGCGCTAGGGCATTTGCTGCTGACACACGCTGACAAGAAAGAGCAAAACCGCAACTGTGCTGGAAGTTTTTATTAAAGGATAAAAAAAGTCAGTCAGCTATCTGCACAAGCCAATAAAATGGCACCCCATGTCCACAAACTAGCAAGCACAGAGAGCTACGTTTAAATTGATATTTTATGCAGCAAATAAATCAACACTTACCCAATGAAGTCCATAAAATTAATCGGGCACAAAATATGCCATAGGATTTGCAGCCCTATCACCCCAGAAATTCAAAAACACAAGCACACCATGCACTTTCGAACCCTGTAACTTATTAGCGCAACATATTCCCCAGTATTTCTCTTTTCACAAAGCAGCACAGGCCTTGGCTATTGATTACTCATTAAAATCACAGCATGAGACCTGGGAAGGAGCACATGTGGCATCCATAATTTCACAGGCTTCCCTTGAACAAGGCCTCATATCGATTATGCAGCTTTTTCTTGTGTTGTGCAGAAGTCTAAGAAGTCCATCACACTTCTGGGTCCACCTCATACCAAAGCAGCTGCCTCTGGCTTCACAGCTGCTACGTAGTGCACAGCAGGCTACAGACACATCCAGGACACTTGGCAAAATTAGCATCCAAATGCTGGGGGATGCAGCTTCCCCTTGCCTTCAGACTGCCAAATGCCTACACAACCATCGTTCTGCAGCTGCAGAAGGAGTGAATACATGGTCTGTGTCACCAAGCACTGAGAATAAAACTAGGTAAGTGGGACAGGGCATTCCAGAGCAATGGGCACCTGGAAACCCATATTAGCAGTGTCTTCAGGAAGGAAGAAAATGGGGGGAAGTCCCAGCTTCCTCAAGTGTGTGAGAGCTGTATCTCCTCTGATTCAATGCTTTCTGCATTGCTAGTTCCTCTATCAGGTGCTAGAAGAACAGGAAAGTACCTGCTTTGATTAATTCCACCAGCCTTGTTTTTGGAAGATGGGCTGTAAGTAGATAGATGCGTGCCATCAGTAGCGACGAAGCCACTTATTTCAGGCACATTTTTATGCTAATGTCCTGCTAGTAAATAATTTCCCACAGTATCAGAGATCACCAGTATCAGCACACAGACACTTTGACTTACCAGCACCAAGCTGGTTAGCCAGGGATCTGTATCAATCCACTTCTGCATGGGTTCTCTTTGCTGTGTGCCACAGTGGCAAAGAGCTGAAGTGACCTCCCAGGAGAGCTCCATGAAAACCTGATTTTCCATGTGGAAATACTAGAGACAGCATTGATCCTCCCTTGTCTGCTAAGCATTTGACTCTACCACACCATGCTAGTTTTCCTGCTGAATGAGTCCTGCTCTTCATGAGAAGAGTAGGGAGAAATGACACATCCATTGCAGGTTCCCAGACTGTTCTGTGAGCTCTGCAGGCACTTGCCACATCTGATGCTCCTGCATTTCTGTGATTCACAAGCATCCCTCATGTATTTTGCTCAGCACACAGGCTGGAGTCTAGAAAAGGTCTTTAAATAGATCCACGGTCTAACCTCTGCTGCAGATGCATAGACCTGAATAGAGGGTGAGGTGAAGGCTGTGCGCTAGAAAACCTTACATGTACCTCTACTCACTTAGCATTATAAATATATACCTGTTAACATAATACAGGCAGTAGCCAAGGCTTGGCGAATGGTAGATAAAGAATGCGGACAGGGAGAGGGCTCTCTGCGTGGGGGGTTGATGACACTGTGTACGTACATCAGAGACTAGAAACGTATTTTTTACACAGGGCAGTCAACACAACAAAATGGCAGCTGACTTCATTTGAATTCAAAAGGATAATCCAGATGAGGACTTTATGGCCTACTACAAATCCTTTTGACACAAAGTTCCCCCACCTCCTCTGTCTGTTTTATAGACGCAAGCCAAGATTGGAAAGGCAAAGACTATTTATCAACTTTTTCTTGGTGCAATAAAACTTCATGAATCCGGCTGGTATTGCCAGGAACTTTGTGCTCCTGTCTGCACTGTACCCTCTGGACTGAGGTCTTTAGTCTGCAGTTAGGAGAGTCCTAGCTGATTAAAAAAAAAATAATTAGGAATGGCAGAGGGGAAATGGGTTGGTTTACCCACCTTTCACCTTGTCCTGTTACATCAGAAGAGAGGAATGGAGTGAAATGAAGGGCAGTTAATGCAGGGTCAGTCATGGTAATTTCTTTGTACAGCCTGAAGCTACCTCACTGAAACGGGACAGCTGTTTCCAGAAGACTGCACTGTTTAGCTCCAATCTTTTAAAAAGTGCTGCTGAGCGTTAATTTTTTTATGGATGTGTCAGCTGAGATGATAGAAACATTTCAGGGCAAGCGACACACCAGGCAGTGAGGGCAAGATATGTTATCCAGCTAGAATGACTTGTCTTCTTCATCACCATGACTCATCTATTTTTAATAGACATATAAATGAAACATTGTGCAGAGGCCTCTTACTTGCCATAGGCTAAATATTGTGGTTCTTTTTCAGGTACAATTATTAGCAAATTCAATGCATACTTTATGTGACAAAGGACTAAAAAATTTAACTACATGAGTTTTCCATTTGGCTCAAAAAGCCGAAGAGTCATTAGCACAGGAAAATGCATTGCTCCCTAAGTCTCCACTTATAGATATTTTAAGGTTGAGTTTCAATGTCATATATAGCATGAAGAGTAGAAAATATAAAGAGCCAGAGACTGAAGAAATTTTGAAACAATTATCTGCTACAAATATCTCAGAACAAGCCAAAGGGAAAGGGAAACATTTTTATTATCAGAAAATCTTTTCCCATTTATGAATGCATTCTCATTTCAGGAAATGATTTTCTGAAAGTAAATTTTCTCACCAGGCTATCAAGCTTTCCCTAATCTCCTTTTCTAAAAGAGAAATGGTTCAGCATAGAGTGGAGAATATATTTGTTCTTGCTGCACTGTTTTGACAGAGACTGTCTTAGAAAGGGAAGCAGCTGGGGCAATTTTGACTTCTTTACTGGGGTCTTATTTTGCAAAATTTAAGGTGGGATAGTATAACTATTCATCAAAAGAGGTAAATAAAGTGAAACGTCTGTAAAATATCTCAGTGCTAGGCAGCATTTAAAAATATTGCTGTTATATCTGAATGCTGGTGTGACGTTGTTCAAATGCAATTCCATTTGTTATAGTCAAACAAATTCATTGTCCCACAGTGACAGCTACCATATTTTTGCTGGGATTTTTTTTTCCTAAAAACTAAGGTATACTAAGAATGACTATTTGAAGGTGATAATCCATATATCCAAAGATGAGTCAAGAAAATAATTGGCTTGTTTCTGCTATCTTTTACCATGCCAAGAAAATTACCTCTTAAAGGATTTGATTTCCTCTTACATTTAAAAATAAGTATCAGCAAGAAATTTTTCATTACTACAAAGGTAATACCTGTTTTGGAAACTACTACAATTTCCCGTTAAAAAAAGACTGGGAAAATGGACACAACAAAAATACGAAATTATAATCAGATATATGAGTTTTAGAGGGAATACTGGCCATAAAAATAGCCTGAAGCCAAACAGGATGAAAGTTATTTTACATTACTCTTCTTACCCACTTCCTTTGAACACAGATATGTAATTCTTCTCCCCTTCCCAAGGTTTGAATTCAATACAGGTTTTCAGTCGATACTGTTCAAATGCCTTGAGGATGAGTCCCTTAGCATTCATTTCTGCAAAGCGAATAGTGTTCTTGTCAATACTGATCCAATAGGTCTGTATGGAGCAAATCCTAAAGGTGGGTCTTTCTCCAGCAATCTTTGATCAAAATAATCAGGCTTTTTGCTGGATCAAGACCTGAGTAGGGACCTAAAACCATAAATTAGGCTGTTGTGACATTCTATCTCTCTCTTGTTCTGTTTCCGTGTAATTTTTCTTTGGTACTTCTGTATAAAGTATGACATGATGAGTATATAAAATATGACATGATGAGTATATAAAATACTATAGTGCGTGGTTCTTAATTTTGTAAATTATTTCATTTACTTTGCTGAGATTTATGTGAGTGAGTATTAAATAAATAGGGAATGAAGACATCAGATTTTATCTAGTGCAGACTGCAGGCTACAGATCTCTCACAGAATCTCTCCAGGACTTGAACTGCTAACATTATATCTGAGTTATCTCATCTCCTCTAAGCAACTTGCATGGTTTCAACCCACTTTAGATCCGAATCTAAACTGGGGGTGGGTGATTTTTTTTTTCCCTGTCATGTACCAGAAAGATGACCCCATGTTGTGTAGTGAGGGCACAATCTCCCCATGTGGTATACAGTAAGAACTCAAGCTCCCTGCCTCACCACTCGCCTCTGCCGTGCAGAGCCACAGCCAGGTGGATTCAAAGGGACAAACCATGACGCGTCCCTGGCCCACACTGGGGGACTCAGCAATGTCCCATTGCAAACTGCATTGTCTGCCAGAATTCCAGTTTGCCATCAGTGCTATAGATGATGTAAATGGCCAGGTAAGCTTCTTGGCTTTAAATGGATCTTCAGTGCCCTGTTTTTTCTTCTGCCTAGTAGAGTTGCATGTCTCAGACGTATGCTTTTAAAACCAAATCAATCTGCTGGGCCATAGCAATGGCAGGATAAGAACCATCCAAGAAAGGAGGTGAGAGCCAGCACCAACCCCAAGATGATACATCCTGCTTGTGCACACCCAGGCCCAATCCTGCTGTGGGAAATGGCCTGCTGTAGACTTACAAGAGAAAAGGATGCCACAGTATCTTTATCAATCTGTATTTAACATTTCAATCAACACAACATACAGACATTGTCACAGGCAAATACTGTACCCAGGCTATCATCAAGGACGTAGGGGATAGTGTGGGGCCACCGGTAGTTGTCACCAATGATGGAGTTTCGTTCCTGCATCTGAGAAAGAAAATAAGTATGCAGTCATCAGTAAGAAGTGATTTAGGATCAGGGACTACAATAGTGTTAAAGCAAAGTATGTCTCCTACAAGTCCATGTAAGACATAGAGGAAATCAGAGAGCTCAAAAACTTTGGAAGACCACTCAAGGTCTAAGGCTTGGGTTTGAAATCCCTTCACTCCTTTCTACCGGTGTTTCCAACTTCTGCAGCATTTTCTCCATATAAATTACCTGAGACTTTGATGCATGTGTGAGGACAGCTTCAGCTCCTGTGGGAAGCATTAAGATCTAAAGCCCTGAAAACTGTACAGAGATTAATAATTTTGTAATTTTTCATAATGCAAGGGTTTGTTCCTGTGCCCTTAGCAAGTGCTGTCCTTGCTTCCACTGATATGCTCAGGCCAAAGCAATTCACCAAAAGGGAGAGTAAAACACTACCGACTTTCAGGGGTACAAGACACTTCAGGGGTTTCTACTAGATATTTTTGAAATGCAACTTGCTATGTAAATATATATTTTTTTTAATTGATCAGGTAGGGATACTGGACAGATGATTTAAAATGTGGTATTACCGATCTAATTTTTCCATTGGTTTTAGTGAATCTACTTATATAATGAAGGTTTTGCAGCACTGGTCTGTAAATTGAATTGGCTTATAATAAATATTATACAGATAAATGAAGAATCTTTTATATAAACTTGTCCAGATGATGATCAGTGCTGCTGAATGTCTTAAAAGTTCAAATATAAAAAACATAGTAAAGGAAACAAGAAGCTAATAATACTGATCTAATAGCTAAACCGTCCTTATTTTAGGTAATGTTTCTGCAAATGCACCCAACTCCTTCACTGTCTGTGACATTTTGTAGAAATCCATCCCCAAACATTTTCAGTCTATTGGTACATAAACGGCATTTATTGTTAGTAGGAGTGGGATGCATCAATCATTTCCATGCCAGTGATACTTTACATTGCATAAGTCAATGATACATTTATGGTTTTATATTTTATATTTGAACTCACCCCGTCAAGTTTGATGTCTCCCTCAAAAAGGTCTAGTCCTAAAGCTAAAGGGAAGAGGAGTTTAACATGCAATTATTGTATTGATCTGTGGCTACCGTAACGAAAATCTCCAAAAAAAATTAAAAGAGAATCTGAATTTTAAAAAACCTTCATTGATGTCAAAGATGTCTTGATCAATTCCTCCATCTACATCTATTTCTGAAAAATAGAAAGACAAGTGAGGTAGGACATTAGCCCTTGCTGTTATCTTTATGAAGTGTGAAAATTAATGCAATAACAATAACAGTAATTATAAATCTGTGTCTGTCCTAGCGATGTTTATGAGCAGCTGGTTTTGTTGACTGCCTCCCGCGCATACAAATAGATCTCTAAACAGAACTCACCAGTTGTCTCTGGAGCAGGCTGGGGAAGGGGAAGAAAAAAAGATATTATTAGAAAGGCACATAATGAAATGCAGCTCGCGTTACTCTCTCAACAGTATTAGAGACGCGATTTAAGCTCAACTGACAGCACTTAGCGCATGGCTTTGCATTGGATTGACTGGACCCACTGCCTCCTCATTTGACTGGAAATGTTTATTTGCTTATGTGTCAGCTTTGTGTCCTCCCCACTTCAGGCTGCCCAACAAGTAAGTCGCCCAATACTGCTTCTGTGAAGTTTTCACAACCGTTTTTCTCTCACAGCTCAGGCAGTGCTGAATGGTCCTTCACAAACGGGAAAAAAAGAGCCTATTATTTCTATGAAATCAAGAATTGCTACCAGTCAGGAGCTTTACAGAACCTACGGAAGTTATGCTTAACTTCCCATTGTAAAGCTGAAGATGGGGGAATAGAATGAGTGGTCTGGCATCATGCAGCAAGTCTTTGAAGGACTGGGTACAGAGCCCAGGTCACCTCAGCCCCAGTCCAGTGCCTTAGCTGGACTCCGTTTACCTAAGCAATACCAACTCAAAGACTCTTTCTGCAACGTGTAAAATCCACAGACCATAGTGAGATATAATGAGATACACATAGCACATTTTTCCTTGCTGTAACATGCCTACAGAATATAATCTACACTCTTTTATTCGACTAGACACTTCATTTTGGACTGGCTTGGTATACTTGACATAACACTACACAACTGTTTCTCACGCAGCGAGTAAAATCATGAACAGCCTCTCTATGCAGTTGTTGATGGGTGGCTTTTCCTATTTCTCACCAGAAGTCTTGCATTCGTATGTTTGAAAAGAAGTTCACAAACTGAAGGTAAAAAACACCCTTAAATTCTGAGCTCTGGCAATATAGGTTACAGACAGAGCAAATGGTAAGACATAACAGCAATTCTGCAAAGCAGGATGGGATTTTTACTTTTATTTTTACTATAGTTCCCACTCCCTGACTGTTCTTCTTTCTCCATATAAATAATTTGTTATCTTTTGTACATGCAGTTTTGCATGCAGGACTTCCTTTTCCAGTGTGATAAGCATCTGCAACCTCCAATAGAAGCAATGAACAGTACAAGATCAGAATGTCGAAAAACGGCAAAACTCAAGTCCATGCAGACCACAAGAATATTAATTGTGGTAATTTCTACCATCTGTATGTTGGATAAGAAAATAGTATGGCCAGAATATTCAAGAGAGATTCAAATGTACGTGTTCTTCTAGACCTGACTTTTGGCACATAATGATAGGAACAATTTCGAGGGCAAATATTTTGTGGGCCCTAAAACTGTCAGCATTCATATAAAAACTTTAACCAAATGCAGGAAAAAAACCCAACTTCAATAAAATTTCTTCATTTGGAAAAGGTTCAGAAAGAAAGCTTTGAAAATGTCAGAATGTCCCGTTTCAGCTTTTTAATGAAAGATTCATTTTCAATCTGAAATGACTGTCTTGTGAAAACTTCAGCAAATGGCAGAAAAAAAATATCGTAAATACAAAAGCCTGAAATCTCATTTTATCATTTTGATTCACCTGAACTAAAATTAATTCAAACTTCACAGTTTTTGTCAGATTTTGATCATTTACTCTGATTGCCTAAGAGGGGAAAACCATTTTTTGCCTAAGCAAGTGGAGGCTATAATTTATAGGTTTAAGAGAGATAATGCCTAATTGGTATGAGCTGGCATAATCAAATGCTTAATATCTAAACGTTATATAAACAGGCAAAGTTTTTAATCAACTACTTCTTCTGCTTCTTGATTGTCTTCATGAAAACTACCACCCACATATGTCCTTGCCCAGTCTAAAGGCAGGATTTTGACCTTGAAGTGTTGGTTACAAAAACTTTTGAGTAGAATTTGTTTCCTGACCCAATTTCTCTTGAAACAACCCTGTTTCAGTACTTACTTCCCAGGTTTAGGTTGTTTCAATATACTTGGTAGATTTTAAGATACCTGACTCTTAAAAACCCGGTGTCATTGTGGAAAAGTGACCAAGTTGATTGAAAAACTGTTTCCAGACTTGGGCAGATGCAAATGCTGAAGGATTGGTTTTGATCTCACATTTCACTGAGTTAACTGGTATTATTCAGGTTTACGTTGCTACATGACAAATATGGATGGGGACTTCAGAAAAAAGAATAAGTATATAACTGTATACAGACACAGTTTAATAAACCAAAATATCTTTTCCAAACAAATCATCCATAAATCTGCAGTGTCAATAGACTCCTCTTACATTCTGAAGTTTTATTGCACGTATATCCTCTCATTACCTTTCGTTATCACTGGATATGCATAAGACAGTATCCAGACCACGTATTCAAGTTTTGAAATGAAAGTGCAGCTTGTAAAACAAGCTGAAAGCACACAGGCAAAGTGTGTAACACACATTTTGAAGACTTCATTTGCTTTTAAACTCCCACTCTCACACAGATTTCTAGCTATATGTGGAAGAAAAAAATTACAAGTAAAGCTTGCAATATTCAAAGATTAAAATCACATTATCGTCTTTTCTGTTAAAGACTGTTGATGGAGGAGAAGAATCATACCTATATATGCTGAATCCTCTTATAACCATTAATGGAGAGTAAAATGTTTCTACGGTCTCAATAATTATTAACTACAATGTACCCATATCGACTAATCAGAAAGCATAACTGTGCTAAAGGTAAAAACTGGCTAGCTCGTGGAAAAGCTCCTCTATCAGCAGCAAAAGCTCACAAACCAAAATCAATGTAGCTAAGTCCAGCAGCATTTTTGGTGCACAAACCAAAATGTGAGACCATGACTGGAGAATACCAAATTCAGCAATCTACTGAAATACAGGTTGGTCCTCAGTGTCTGAAAACTGTCACTGAACATTTTACACTGAAGGAATCCTGTCACCACTCCTTCCCACTTCCTTCTCAACAAAACTAGGTCTTCAGTCCTGTGAATCTCAACAGCAAAATACTCAGTTTCAAAAGGAGTATCTCTGTGTACGAGTATTACTCATTTGAGTAGTAACGGCTTCCATCTCAATACCAGCCTGACAACTGAGACCTACATGATGCATTCCTAGTCTCTAAAAGGTTTGTAAATAAACAACAGATTCACACTCACACACTGAGGAAGGTTGTATTACTTGCGGTATACCAAAGAGGAATCTAATTTAGTCTAAGCAATGCTACCTTTAAATCTACACACACACAAAAATCTGAACATTTATAATATTAGTCCCTAACTTTGGCAAACAACATGGTTTATGTGAATTAAGTTACATTAAAGGTTGGTCAAACCATGGCTTGTGAGCACATTTAACTGGTAAATAATTCAAGTGCATCTTGAACATGTGGGAAACAACTCATCTATTTTAGTCACATAAAAACAAGGTAAGTATACTCACTCAGTAATCAGTGGAGAAAACAATGAGTAATTGCGTACATAATTTAGCTGTCCCTGAAATAGGTATGGCACCACCATGATGCGCTGGCATCTCCAGAAGATGATCCACCTCACCTAGCTTGGACAGCTATTCAAGGATGTAATAAATCACCCGATGAAAATTTCCCTGCCTCACCATGGACTTCAGATGGAGTATAGCCAACAAGTTTAGATGAGACACCCTAACTTATCAGTGTTTTCTCCAGACTATGTAACTTTTAGTACTGGCATCCAGAAATACAAAAGAAGCTCTTCCTGGCCATAAGGCACATGAAAATGAAATAATTAGCCCTGGTGATTAGAAGCCCCTCTCTCACGCAGGAGCTGGTTATTACCAGTCAGTGCGATGTGTGATAACTTGTAGATGTTAGTACCAGCCTTCATCACCTACTACATGCTTTAACAAAGCCTGCAGAGGAATCTAAACAAGGCTGAGACTTGAGTTTCAAAAAGGTTGGGAATAGAGGAACTGGTAGTCGTGATGGGCAGCAGAAATACAAGAGAAATGTGGGTTGGGGTAGTGGGGGATATAGGAACACTATGGGAAAGTTGGGGACATGAGGTTGAGCTCTTGACTTCGGGAGATGTATGATCATGTGTTAGTGGAGAGGAAGGGGATATGACTGTCACAGTGAGATACTGGAGCTGGATTCATAGAATCAGACAGTTAAGTTGGATGACATAAAATAGATAACGTTATTCCACTCAAATAATATCACAATAAGTAATATCTTACTCTATAGATTACCGTGAAGCTATGAACAGCTGAAATGAGCTTTCAACAACCTATTGGTTTTTGTTCTCCAAACTAATTATATTGTGTATCACCAAAATTCCTGGCCTCTGCAATAAATTATCACAAGATGAGCAAAATGCTACACTTCACTACAAAAGACAGGAAATACAAAACCTCAACTGTTACTTTTTTGGCATTAAATAGTTCAGCTGGATTGGAGGAACAGTCATTTACAAGTATATCCAGTGGCTAAAAAGGCATCAATTTCATTATCAAATATTTTGTATTAGAGCAAAAAAAATCATATTTACATTCAAATATGGAGTAGCAAAATAAATTTTAATACTTATCTTGGTTCTAACCCCAGACTTGCTATTCTGATAACGTTACTTCAAATACTAGTGGAAATTTTTATTAGATGAGGAATGCAAGATAAGCTCTTCCCATGTATAGCCAGGCCTATTAAAAATAGCAGCACTAAGACCCCAAGGAAACAGAAATCTTTCTCTTTCTTCCATGCAGATGACAACAAAATTCTTATTTTGCAAAAGCAATATACATAAGTCTTTTCCTCTCAAATTCATCTTAAGTTGCATTGCTTACTTGATCATATAAAGAATATGCATTCTTTGTTTTCTTACCTGACTCCAGACCACCTGAAGAAGAAGCAAAGTTAGGAGTGCAGGCACAGAAAACCAGACCATGTTGTTCTTCAGTCAGCAGTTGCAAGGACAGAATTTCAGACCAACTTGGTATTTAAGATAGTAAGTATCATAAATCAAAACCTTTGTCCTCTCATCAACAATTAACTTACCTACTTTTTCTTGGCCAGTAAGCGAAGTCCATCATTACTCTAGTATGATAACTAACATATACTTTAACTATTTTTAAGCATTGCTGTGAGAAAAAATATTGGACACAAATTCACACACAGGATGAAATGGACACAAGAAAACGGAAATGCAGAGGAAACAGACACGTTAAAATACAGGAAATTGCATTTAAACATAAGAAAACTTTTTTTATTCTAAGGGTTTTTAAGCACTGGCACAGGTTGCCCAGAGATGTTGTGGAGTCTCCATCCTTGCAGACAGTCAAAACCCAACCACAGTCCTGAGCAACCTGCTGCAGGTGACCCTGCTGCAAGCGATTGGACCAAGCGATCTCCAGAGGTGCCTTCCCACCTCAACCATCCTGTGATTCAGTGAATAAAGCTGACTAAAACCTTTTGAACAACTGAAAGCCAGCAAGACTCTTGGCAGGTAAGACATTCATGTATTAATAAATATGTATTTTTGGACAGAAAGTGAAAATGAGAAATGCGTGCACATAAAAAAAAAAATCTGTCAGCAACATAATTTCAGTACCTTGCTTTTAGAAAAGGCAATGCCATTTCTATTGTTGATAAATGTGAAACACTGTACTTTAACTCAAATAACGGTATTCTTCGGGATTATTTATACAAATTAATTTTTAAAATGTCAGTACTATTGTACTATCACCACTGTCTGTGACTCTTTGGAATTTTAGTTTCTTCCAACTTCAGCCATCTCTTGTACTTACTAGCTGCCAGAGAGTGCTGAAATTGCCACAGTTTCTTCTTACGCTTAAACTGAAGGTACTTGTGTTAATTGTATGATCAGACTTGGCTAACCTTTTACTTTCCCAGACCAACTACCTGGTTAGGCCATCATAAAAACTAAAAATGGTATTTAGATTTTGTATTTTAAATACAGACTCCCAAGTGATTATATTAAAATTAATAATATTTCTCGTACTATTTCAAGTATCAGAGCTGATAAGAAAAAATGGGTTGATCCTAAGTAATGAGGACACCTGAGCAATTTCTAGCTGCTCAGATCCATGCTTATTTCATTGCTGATCCATTGAGAAGTAGCAGCTGTAGATATTGTTGCTCTCATAATGTTTTTTTCTACAAAAGTAACAGTAAGTATTGTAATCCTCTACCCACCAATAAAGATGGCGTCAATTGTTCTCAGAACAGTGATATCTAGAAGGTTGAACAGCTATTTTGTCAAGATCTCTTCTGCAAGTTCAGCAGTCCTTGAATTCTGCATGTCGTCATCTTCAGCTCCTGGGACATGATGGTAGTTCTCCTTTTGGAGGCTCTCTAGGTTAGATTGGCTATGACCACAGTAACAAGTACTTCCAACCAACTGGAACAGATCCGTACATTGAAACCTTTGGTGTCAAGAACTTGTCATCTATGCTGTACACATCTCAAAGGGGTTTACTTCAGGCTGGCTCTGATTTGATCCCAATGACTGGACATCAGTGGTGGCAACTGGACCGCATTAGGCAGGGATCTGAAGAACATATTCTGGTTTAGTTTCAAACCAAAGGAATTCAATTTGGACACTCCAAAACTGCTCTGTGATGTGAACTAAAGCATGGTAAGTGGGAATGATGATGATGATGCTTGCTTAAAAAATACACTCCTGATCAAAACTAAAAGATTAATGCAGCTGCACCCATTATTCCTTGATTATAGTACCTTACAAGTGTTTTCCTGAGATGGTGGAATATGATGAACTCAAAAGAAATAGCACATTTTTTGGTCTTACTACTTGGTGTTGGAAGAAAGCCTAAAAGCCTGTTTTTCTACTTCTTTGATCCCTTTCACATGCAAATAATCAAGACAATCTGCTCTCTGTTCCCACATCCCCACTTCTAAGATGCATCAACCAGCAGTGAGACCTCACACCAACCACTTCACAATAGGAGATAGGAGGATGACTGTCCTGTCACAAAGAAGGGCTGTATGAACCTCTGTGTCATGACCATCGCTGCTCCCAGGACTGGCTAAAAAGTGAGTTACCCAAAGAAAACATGAGAAGGTGTTGGAATTGACATATAGTGACACCAAACAAAGAAGTCACCAAAGTTATATGCTAACCCTGCATTGTAAAATACAGTCCCTGTACAAGTTTTTTCCTCCAATTCACACTGCTTTTTAATTAAAACTCAGAGTTTTGACACTTCAAACAGTCATCTGGCATAATAAAACAAGACGCAATGGAAAAATAAACAATACAGGAACAACAGAATGTCAGGACTTTTAAGATGGAAGTTCTTGGCATAAATTTCAGTGTCACCCATGAAGTAGCTAAATGGGTTTTTAATACATGTTGAGGAGAAAGTAATAAATAGATGGGCAGTCTTAAGGAAGTTTTTTTTCTATCTAATCATGGAAGATCTTTTCTACAGACCTTATCTACTTTTGTGACCAGGTTCTCTACAATAACAAACATCTTGCTTTATCACTGACTTACTGTCTATGTTCAGGCAACATACCTACCCCTTATTTTCCTTAAGGGTTTTGCTACATGACTCCTTGCATTTTTCTTTGAAGATGAAAAGCACTATAGCCATATCATACTTCTAAGACCAAGGCCCACAGTAAGAAATAACCCAGTATTACTGGAGATTAATTAATAAAGGATAGTGCAACACATTTGAATAGATGGTGTGCATTTTCAGATGTACAAAAAGAATGACAGTCTTAGATTATGTGTTTATTCTACCGTTACCAGGGCATATAACAGCCAAAGGTAACTCACGTCCTTTCTTGACATGGTCAGGGACCTGTGGAATTCAAGGATGTTATTTCCATTACCATTTTGATCTGCAGGTAGAGTCCACCAGTGTCCTGACTACAAGCTCTGTGTTTAAGGAAAAGTAAAAACATTAAATGCAAAGCAGAAGGAGCAGGTCTTTAACTGGTTGATTGCTTTTTCCTTTCTTGCAATTCTTTGCCTTGAGCATGTTTCACAACTTTTATGGGTGCTAAGCTATCTAATGAGCCCTGAGTAACTATAAGAGACACCTGCAAAATCTGAGCTTTTGCCAGTCAATTGCATTTCTTTCCCCATAGACCCACATGCTCCCACTAGAAGCAACAAAAAGGAAAGACATCAGAACTTGATGTGGAGCTTGCTGCAGATCTATTGCAGTGACCGCTTGGATCTCCTGCTGAGGTCACTTTGCTAGCACCAGACAGATGGGGAGCACTGCGGAGCAGACAGCGTGTTCCTTTGGACAGGCACCATCTCTTTATGCCTGCCCAGTAGCACTGCTGCCGGTGGGCGCTACTGCAGCACAGGTAATAATAATACTGCAGTGCTTATCCCCTGCCTCACTGCAAAAGAAGGAACGTTCATCAGGCATTGTCCAATGCAGATGGGAAACATCACCTGCTTTAGCCTTCTTCATATAGCTACGTCTGCGGGTAGTAATCTGGGAAGAGACAGTAATGGGGGCAGAGAGATTGGTGAGAGAAAAATGAGTGAAATACAGGAAAGCAAGAATGCTCTTTTTAAAAGCCAAAGGCACCTAATTTCAAAATGCAATATCAGCTAACTACAGAGAACCATAAAAACAATTGAAAATAGCTCTATACGGACAGTGATTTTCTAGCATTTTTGGTAGGTAGTTTCATATTTGAACAGTTTTGTTGATCTTCTGTATTTCAGCACAGATGCTTTGATAATTTTGCTATCAGTATACTGCTCAGCAAACAATGGTGATTCACAGTTGCTTGTTGACCTTTGGGTGGAACCTGACTGATCATAAGTTTCAGTGTCAACTTCAAGTGATAGGAATTCATTAAATTATCTTGAAAGGTGCCAGCTTGTAGAGCATGATGTACCCCACTTAGCAGTGCTTATAGACCAAACATTAAAGAGTAGGAAGATATTCAAATGGTCTATTATTCTTCGATAGTGGATTGTTCCTTGGCCTGCCTCAAGCTTCCTGCATTATCTTGCACAAATTCATTTCACTTTTTCAGTTAACCTCCTAAATGGGGCTAACACTGCGATAGTGTCTCCTTGGCTGATGAGGCAAAAGCACCAACGAAGATAAGAGTTGTCAGATGAACCTGCAAGATAAGAGACCCGCAATCAAATCCAAAATGTTTCAAGTTGCAGTATTTCAAGTTAGGAAATTCTGCTGTTTACAAACCTAGCAGGTGTCACATGGAATCTAATACAAGAAAGTGAAAATTACAACAGATATCAAATACAAGTGCTCCATCTTCTTGAAGAGGGGCAAACTAGACATGTTTGCTTTGATTAAGAGTTATCGAGAAAACGAAACAGACCTTCCGTTTCCTCGCACTGCTTAGCTACAGGTAAATGAAAGAGCAAGGTTAACAAGCAAGCAGCAGAAGCTTGGGTGTATGACATCATTGCATCCCTTCCTGCCCACTGCCACTTCAGACGTGTACTTCAACCATTGCCTTTTCTTTGTGTGCGAAGACAATCCTTTGCAAATTAAATAATTACTCACACAGGATTACACCTCTCCCCCTTTCACGGGAATCGGAATCGCGTCTGACGCGTTTTCACGCAAACCTATTCTACGGCGACTGTGAATCCGACCCCAGTGCGAAACAACCTGTGAGCGGTACGCGGCTACTGAAGTGGCCGTAGCTGGCCACTGAGTACCATGCGGCGACAGAAGCGTACTCCAGGGACGCCTCGCCCTCGCCGAGGCGACCGAGCGTGAGCCTTCGCCGGCAGAATTTCTCTCCTGGTGCCAGAGGCCCGCAGCAAGCCCGAACCGTTGCGCGCCCAGCCAGAGAGCGAGCTGGAAGACCTAAGCAATGCGAAGGGAGGTCGAAGCGTACCTGTGCGCGGCGCCAGGCAGACCTCCTCACCGCAGCGGCCGGGACGTGGAATCGGCCAGGTTGTGGAGCAGTAAGAATAAGAAACTTTCCGCTCCTCAAATACCATCAGCCTCACGGGAAGAGCTTTAGAGACCAAGAT
>JANHGO010000063.1:63335268-63359722 GCA_024606505.1 Aquila spilogaster
TTGGGGCGTGGGTCTGTGGGCCCCTCGCCCCATTAGTCACGGAACCGGGCCAAATCGGCCCATAAACCGGTGACACACACACTCAAAAGGCAGTGCCAAACTGCAGTTATATTGGAAGTTTTTATTAAAGAGTAAAAAAATTCTGTGAGCTATCTGCACTAACCAATAAAATGGCACCCCATGTCCACAAACTAGCAAGCACATTTAAATCGATATTTTACACAGCAAATAAATCAACACTTACCCAATGAAATCCATAAAATTAATCAGGCACAAAATACTCCATAGGATTTGCAGTTCCATCACCCCAGAAATGTTAAAAGCAAGCACACCAGGCACGGTAGGACCTTGCAACTTATTAGTGAAGCATATTCCACAGGATTTCTCTTTCTACAAAGCAGCGCAAGCCTTAGCTATTGATTACTCATTAAAATCATAGCATGGGGCCTGGGAGGGAGCACATACGGCTTCCATAATTTCACTGGCTTCCCTTGAGCAAGGCCTCATATTGATTATGCAGCTTTTTCTGGTTGTACAAAAGTCTAATAAGTCCATTATAGTTCTGGGTATACTTCATATCACAGCAGATGCCTCTGGCTTCATGGCTGCTGTGTAGAGCACAGCAGGCTACAAGCACATCCTGGACACTTGGTAAAATCAGCATTTAAACACCAGTGGATGTGGCTTCCCCTTGCCTTCTTTCTGCCAATTGCCTATGATACTGTCCTTCTGCAACCACAGAGGGAGTAAATGCACACTCTGTGTCACTCAGTGCTGAGAATAAAGCCAAGTGAGTGGGATAAAGGATACCTGGAGCCATCCCATGTTAACAATGTCTTTCTTTAGGGAAGGGGAAAAATGGAAAAACAATCCCAGCTTCTTCACATGTATTCAAGTCTGTCTCCACCAGTTCAGTGCTTTCTGCTCTGCTAGTTGCTCCATCAGAGGTTTGAGGAATGGGGAAGTATTTGTTCTCACTAATCTCGCCAACCTGCTTAATGGAAGGCAGACCATAAGGAGTAGCAATAATACCATCTAGAAATGCTGTCTTCTAAGAGCCAGCAGTTTTTCCAGGCTCATTTTAATACTAACGTCCTGCTAGCAAATGAATATCTGTAGTACCACAGATCACCCTTTGCCTTATGCCACAGTGCCAAAGAGCTGAAGTGGCCTCCTTGGAAAGCTCCATGAAACTTTGGTTTCCCATCTCGAAATATGAGATACAGGGTTGGTCCTCTCTGGTCTGCTAACCATTTGACTCTACCGCAACATGCTAGTTTTCCTGGTGAATGAGTCCTGTCCTTCATAAGAAGAGTAGGAATGGCCCTTTCCAGACTGCTAGATGAGCTTTGCAAGTATGTGCCACTTCTGTCATTCATGAGCATTCCTCATGCATTTTGCTTATTGCAGGGATTGGAGGAAAGAAAAGGTCTTTAAACAGATCTTCAGTCTAACCTCTGCTTCAAATGCATAGACTTGAATTAGTTGCTACTTGCTTAGTGATATATTTATCTGTGAATGTAGTAGAGGTGGTAGCCAAGCCCTGGCATGTGTTAGATAAACTATGTGGACAGGGAGAGGGTTCTTTCTTTGGGGGGTTGATGGTATTGTGTACATACATCAGAGACTACAAGCATGTTTTTATACAGGGCAGCCAACAAACTGACAGCTCATTTCCTGTGCTTGTTTGAGTTCAAAAAGATAATCCAGATGATTCTGGCCTACTCGTCAGAAGGTTTTTCATTTTTTGGAAGAAAATTCCCCCATCTTCTTATCTATGTTTCATAGATGGGAACCAGATCAGAAAGGCAAAGACGATTTGACTTTTTGTTGGTGCAATAAAATGTTATGAATCTGTTTGGGGTTGCCAGGAACGTTGTGCTTCTGTGTGTGCTATGCCCTCTGGACTGAGTTCTCCTGCAGCTACAGGAATTCTAGCTAGTAAGGAGAAATGTAGGAAGAGCAAAGTGGAAATGGGTTGTCTTATGCATTTTTCACCTTGACTCATTATATCAGACCATAGGAATGGAGCAAAATGAAAGGCAGTTAATGCAGGGTTGGTTCTGATAATTTCTTTGCACAGCCCAAAGCTAGTTCACTGAAACTGGACAGCTGTTTTCAGGAGTCTGCAGTTTATCTCCAGGCTTTTAAAAAGTATGCTGACCATTGACAGTATTAGTGCTGTGTCAACTGAGATAACAGAAACATTTCAGAGGAAGCACCACACTAGGCAGTAAAGGCAAGATATGTTGTCCAACTGGACTGACTTGTCTTCTCATTCACCATGATTCATCTATTTCTAATTGAAAATAAATAATAAGCTAATAAATGAACCATCGAGCAGAAGCTTCTTAATTGCCATAGGCTAAACACTGTGGTTCTTTTTTTCAGGTACAGTTATTCGTAAATTCGATGCACAACTTCATGCGACAAAGAAATCCAAAGTTTGGTTACATGAGTTTTCCATTTGGTTCACAGACACTGGGAAAATGCATTACTTTCTACGTTTCCACTTATATGTCTTTTAGGGTTGAGTTTCAATGTCAGGTGCACAGCACAAAGAGTAGAAAATACAGAGTCAGAGAATGAAGAACTTTTGAAACAATTATCTGATATAAATATCTCAGAACAAGCTAAAGGGAATAGGAAACATTTCTATAATCAGAAAATCTTTTCCCATTTATGAATGCATTTTCTTGTATCAGGAAATGATTTTCTGAAAGTCAGTTTCCTCACCATGCTGTCAAGATTTCCCTGGTCTCCTTTTCTAACAAGAGCGAAATGGTCCAGCGTGGAGTGCAGAAAATATTTGTTCTGTTACACTGTTTAGATAAAGTCTGTTTTAGAAAAGGAAGCAGTACAATTCTGATTTCTTTTCTAGAACACTATTCTGCAAAAACTAAGGTGAAATAGCATAACTACTAATCAAAACTGAAACCTCTGTGTAATGCCTCACTGCTAGGCAGCATTTAAAAATAATCTGAATGCTTATGTGACATTGTTCAAATGCAGTTGAATTTGTTACAGTGAAACAAATGCATTGTTGCACAGTTAAACCTATCACATTTCCAATGGGAATTTTTTTTTCTAAAACCTAAGGTATACTTACTATGACCACATGAAAGTGACATTCCATATAGCCAAAGATCAGTCAAGAAAGTAATAAGCTTGTTTCAGATCTTCACCTCTTCAGGGACTTGATTACTTATTATATTTAGAAACAAGTATCAGTGAGAAAATGTTAATTGCTACTATGTAATACTTGTTTTGGAATATACTGTGTTTTCTAGTTAAAAAAAAAAGACCGGAAATGGACACACAAAAAAATAGAGAATTACAATCAGATGAGTTACAGAGTGAATGCTGGTCATGAATACAGTTTGTAGCCAAAAAATAAAGAATATTCTTCTTCTTAATAAAAAATATTATTATTATTATTAAGAAAAAATATTATTCCTCTTACCCACTTCCCTTGAACACTGATATATAGTTCTCCTCTCCTTCCCAAGGTTTGAAGTCAATACAGGTTTTGAGTCGATACTGTTCAAAAGCCTTGAGGATGACTCCCTTAGCATTAGTTTCTGCAACGTAAACGATGTTTTTTTGTCAGTGTTGAGCCACTAGGTTTGTACAGCTACCTGTAAGGAGCAAGTCCAAAGGGTCCATGCCCTATTTTTGGGCCTTGCTCCAGCAATCTTAAATCAAAATAAGCAAACTTTCTGCTGGATTAAGACCTGCGTAGGGACCTAGAAACCAGCAAATTAGGCTGTTGTGACATTTTATCTTCCCCTTGTTCTGTTTCTGTGTAATTTTTCTTCAGTATTTATGTACAAAATATGACGTGATGAGTATATAATACACAATAGTACATGGTTCTTCATTTTGTAATTTTTCTCACTTACTTTGCTGAGATTTTCCTGAACAAGAATTAAATAAACAGTGAATGACGACATTAGATTTCACCTAGCGGTAACTGTAGGCCACACATTTCTCCCAGAAACTGTCTGGGACTTGAATATACTGACTGTATGTCTGGCTTATCTACTCTGAGCAATTCATGTGGTTTCAAACCCTTTACTACCTTAGCTCCGAGCCTAAACAGGGGGTAATTTTTTTTTCATGTCATAAACCAGAAAAATGACCTCACACTGTGTGTTGAGGGCACAGTCTCCTCATAGACAGTGAGAACTATGACTGTGAGAAAGAACCTCTGTACTATGAGGGTGACAGAGCAGTGGAACAGGGTGCCCAGAGAGGTTGTGATGTCTCCTTCTCTGGAGATATTCACAACCCGCCTGGACACATTCCTGTGCAATGTTCTGTAGGGAACCTGCTTTAGCAGAGGGTTGGACTAGATGATTTCCAGAGCTCCCTTCCAAACCTACAATTCTGTGATTCTGCAAACTTGAATTCCCTATCTCGCCACTCCCCTCTGCCATGCAAAGTCACAGCTGGGTAGACCTGAAGGGATGGAGAACAGCCTGACCCCACAGCAGGGCACTCAGAAATGTGCCACTGCAAACTGCAATGCAACCCAGAATGTCAGTTTGCCCCCAGCACTCCAGGTGGTGTAAATAGCCAAGTAAGCTGCCTGGCTTGAATAAGATCTTCAGTGTCATTCTATTTCTCCTTCTTACTATGGTTTCATGTCTTGGACATATGCTTTTCAAAGCAAACCAATCTTCTGGGTCATCACAATGTCAGGTTAAGAAACATCCAGAGAAGAGGTGGGACCCCAGTATCAAGACCAAGATGAGACATCCTGCTAGTGCATATCCAGGATAAATCCAGGCCAGGAAATGGCATGGCAGTAGGAAGAGGAAAGGATGACATGGATCTTTACTGACCTGTAATTAACATTTCAGTCAAAATGACATATGGACATTGTCAAGGACAAATACTGTACCCAGGCTATCATCAAGGACATAAGGGATGACATGGGGCCAGCGATATTCGTCACCAATGATGGAGTTTCGTTCTTGCATCTGAGAAAGAAAGTAAGTATGCTGATTTCAGTAAAAACTGTTCTAGGGTCAAGGACTAAAATAATGCTAATGCAAAGCATGTGCTATGTTTCTTATGAGTTCATATAAGAAAGGTAAGAAATCAAAGAGTTCAAAGACTTTAGAAGATCACTGAAAAGTCTCTGGCTGGATTTGAAGTGAAATACTCATTTCTACCCACATCTCCCATTTCTGCACTGTTTTCTCCCTACAGATTATTCGTGATTTTGATACATATTTGAGGAGAGCTTCAGCTCCTGTGGAAAGCATTAAGTTCTAAAGTCCTGAAATGTGCACAGACATCAATAATTCTGCATTTTTTTCTTAATGCGAGGGTTTGTTCCTATGCCATTAACAAGTGCTTTCTTTGCTTCCATTGATATGCCCAGGGATAAGCAGTTCACCAAAAAAGAAAAGGAGAACACTACTGACTTTCAGGGGGCACAAGACAATTTTCTGGGCTTCTACTACATATCTTTGAGATGTAGCTGGCTATGCAAATATTTTTTTATTATTATTGATTGAACAGGGTTAGCGGACAGATGTTTTAACATGTATTACTCACAGGTCTAATTTTCCATTGGTTTTGGTTAATCTATTCACACGATGAAAGTTTTGCAGCACTGGTCTATAAAGTTAATTGGCTCATAATTTACATGCATATTGTGCAGATAAATTAAGAGTATTTTATATAACCCTGTCTGACTGTGATCTGTGCTTCTGAATATCCTAAAAGTAGAAATATAAAAACCACAGTGAAGAAAATAAGATGCTAATAATATTGATCTAATGGCTAAACTGACCTTATTCTGGATAATGTTTCTGTAAATGCACCCGAGTCCTTCATTGCCTATGACATTTTGTAGAAATGTATCTCCAACATTTTCAGTTTATTGTAACATAAACAGCATTTATTGTTACTGTGAGCAGGATGCATCAATCGTATTTCACGCCACTAATACTTTACATTGCATGAGTCAATGACACAGTTCTGGTTTTATATTTTATATTTGAACTCACCCCATCAAGTCTGATGTCTCCCTCAAAAAGGTCCAGTCCTAGAGCTATAGAGAAGAGGAGATTAACATGCAGTTATTATATTGATCTATGGCTACCAACAGGAAAAAAGAAAAAAAGAGAAACTGAATTTAAAAAAAAACCTTCATTGATGTCAAAGATATCTTGATCAATTCCTCCATCTATGTCTACATCTGAAAAATAAAAAGACAAGTGAGGTAGGACATCAGCTCTTGCTATGATCTTTATGATGTGTGAAAATTAATGCAATAACAATAACAGTAATTATAAATCTGTGTCTGTCCTAACAATGTTTATGAGCAGCTGTTTTTGTTGACTGCCTCCCGCGCATACAAATTGATCTGTAAACAGAACTCACCAGTAGTTTCCAGAGCAGGCTGAGGAGAAGAAAGGAAAAGATACGTTATTAGAAAGGTATACAATGAAATGCAGCTAGCATTATTCTCTCTATAGTACTAGAGATGTGTTTTGTGTTTATGCTCAAATAACAGCATTTTTCACATTGCTTGTATTAGACCGATTGGACTCACTGTCTTCTCATTTGATTGGAAATGCTCATTTGCTTGTTTCAGTTTTTTGCTCACTCCACACCAAGCTGCCCAACAAGTCAGTCAACCAGTACTGCTCCCATAAAGTTTTCACAACCTATTACTTCTACGAAAAAAAATATTGCTACCAGTAAAATACTGTACAGAACATATGGAAGGTATGCCTCACTTTCATTCATAAAGCAGTATTTAGGGAACAAATCCCCTATAAATCCAGAGTGTCAATAGTCTTGTCTTACGTTCTGAAGTTTTATTGCATTTTTGTCCTAGCATTACCTTCCTTTATCACAAGATATCCATAAAACAGTCTCCAGTCCATGTGTTCAAAATTTGAAATGGAAAAGGAGCTTGTAAAATAAGCTGAAATTACTCAGTGTGTAATACATGTTTTGAAGAATTTATTTGCTCTTAAACTTCCACTCTTACACCAATTTCTAGTTTATGTGAAAAAAAAAAGAAAAAGAGAAGTAAAGCTTGCATTATTAAAAAATTAAAATCACATTATTTTCTCTTCTATTAAAGAATGTTAATGGAGCAGTGAGGCAGTGGCACAGCTGCCCAGAGAAGCTGTGGGTGCCCCATCCCTGGAGACACTCAAGGCCAGGCTGGACGGAGCCCTGGGCAACTGAGCTGGCGGGGGCAGCTCTGCCTATGGCAGGGAATTGGAGCTGGATGAATGCTAAGGTCCCTTCCAACCCAAGCCATTCTATGACTCTATGACACTACGATTCTATGCTGAACAGCCTTACAGCCATTAATGGAGGGCAAACATTTTTATAGTTTCAATAATCATGAACTTCAATGTTCTCATATCTACTAATCAGAAAACATATGTATGCTAAAGGTAAAAATTGGCTAGCTCATGGAAAAAAGCTTCTTTATCTGCAGTCAAAGCTTATAAACTGAAATAGGTGTAGCTAAGCCCAGCAGTATTTAATGCGTATAAAACAAAGTATGAATCCATTACTGAAGAAAAGTAGTGAAATTGAGGCTGGTCCTGGATCTCAAAATTGTCACTGAATGTTTTACATGGAAGGAATTCTTTTTATCATTCCTTTTTACCTATTTTGGAACAAAATTAGGCTTTTAGTCATGTGAATCTCAACAGTAAATTACTCAGTTTCCAAAGAATATCTGTGTTACTTGTTCAAGTAGCAACAGCTTCTGTCTTAGCACCAGCCTGATAACTGAGACCCGTCCGATGAATTTCTAGTCTCTGAAAATTTTGTGAACAAATAAGAGATTCACATTTCACAAGCACATACAGGGGAAGTACATAGATGAGGTGTTCCAATGAGGAAACTAATCTAATCTAACCAAAGCTACTTATAAATCAACACCAAACTGGTTTTTTTTCTGGAACACTTATAATATTAGTCCCTAACTTTGGCAAACAACAATGCATGTGAGATAAGTTACACTGGAGGTTGGCCAAACCATGGCTTGTCAGCATGTTTAACTGGCTTATAATTCAAGTGCATCTCAAATAGGTGGGAAAAGCATCTCACCTATTCTAGTTGTGAAAATTAGGTATTGGTTGTAATCGGTGGAGAAATGAGTGAGTTATTGCATACAAAATTCTTCTGTCTCTGAGGAAGATATGGAACCATCATGATGTCCTGACATCTCTAAAAGATGATGGACCTCACTGAGCTTCTATTCTAAGATGTGATGAATCACCCAGTGAAAACTTCCTGGTCTCATCACAGACATAAGGTGGAATATGGTCAGCCTGTTTGGGTGAGATACACTAACTTACTAGTGTTTTCTTCAGGCTTTATAACTCTTAGTACTAGCATCCAGAAATATGAAAGAAGCTCTTCCTGGCCACAATGAACGTGAAAATCAAGTAAGTAGCCCTGGTGTTCTGAACACTCCCCTCTCACTCAGGAGCTAGGTGTTGGGAGTCAGCTTGAGGTGAGATAGCTTGTAGATGTTGGTAGCAGTCTGCACCACTCGTTACATGCTTTACAAAAGCCTGTAGAGGAATCTAAACAAAGCTGAGGATTGAGTCTCCAAAAGTTTCAGAATAGGGGAAGAGGGAATTGTGATGGACAGAGGAAATAGGAGTGGAGTGTAGGACTTGTGGGATACAGGAGAGCTACAGGAAAGTTGGGGGCTTGAGGCTGAGCTTCTAACTTAGGGAGGTGTATGAGCAAATGCTAATGAAGAGGGACAGAATATGTCTGCCGCAGTAAGATTTTGCACCTGGAGTCACAGAATCAGACAGTTAAGTTGCGTTAATTAAAACAGGTAAGATTGTTTCACTTAAAGTAATACCTTCCTCTGTAAATTACCTCAAAGCCATTATGAGCTTACAACAGAAGTGAGCTTAAACATCTCACTGGTTTTTGTTCTCCAAATTAATTATAATATGTATCACCCAAATGTCTGGTCTCAACAACGAATTATTGCAAGATCAGCAAAATATTGCATTTCTCTAGAAAAGACATTAAGTACAAAATCTCAAAGCTGTCGTCGTTACTTTTTGGCACTAAATAGTTTAGCTGGACTGGATGAACATAGAACAACCATTAAAAAGCATGTCCAGTGGCTAAAAAGATATCAATTTCAATGTAAAATACATCACGTTATAGCAAATAAATAAATACATTCAATTTGGATACAGAGTAGCAAAATACTTCTTAATATTTATCTTGGTTCTAATTCTGGACTTAGAACTCTGGTAATATTACTTTGAATACTAGTGGGAATTCTGCTTAGATGGGGTACATGAGGTAGGCTCTTCAGATGCATAGTCAAGCCCAGTAAGAACAGCAGCTCAAGAGAAACAGAAATCTTTGTTTCTCCTCCACACAGAAGAAACAGAATTCTTATTTTGGAACAGCTATACACTAAAGTCTTTTCCTCCCAAACTCATATCAAGCTGCATTGCTTATTTGAGCATACAAAGATAATGCATTATTTGCTTTCTTACCTGGTTCCAGACCACCTGAAGAAGACAACTTAGGAGCACAAGCACAGGTAGCCAGTCCATGTTGTTATGCAGTCAGCAAACAGCTACACTGACAGAATTCAGAACAACTTGGTGTTTAAGACTGTAAATATCATAAACCGAGACCTTTGTCCTTTCATCAACGATTAACTTCCCTACCTCTACCTTGTCTTATAAGTGAAGTCCATCATAACTCTACTAAGGCAACTAACATATATTTCAATTAGTTTTAAACATTGCTGTGAGAAAATGTATTGAACACAAGATGAAATATGGGAAGAAATGAACAGAGGAAAATAGAAATTCAAAAGAGATGGACGCATCTAAAAATACAGAAAATTCCAAATAAATGTAAGAAAACCTTTTTACAATGAGGGTGAATAAACACCAGAATAAGTTACCCAAATAGGTCATAGAGTCCTCATCCTTGAAGATATTCAAGACCCAGCCGGCCACAGCTGTGAGGACCCTGCTTCGAGCACAGGGGTCACACCAGAGCATCTCCAGAGCCACCTTCCTACCTCAGCCTATGTATACGTCTGTGAATAAAGCTGGCACTAAATCCCTTTGAAAAGCTGAAAGCTATTAAGGCACTTGGTGGGTAATACTTTAATGTATTTATATGTAATTTTTGAAAGAAAGGGAAGACGGTAAACACGTACACAGATCTACCCCCAACATAATTTCAGAATCTTGCTTTTAGAAAAGGCAATATCATTTATATTGTTGATAAATGTGAAACACTGTACTTGTCAGTAAATCAGGTGGTATTCTTCTGGATCGTTTAAAAAAATCCATATAAATTAATTTTTTAAATGTCTCATTTGCCCTTGTATTATCGCCATTGTTACTGTTTGGAGTTTGAGTTTCTTCCGACTTCATTCATGAATTTACTAACTGCCAGCGAGCACTGAAATGGTCGGTTTCTTCTTATGCTTAAATTCAAAGTACTTGTGGTTATTCTATGATCAGACATGGCTAGCTGTTTATTTTCCCAGATCCACTATCTGGTTAGAATTTCAGAAGAACTAAAATGACATTTAGATTTTGTATGGTGATTGCAAAGAGCAGATTTCCACATGATTTTATCTAAATTAATAACATTTCTCATATGATTTCAAGTATCAGAGCTGGTAAGAAACAACTAGTTGTTCTTAAGCAACTGCCAAACTAATTGCTAGCTGCCTAATTCAATGCTTATTTTACCGTTTAACCACTGAGATGCAGTAGTCATGGATATCATTGCTCCTACCTCATTACTTTTTCCAACAAAAATTAATAGGAAATAGTGTAGTCCTCTGTCCATCAACAATCACATTGCCAGTTGTTACCAAATCAGTGATATTTGAAAGGCTGAAAAGACTTTTTATCAAAGCTTCTGCAAGTTCAGCAGTCCTTGAATTCTTCCTAATGCCTTCTGCAGCAGCTGGGTGATGCCAGTAATTCTCCCTTTGGAGGTTCTCTAGGTTAGGCTGGCTATGCCTGTAGTAACAGTTACCAACTGAAACAGATTTGTAAATCAAAGTATTTGGTGCTAAGAACCTGGCATCTATGTTGTACACATTTCAAAGAGTTTTACTTCAGCCAAGCTCTGATCTAATCCCAAGGATTGCAAGTTAGCGGTGGCAACTGGACTGCATGAAGCAGGATCTGAAGCACATATTCTGGTTTAGCTTCATACCAAAGGAATTCAATTCACAAGCACCAATACTGCTTTGTGATGTGAACTAAAGCATGTTAAGTGAGGATGATTATAATACTTGTTTAAAAAAACACACTGTTGATCCAAAGTAAAAGGCTGCAACAGCTACAAACATTACTCTGTGATTACAGTACCTGATGGGTACCTTACAAGGAATTCAAAAGAGTCAACACATTATTTGGTCTGGCCACTTAGCATTAGAAAAAAGCTTAAAAGACTGTTTTTCTATGTCTTTGGTCTCTTCTACATGCAACTGATAAGGACATTCACCTCTCTGTCCACACATCCTCACTTAGGAGATGCATCAACCAACACGGACCTCACACCAACTACTTTACAATAGGAGATACAAGGATGATTTTCCTGTCACAAAGAAGAACTGAATAAACCTCTATATCACTATCATTAATGCTCAGAGGATTGGCTAAAATGGGTTAATCAAAGAAAACAGTAGGAAGTGTTGGAATTGGTGAACAGTATCACAAAAAAGAGAAGACAGATGAAGTGACCCACTGCACACAAAGTCAACCAGTGTACCTGACCCTGAATTGTTATACAATCTATACACTTTTTTTCTCCCTATTCATTCTGCTTTTTAACTAATTTAAGTTTCGACATCTCAGTCAGTAATCTGCTATTAAGAAAACATGACACAACATAATTAAGCGATATGTGAAAAACAGTGTTAAAAGTTCTTTGTGTGACATGTGTCTCCCATGAAGTAGCAAACTGGATTTTTAATACATGATCAGGCAATGGCAGTAAATAAGCAGGCAGTTTAAAGAAGTTTTCTACATCATTTATACAGAGCTTATCTACTTTCGTGACCATGTTCTCTACAGCAACAAACACTTTGTTTTATCACTGACTTGCTATGTTCAGGCAATACAGCTATCCCTTATTTTCCTTAAGAGTTGACACTGTATTTTACTTTACAGATTAATCATACATACAGATACATTGTACTTCTAAGACCAAGGTGAACAGTAGGAAATAATGGAGGATTAATGGCAATGAATTAATGAAGGATAGTGCAACCTATTTAAATAGATGGTGTGCATTTCCAGATGAATAAAAAGAGCAGCAGTCTTAGATTACGCATTTATTCCACAATTACCAAGACCTATAACAGCCAAAGTAACTCATGTTCTTTCTTGATACAGTCAGGGACCTGTGGATTACAAGGATGTTGTTTACATTTCCAGTTCAATCTGCAGGTAGAGTCCACCAGTGTCCTGACTAGAAGCTCTATTGAGAAAAAAAAAACAAACATTAAATACAAAGCAGAAGGAACAGGTCTTTAGCAGGTTGCCTCTTTTTCCTTTTGTACAGTTCTTTGCTACCAAACATGTTTTACAACTTTTATGGGTGCTAAGCTATCTAATAAGCCCTGAGTAACTATAAGAGACACCTGCAAAATCTGGGCTTTTGCTAGTCAATTAGATTTCTTTCCCCACAGACCCACATGCTCCCGTGCTGCTAGCACGAGCAATTACAAGGAAAGACATTAGAAATCAATGTGAAGGTTGCTGCAAATCTGCTGTAGTGACCAGGAGGATCTCCAGCACCAGGCAGATGGGCAACATGCAGAGAAGGCTGCACATTCCCTTGAAGAGGCATTGTCTCTTTATGTCTGCAGCATCAAAGGTGGGCACTACTGTAGCATGGGTAGTAATAATCCTGCAGTTTGTGTCTTGTGGCTTTATTGCAGAATAAGGAACATTCATCAGGCATTTTCTAATGCAGATGGAAAGCTACACCTGCTTAGCAAAGCTATATCTGGGAATAACAGCCCAGGAACGGATAATAATGCTGGCAGAGATATTGGGAAAAAAATGAGTGAAGTATGGGGGAGCACTAAAAAACACCTTTCTATGCTTGCACATGCTCATTATGAAGTCAGAGGAACTTAAATTCAAAATGCAACATTAACGAACTATAAAGAACCAATTAAAAAGTAAGTAAATAATAGCTCTTCTATGGACGCAGATTTTCTAGCATTTTTTGGTGGGTACTTTTATACTTGGCTAGTTTTGTTGCTCTATACTTCAGCATAGATGCTTTGATAATTCTGCTATCAGTATAGCACAGTGAGCAACTGTGAGTCAGGGCTGCTTGTTGGCATTTAGGTGAAACCTGGCTGACTGAGTTTCAATGTGAACTTAAATGAGACAAATTAATTAAATAATCTTGAAAATTGCTGGCTTGTAGAGCATTATGCACCCCACTTAGCAGTGTGTACAGACCTGCTTCTAAAAAGCAGGATGATATTCAAACGGTCCATCATTCTCAGATAGCAAGTTGTTCCTTGCTCTGTCTCAGACTTCTTTTGTTATCTTGCACAAATTAGTTTCACTTATTCAGTTAATCTCATGAGAGGGGATAACACTGCAAAACTATCATGTTGGCTGATGAGGCACAAGCACCAATGTAGATAAGAGCTGTCAGATAAAACTACAAGATGAGAGATCCTCAATCAAATCCAAAACCTAAGTATGTCAAGTTAGGAAACCCCAATGTTTACAAATCTTGCAGGAGTCATGAGGAAATAACATAAGAAAGTGAAAATTACAATATATTCCACTTTCTTACAGAGGAGCTAACATGACATGTTTGCTTTGACTGAGAGTTATCAAGAAAAGGAAACAAACCTTCAGTTTCCTCCCACTACCTAGTTAAAGGTAAATAAAAAAGCAACATTAAAAAGCAACCAGAGGAAGTCTGGGTGCATAACATTTCATACTTTACTGCCCATTGCCACCTTAGGTGTACTTTAACCGCTATCTTTTCACTTATGTGAGAAAACCGTCTTTTGTAAACAAGGTAATTTCTCACACAAGATTACACCTCTTCCCCTCCACTGGAACTTGAACTACACCTGACGTGTTTTCTTGCTGTCACGTTTTATGAATCAAACTGTGACCATTGTGCACCCCAAAGCAGCCGTAGCTAGCCATGATATCATGCTACAGCTCCAGGAGCACACCCCAGGGATGTGAGACGTGGGAGCCTTGACTAAGGGAACCTCTCCCTTCGTTCCAGAGGCCCGTGGCAACTTGAAAGCACCGAGCAGCTCACAAGGCCACAGGGATGAGGCCTAGCTGCACTTGGCACCTCATCACCGCAGCAGCTAACCTGTTAGCTAAGTCGTTGGCGAGTGTGCAGCTCCATGAAGCGAAGAGCCAGAATCGGCACCAGCTCCGTTGCTCCTAGCACGGACAGCAACAGTCCTCAGATGCCCCCTGGTGATTTCCAGCTGCACTGCAACTCTTTCATTTTAAAGACCTCTGAAGAATACGTTCGGGGAAGGCGGGGGACTGCAAGGAAGGAGCTTGCGTGGGTATGTCGCACTTTGCGTCCAGCTGTGAAGCAGGAAGCACTCGCTTCTCCTTCGGTGGACACAGCCCCGATGATAAAACACGCGGGTACAGCTGTACGTTTGAGGTTTTAAAATATATTAGAAACACTCTTGCTGGGATCATTGCAATCTACAGTAAAGTCTCTTAACCCCTAAACCATTTAAGATTTATTATACTGTATGAAATATCTGAGTAGAAATATCCTATGACTAAAAGTATCAAGGAGTACAAGTACTTCGTGAATTAGCATTCTTAAGTACTGCACTTAGAGACAACCCAAAAATATTCAGTGCCCCCTTGTGGCCTGCATTAAGAAAGAAGAAAAATTCATAAAAGAAACGACTGAAGTTGGAACAGTCTCACAACTGAGGTGGCACGTCCATCATGCCTTCCGTGACACTGCTGCCACAAATGTGACCCTGGAGAATGGCTTGATGACAGGCCCAGAGCGTGTGAGGAGAGGCTGAGAGAGTCTAAAAAGCAGAGACAACGCAGAGAGGACAGAGCCAGGCTCTTTGCAGTGGTGCCTACTGCCAGGCTAAGAAGCAATGGGCGCAAACTGGAGCACAGGAGGTTCCCTCAGAGTACCAGGAGCACTTCTGTGCTGTGCAGATGACAGAGCCCTGGCACAAGCTGCCCAGAGGCTGCGCGTGGGGCCTGCTCCTCAAAGCCCTTCAGCAGCTGCCTGGACGTGGGCCTGGGTCCCTGTTCTGGTGTCCATGCTGCAGCGGGGTTAGGCTCAGAGAGCCCAGCAGCCTCAGCCATTCTAGGAAAAAGCCACTATTTCCTTTTTGCCTTTGCTGCATACCTGCAGAAACAGAACACTCACCACAGGATTTTTTGCAAAACATGTGTCTGTTACTGCTAATGAGCTGGACTTCGTGAAACATGTTTGGTTTAATACACAATCCTAATCTCTAGAACACAAAAGGATACCATCCCAAGAAAGAAAAACAAAGCAAATACTTCTAGTTTTAGGGGCGTGGAGGAAGGTGGAGAACAACTCTGAATATGAAATCTGACTGGTATGACATTCAGAGTCTTTCAAATTGCAAAGACCTGTTAAGAAATAAAAACTCCTCCAGTCATAGAAGTAAACCTTAGCAGGCTAACTCTGAAAGCTATCGATGCTAAATTTCTTAGTTACTCTATTTACCCCTGAGGCCCACATCAGCTTCAAGATATTGAGGGCACAGCTAGAGGAGCTTCTGAAGTATACAGAATAGGAGACAATGCTTAGTAGTTAAGTAATATAATCTTATCTATTTAATTGCTGAATAAAAGGCAGAAAGGACAGTGGGAAAGAAACTTAGATGGAGAAATCCTATGAGACTTGCTTCAAGGAAAGATATGTAGAGGGAAAAAAAGAGAGAGAGAGAAATAGAGACAGATAGAAATCCAAGAACATAGAAGGAGAATATAAAGTAATAGTGAAAACACTTTTCTCAGGCTAAACATTCTCATAGGCTTAAGGAAGTTCATAAAAACAGCATTCTGTCACGAGGCCCTGGGAAATGACCTGCAGCTCCACAGAACTAAAAAATACATCTTAAATGTATACAGAGGGTTTCAAGTACAGATTTAAAATGGAATTAGATGCTTTCTACTGAATGCATTTGGCAGTGATGATTTTATTTTCTTTCAGCTCTTTCCTGTCCACAAAGACAGAGATAAATGAAGATGAGGAAAAAAAAGCCTTACAGACAGAACAAAGGTGGCTAAGGCTGGAAAACGAAGGGGTGAACGCTTGCCCTTCCCAAATTGGATGTATAGTTTAAGCACCATGACAGTCCAAGCCAACTTTATGTATGAAGAAAAATGATAATCAGGCTGGTAATTCACTGGAAAGCGGCAATTATAGCGTGATTGCAAAAGCCTTTTTATAGTAGTGGTCCTGAACTTTGTTGTCCGTATTTATTCAAGCACGTACATAACAGGACACAGAAGAGACCTAGTATCTAGAGCTAGTTCAAATGCTTTCTGTACTGAGAAGAAACTATGCTACTATTTACGTTATTTAATTGCTAGTTTCAGCAGTTCCAAAAGAACCTTGAAGGTGCTTCTCTCTTTGTCCCATAATACCTGAGGTTATTAGGCACCTCTGGGTCTATTACGCCCAACTCCCACTCCAGCAGGGACACCCAAAGCAGGGAGCCAGGAAGAAATCCCACACACAGCCTCTGGGCAACCTGTGCCAATGCTCCATCACCTGCACAACACAGAGATGCTGCCTGGTGCTCAGAGGGAGCCTTCTGTGTTCCAGTTTGTGCCTAATAAAAAAAATACCCTAAAAATATAATGTATATTTACAGTAGTTCTAAAAAACTCATGTGTTCAAGTCTCACTGGTCTGAAAAATAACATCTCAAGAGGAGACCAAAAATGCTTCCCAATATGAATACCTTCTAGACCTGACTACTTGTCAGATGACCCAGATACAGGAATGTCTTCCTCTCTCCCTGGCAATGAAGTTCTGTCCTGACTTAGGACTGGAACAGGACAAAGGAGAGTTCTATGGAGCTCACTTACTGTATTATGAATATGCAGTCAACAAGAATTAAACACAATAAGTGCATTCTCTCTAAATAATGAAATACACTCTGTTACAGTAAAAGAAAATTAAATGGAATCTCTAACAAAGGGCTTATAACCAGATTTAGGTGGTACAACAATCTATTTAGAGCTCACAAAACTATGTTACAAGGAGAAAGAACCCTAAACTAATAATAAAAAGTAAATTTATACATTTTGTAAATTTCTACTACTCAAAATAAGACCTTAACTCAAATTTCATAACCATATTATAATTTGTATGACCTCAGAATATAAAACACAAAAAATAGTGAAAGGGCTTTTCAGCTCAGAAACACAGGGAAAGGACAAACCACCTGCATGCCAATAATGGTCCAATAATACAACCAGCAACCCTTTTCACAGGAAAAACAAACAAACAAAGAAAAAAAAACACAAAAATCCACATTAGTTCTTCTCACTAAATCTACCTAAATAACAAGGTTTGCTATTGCTGTCAAGTGTTAGATAAATCTTTCTTTCTTTTAGAAAGTTATTTCTCTATTAACTTTGCATGGGACAGCAATATACTAACAGGAGAGGGAGAAAATACGCATTAGGAACAGTTTTGTCCAACCTCTCATCTTTTTTTTTTTTGCTTCATGAAAAGATCTTAAGATGTGATGTAAAGTAGCTTGTCAGCTCATTGTCAGCTATGGCTACCAAATCATTAGTTTCAGTAACATACACACTATTCTCAGCTTAAAACTATGAAGGCATACAAGTGACCATGAACTGGAGTTTAAAAAGCACCTGAAAAAGAAGTAGCAGCATCAAACGGACTGATCATCTTTATTATGCAACAAAGAAACAAATAGAAAATAAAATACTTTAATAGAAGAAAAAAATAAAGGAAAAATTTAAACATAATGTAGCATATTTCAACTATACAGAATGTAACATAAATGTATTATTCAACAGCAATGTCCTAGTAAAGTTTTTATGTTTTGAGTACAAGCATGGCTCATTACAAATACACGTTTTGTGCATGTTTGAGTTTCAGTGAGAAAGATGATGACCAGAAGCAGCATATTTAAACACATCGTTTCATTTGCAAGAAATGCTTACCGAGTGAATGTGCTGGATGCAATCTCTTCATATTAGAAGTTTAAAATATCAAAAGCAAGGCAGTGCCTACCAATACAGACCTTAGCAGATGTAAATAAAGGGAATAAACACCGTGCAAGTTTCTTTTTTTAATATTGCATTGATACATATTTGTTGCTTTAAAATATGCATTCAAGTCTCTCTGTTTAAACATGAGCAAAATGCTACTTCAGCAACTACGCATCAAGCGGCAGCTAATTATTGCTATAGAAGAATTTGCTTCCCAGAGTTTTAAAGTAGATGTAATTTCATTTGCAATTCTCAAAGTACACTCAAGTAACAGAAATAACTCGTTCCAGTGTCCACGAGGTGTTCTGAATCTGTATTGGCTATAGGCAGTTATTGCCAGATTATATAAATATCTTTTTGAGTCTAAAGAAATTAACTGAACTTTCATATAGGTAATTAAATTAATTTGCAAATTTACACAGCAATAAAAAACAGACAGCATGGTCATTTTATTTTAAAATATTGAATCTTTAGCATCAGGCTACATTGAAATTCCTTTGCCCAGTTTCATAGCTGACTTCACAGAGGAACAAAGGGGGGGGGGGGGTCGGAACAAACTCTTTTCCCTTTGCTTTCAGTGATTCAGTGAACCATTCTAAATCAGTATGTGGTCAAAAGAACACTAGAACTGACTGAGTGAGAATACTCAGACAGGAGTTTGGAGGTTGTCCTTCTGCACAACTGATACCATTACATATAAATCACCAACTAGACAAAAAAAGAAAAATGACCAGGTGCGTTCTTCACCACCACATATACAGCACACATTAAGAACAACAGTTTGACGTTGGGTCATAGTAATGTAGCATGAAGATTCAGTCCTCAAGGGTATACATTCAGAACTGTCTCTGTCTAAATCCCCAAAAAAGTCAGCTGTACAGATGACTTATTTTTTATTTCCCCTTCCTCCCATTAAAGAAATGATCTGGAAGTTCTTTTAAAAACATATTTTCAATTTAAACTCAAAATTGATAAGTGTTGTTCTTTTGTTTTTTTTTTTTCTCAGATTTTAATGACAATCTTGCTGAGAATATGGATATCAAGAATAGCAGAATGTTGGTAATTAATTTAAAGCAAGCTTTTCTTTTCAAGTGTTTTTTCAAGCCTTTGGATGCATCAGATGTTCACATATTAAACAGTTTTACCAGAAATGAACAAGTTCATTTCTGAACACCAATTTGTCCGAAGCCAATAAATGTTCTAGTTACAGTCTTCTGTGAGAGACAGAACAGACAGTAACTTAAACTCCTAAAACTACAGAAGTGTTTAAAAACCTCCAAAAAAAAAGAAAAACTAGCTAGTCACACTCACATACCAAGAAAGTACACCTCTTGCATGCCATCCTGAATTGCTCAGAAAGTATGTCGGGGGGCTATCTTCACTGATAGTTAGGAGTATGGAGAAAACTCTTCATTCAGTTTTCTAAGCAAGTGTCCTACTTCAGTTATGCTCAAAAAGGGGAATAAAATAGATGTCATTATTCCCAGGCAATGGCATCATTCTTAGTGAAAGAAACCTCTGCATTGCTGATCTGTACAAAATAAGTACTTTGATTTCTTACACTGGCACTATTTTCATTTACATAGTAATAGTAAGGAACAAATCACAACACCAAATAAAACTTCGTCCTTGGGCAGGAGGACAAAAAAAAAAATTGTTAACTTGCAGCTATCTCAGAGATGAAGGAAGAACTTAAATTCAACAGTGCAACAGAGCATCTTTGCATCTCTAAAATGCTGTTCTCAAAGTTGTTATTGGTGAATCAAAATATCCAGCATTAGTAAAAGAAATTAACAGACTAGTAGAAGTTAGAGACAATGAAGACAAAGAAGTTGTTCAGAAAGGTCTCTAATTCCAAGGGACTGATCTTATTAAAAATATCAAGTTTGAGTTTCAGTAAAATCATATATGAAAAGTTCTTATCAATGTCGAAAAAATTAAGCCTGAAAACTAATTACTGGATCCCATTTTTATTAATATACATTTCAGATTACCAACAGAATTCATGTAATTTTTCCTCAGAGATAACCAGTAAGACAGAGGTCCATATTTTAAAAGTTCACATGACAGGATTCTTGAACTGCATTTCGGTATTGAGCTTCTTCATCAAGCTGATAATTCTAAACAAAATGAAAATATCATCAAAATGGTCAAATAATCAAGTACCACAATTCCTAGTTCAATAATTCATTTTCCACATTTGAGGCTCTGTATTTCTAAGCATTTGATTTATGTCACATAGTATCTTTTATTTAACCAAGAACCAGGAGACAGAGAAGACTCAGATGAGCAGGACAAAGCTCATTAAGCAGAAGGGTCCACCTTCTCTTCCTGGCTCAGTTACATTGCAGAACAGTCAGCTCAGGAAAGCTGACTGCATCACACAACTCTTCTATCAGGGTTTCCAACTACCCACAACCCTTTCCATTAATAAACACAAAATGTTATCCCCAGACTACAGTAATCATAGATTGTATCATATGTATTGCAAAAGATGGATGGTTAATCCTACTACTTTTGAAGAGATATATTCCAAGATGTTACTATACCACTATAAGCGTATTGCAGGGCAATACATCTTTTTGGTACAACTCTGGCAGGTTTCCCAAATCATAATTCCAATCACCAGTTCTACATCTCCAAGCACTCAAGATGCACTCTAGCTCAACAGCTCAATCCTCTGTGTCAACCTCTTCCATGCCTTCATCACAGATCACTCAACATATTAAGTACATACTTAATCTTTGCCTTCCTTAACCTGTGAGGCTGCCTGTATCTCAAATACTATGTTTCTACTACACACGGCTAACACAGTGTACCCTGAACTCTGTTAGCACTCTAGAAACTACAGAACAAACTCTCCAAATCTCTAAGCACGTAAGCAGGACTCAACTGGTAGACTTCAGTTATGATCCACCCAGTGACTACATCTGGGTATGCAGCTTTTAATCTACTCAAGGGCCATTTACTCAAAACAAGCCCAGAAGAATACTAACACCACACCTCTTTTTCACATTGCAGCCCCTTTCACAACACATTGGAAGAGAGGCTGTAGCAGCATACTGGCTTTTCAAGCTGCACTTTGAGTCCTGAGAACTATGGTTAAATCACTGGTGCCACAGAAGGTCAAAAATGTCAAATAAAACAGAGTATCATCCACTATATTTTCCTCAGGAGAAGGAATAACAAACTGTTATAGAAGAAAAAATAGTTCAGATTGAGAATGCAGAACTAAAGGCTTAAGTTAACAGCTTGGAGCTGTGCTTATTTAACTGTTGGCAACACCCACTCCTGGCAACACTTCATGTTGATAGCAGAAAGTTAAGAGCACTACTTCCAGCTTCCATCTAGAGCAGAAACAAAGTGCATAACCCTCTTATTTTTTTTTAATTTGTATTTCTAATAAAATAAAATATTACCATTTACTGCCCTGCTTAACAAAGAAGGAAAAGCTTACCACAAATTCTCCATAGTCAAACTGGTGTCTCAGATTTAGATGGCTAACAAGATTTCTGGTAACCTGGTTAGAATCTGCCCAAGGGAGAGATACACAAATAGGACAGATCTGAATATGGGAAAAAAAAAAAAGAAAAAAAACCCAAATTTTTAAAAAGCTATTGGTAATAATACGGAATGCATTGAAAACATGTATACAGGAATAACTAGTCTAAAGTAGTACTACATCTTACTGTAGTAAGATGTTAACACAGAAATATAGTTTCAGATATTCTTTATCTCAGTGGTATAACATTCAAAATTACATTTCAGCTTGCCAAGTTTGTTAGTGCTGTCTAAGGAGTGGAACTATCACTTCTGTCTGCCACTATTAATTTTGGTTGCATAAAATTTAGAAAAGAAAGTAATTGCTACATCTGACATCATTTGAAAGGATTTTCATGCACCTGAGATGATCAAGTTAGCGTAAAGAAAAAATAACTCTTCCTATACAGATGAAAAGAATAGAAAACCAAACAGATTTTTCTCCTCCACTCCTATTGATTACCTTAAGTTACTTTCCAACTGTAGGTTTCAAATAAAACAACAGTTATGTTACAAATGGAATTCTATAAAAACAGAACTCAGTTACTAAACGAAGTAGAGGAGCGCATGTCAAGTATAAAAGCTCAGTTTGTTTCAAATTGAGATAAATGAGACAGCTATGTGAGAAATGCCTTAGAACTGACCAGGTGCTGGACAAGCAGCATTTTCAAATGAAAACCATTCCTCTATTTAAATGTAGTGCATTAAGTATTATGATGTTCTCAGATCACAATGGTCTGTTAAGTTACAGAATAAATGTGGCACACTTAAAATCCCTCACATAATTAGAATGAAAGTAGAAAGAATTATACATAAGTAAAAATCTATTAAAAAAAAAAAAAAGGCAACTCTACTTACTACAGGAACTATGTGATAAAGATGAATGTTATTACAGTGATCCAGCAAGCGTTGTCTGGTAAAATTGGATTCCTGACACAGGGGGCATTTGAAAGTTGGATGTCCACTGTAAGCAGACACACACAGTGTTAAACAGCAAAAAAAAAAAGAAGTTTTGGAATTAGCATTACAGAAAGCTTAATTCATCCGTTATCTTGTCATTATTTTCCCATATTTTGATAACAACAACAACAAAAAAACACTTCTTGACGTAACAGTGGACCTAACAGAGCATCCATCATCACTACTTTTAAATTGAAGTTTTAAAGCAAATTTATTATCTGTATGTCTAAATACATTCTACTGAGACTTGGACTTGAGAAAATTCATACTTGCTGGTAATACTTTTTGTTCAAATCTTTCAAGAAAGCACAGAAAAATTCTAATGTATGGATGCAAACGAAGAGGAAACTAAAGATCTTTTTTTAAATAGAATTTGTTGTAGTTTTTTGTTTGGTTTAGATAGCATAAGCTTGGACTATAATTAAATTAATAATAACTATAGGAAAATAAGCAGCTTACCTTGTATTTCCTTGGCGCATTTGATTATTAGCCATCTCTCCATTAGCTGATACTGCATCATTCCTGCTACTTTATAGGAAGGGAGAAGAAAAAAAAAAAAGAAAAAAAAAAAGATGGTGTTATTGCACTCTGCTATCAAAAGTTCTTAAAATTCATTAATACCAGAAAATACAAATTTCAAGACAAAACATATAATAATGCTAATATTCTACTGTGGCATAGTCACTAATTAATCACATAACAATATCCAGATGTTTCAGTTAAACATTGCTGCAACTAGTTCTGCTAACAGTTTGAACTTCTGCTTTCAATATACTGATGGGTTGAAAACTGAACAGAAGTTCAGCCTGCTAAAAACAGAATGCTAACTAGTAAATAAAGCACAAGCTATATATAATAAAAGGTCTATGAAACCAGTACGTAAAAAAGATCTTCAAGAATAAACCAAAAGCAAACAAACAAAAATAACAACCCCACACCCAAGCCAAAACACATCAGTCAGAAGGTATGAGGAAGAAAGTTCTTCAGCTTTACTGTCTGAAAGCAAATTGGTAAATGGTATCTGATTTTATAGTGTGTGATACGCTGGAGGTTCCTTATACTTTTCATAAAAGATCAGCTCAAAGCAAAGTCAATCTGAAAACAAAAGCTTACACAGTAACATTCTGAAACAGGATAACCACTAAAACAGACTTAGGAAAGGAGAGAGAGGAATAAAAGGAGAAGGGAACTTCCTTGGGGCTAGATATTATGAGATCTGTTTCAAAGCAAGCTGCTGAAGTGCTGTCAAAGCAAAGAAAGTAAGCTGGAAATATTATACCATTCTTAGAAGAGACCCTTAGAAGATATTCCAAGACATCACGTAGAAAGGTTTTCCTCTGCGTGCTGAGTAAAGAAAAATATCTGGAAAAACTGACATTTTTTTTAAGCCTAAGAATACAGACAATAATTATTACTAGAAGAAAACATGTCCTGGAAAAACAAACAAGCCACCACCAACAACAAAAACAAACAAAACAATTTCCTTTAGGGGAAAGAAATGCACTGTTACACATAAATCACCTTGATTACCTGTTCCCTGTTGTATCTTGGGAAATCTGTAATTTTGGAATAACAGAAGGAACATCCTTATCTTGTTGTCTGCGTCCTTGTAGAAGGTCAGAGACCTCTGTGGCTGTGTGGCTGAGGAGGGGAGCGCGCCAG
>JANHGO010000063.1:63381101-63391529 GCA_024606505.1 Aquila spilogaster
CCAGGTTGGATGGGGCTTTGAGCAACCTGGTCTAGTGGAAGGTGTCCCTGCCCATGGCAGGTGGGTTGGAACTAGATAATCTTTAAGGTCCCTTCCAACTCAAACTATTCTATGATTATTTTAGCAAGACAAATACTGCTAGGCACAGAGCACTCTCAGATCAACTGTCAGTTATGCTAATCCCTGCTGTGTAATTCGTGTCTGCAGACATTCCAAGGACTGTCAACCTATGTAGGTCTGATGGTTAAGATATTCTCTCCTACTAGCTACAAGAGAAGTCAGGCAAAAGCATTTGTTTTATCCAATAAAAAATGTGTTTATCATCCAAACAATTTATGTATCCATTTTTTTATCATTCAAAAAATAAACTAATAACAAATAATCAATTTGTTTATCATCCTAGCCACTGTTTGGATGATAAAGTGCTACAGGAAACACACAGGATTTCTCTGGTCATCAATAACAAATTAATTCATCTGTGTGCTTACAACAGAAGTGCCTGAAACACTTCATCAAAAGAAAAGCTGAATTACTTCCTGTGGGTTCTCTGTATAATGTAAAAGTTGCAGTTGCTGCAACATTTACTTCTTCAAGCAATATCATGAGAACGCTGTGTGTATGCTAAAAAAGTGATTATCATGGAATACACCATGTGTGAATATACTATGCGTAGACTAAAAACAGCTTTATGACATGTTATGGTAGTGAACATTATGATACAACACACCAAAAATCCTATGCCTTTCTTAGAACTAGAAGTCCGATGTGTTTATTCTAAGTCTAAAATAAAAAGGTTGAAACAGCTGTGTCGAATCACTTTTTCAGGTACTCCTGAAATCCTGAAACAGTTACTCCAAAGTTATTTCAGAATTAAAGGGAAGGGTCAGTGTGTCAGTAGCAAACAATGAAGTGTACCTCTCAGCATGTTCTCCCTCTTTGCTTTGTATTAACAATGTGGTGTCTACAGTTTATAAACCAGCTAAAGCAGTTATGAATCCAGCATGACATAAAAGATCACATTTCATTTCCCTGCTTATACTTTTTACATTGTTTGTAGGCAAACAGTTCTGAATATTGTTTTTTACATTAGGTTTCAAAGAAGTGTGCAACAGAGGCTGTACAATGCATATTGCTCACAAGTCTCTCAGGATCAGCTTGTATATGCAACTCCGAATTGAGCAAAGGATTTAATAATTTTCTAAGTTTAAGGCTTAACTCTGCCCTAGAAGCTACACAATACAGCTATTAATTTGCCGAGTGAAAAAATAAGAGCTTATAGACTGATAGGTGTCATAAAAATTATTGACAATCATTTCAGTTGACCAAAGTAAATACCGAGTCTAATCTGAAAAATAGAAAATTGGCAAAATATTATATATTAAAGCATTAACTCAGATAAAGGTGAACACTGTATACACTCTGAGTGAATGCTTCCTTTAACTTACTCGGAGCTCTGGCTCCATGGTAACTTACTAATATGATCATGGTTAAAGTGGTGAAAACTAACCTGCAATGCAAAAGAGAATGGAGCGGGTTTCCCCCATCCCACTCGCTGCGGGAAACGGCAGTGTTGGTTGATTTGTCTACAAGTCCTTCAGTCTGTAACCTCTTGAAAACACCTCTTCTGTGAGATGCAAGAATCACAGTCTAAAATGCCTTGGCAAATAACAGTCAGGGAATAAGTTATGCTTGTCAGGATCTGAGGCTACACCCTATGGACCTCAGTCCTACAAACAGGGTCATAGTAAGACCTCACAGCTTCCGTGGACCTTCAGAATGAAGCTTTATGTATTCTTTGGTGAAGTTATCGTAACTTCAAAAATAAAAATTAAAAACCCCACTATGACAGACTCCTATATAAGGCCACATATAAGCAGTTCTCAAATTATAACCTCAGAACCCAGATGAGAATACACAGCAAATGCTGCACATAAATCTGAGTTAGGGCAGTAGAGATAGCACATGTGGGATTTAAAAGCAGGCAAGTCACTGAACCTAATAATGCTCATTGGCTTGGCTGTAAGTAACTGTTTGTTGTATCCATCATAAGACTTCCTACACCATTTTCAGTGCTCCTGCCAGCACTCACAATGATAGGAGTGCTAATATTTTAAATATTATGTGCATACATATGCTTGTCTGTGAGAGATGGTTAGCGGGAATGAATATAGGTATGTCTTTCCTCCACTGTCAAAACCAATTAAACAATTAATATATTTTCTCTTTGTCTATTATCTTCTATCAGTAATGCTTGCTAGAATTAATCAGTTTAACATGTGAATTCAGTAAAATATATACTTATGTACATTACCACTGCTCTCCTTTCCGATCTGTGGTAAGCGAGACAGTGGTCCATTAGCTCATCCTCATCTACTTCGCACTGGCAATAAGGACAGGAATATCTGGGAATAAGAGTTAGTATATTGTTAGTGAATGCAGATATGACTGATACATTTTTAGTACTAGAAGCAATAAAAGAAGTATTTAGATTTCTTTGGCCAGATATCATTAGTAGCTTCTTTTGCCATAGCTAAAATGTGGCATGGGTGTATGACATGTACCTGGGTGCAATGTATGCTATGCTGGCAAAAGGTCAGCCTTGCTAATGGACACTGCAAGCACTGCACAGAACTGTGCCAGCATGTCAGGATATTGATCCAGAAAAGCACTCTTAACATAACTATGACCTTAGAGAAGAACAGATGAAAATACTGAACGCTACAACTATAGACATTTGATAAAAGCATCACTTAATTGCTGTGATACACTTGGACCATGCGTGACCAAATTACCAATTCTCAGGAGCCATCATTAAGTATTGACACTTCCTCACAGAGGATTCCTACTTAGTTTTCAGTACAGAGTATGGTCTTGTTGCATGGTGGAGACACTGTTTTCAGGTCAGTGTGATTTTCAGTTGTGTGTAGATAAATGTTCAAGTTTTTCTGAGCATCAGAAGAACAATAACTGATAAGGAGTTAAGTCTTCTGAACAAGCAACCTGAATAATGTGTCATTTAGGAATTCAAATAGCAAAGAGTATAGGGACTTTAAATTACCTAAATAAAAAAGCATTTTAATAATGATATCAAAATAGCTCCTAATCATTAATGGACAAAACTAAAGGCCATTGGACTTCAAGACCTCAGTCATTCTAGAATTGGTACACACCTAATCAATTGCTCTAACAGGTCCTTCCCTGAAAGAGAATGAAAGGGGCAAAGAATTTGAAATTTTGACATGTAACACACATTCTGTAAATATATATATTCTCTCTAAATACTGCAAGTATATAAATAAGAAAAGCTGACAGTCTTCTTAATGCAAAACTATTTCTGAAGAACAAATTATTAGAAGAGAGGCAATTGCATTTAGATTATTATTAGTCTTATTCATTCGGTAAATAACCAACATTTTCAAGGAGTCTTATTTGAAAGTAAATATAATTCTCCCCCAAGAAAAATAGCAAAAACTGCTGACTTGTCAAGATACGGTTGCTTCTACAAAACAGGTCACATGGAGCTAAATTCTATCAAAATCATATTAACTGCAAGTAAAATCTATTATTTTCTAGTCATACACAAAAAAAATAATTAGCACCCATTTTAAGTACTATTTGAGTATTATGATTTTAAAATATTAGTAAAGGATTCATGTTGAATTCTGTGAAACAGAAACAAGTTCCAATTAGGAAAAAAAGAAAAAAAAAAAAAAAAAAAATCAGAGAATTCTTCTGCCAGTTTGACTTTGCTATGTTGGGATAACAATTGCTATGTTGGGATAACAAACTCAGAAGTGTTTCTACAATGTCATCAACACTGAGGTCTATCTTGTTACAGCATCTCCAAACTCCTGTACAGGTCCATATTTTTCTATATATTTTTCACAGGTTTTTAATGAGCCCTCATTTCACTCAGACATACCTAAGCAATGAGAAGCAGCAGCTTGTTATGTTTTATACCATGACACATCCACGCTAATAGATCACTCTGAATATTTTCTATTTCAAAGCCTTATTACAACATTGTGGCTATACCTAGGGAAGAATATGCTTCTCCTTCAACTACTGGCTCAGTTCCTCAAGCATTTTGTTACTGCTTCAGTATTGCTTTAACACATTTTATAATAACAAAATTCAGCTTAAGAGAGTAAAGTCAATTTGAGTGAAATAATTATTGATTCGTGGTGATTTTATTTGTCCCTCACATTGGCACTTAATATTTTGGAATGAAGTTTGGGATGCAAAAGGGAAACATTTCTAGTTTGGTGAGGGGGACCATCCCAGTTCATATCTTGCTCTGTTTTTAACGGCAAAAATATAGACCAACTCTGTTAAAAACAAAAATACTCCAACACGAGGGCCCGATTCTGATCTCAGTGAAGTCATCAGCAAAACTTTTTTATAGATTCAATAAGGATAAGAATTGAGTTTTATATTGCTGCTGCTACTGGCTGTCCTATTTCCTTTAACTCAGAACTTCTCAATGACAAACCTGGTGAAACACAGTCATGAAGTATTTTCTATGACGAGAAAGAATATGAAATTCTATAAAATCACCAAGTTGAGATATTAAAATATTATTTGCACGGAAACAGTGCAGAGACATTAGTATTAAGGTTATTCTATATTCTTAACCTTTAAACACTGATGACTGGTTCTGGTGAATCTTAGTGAAGAAATTTAATATAACCCTGTCCCAGATGTCTGTGCCATGGCTCCACTACAAATGATCATCCTGACTGCAGATGCAGCAGAATGAAACCTGCTCGTGCCACAGTCACTTAATTGCAATTTCCACTCCCCCAGTGGAAACTGCAAATGCAATTAGGTTTATACTAACACAGTAATCCATGCGTTGGCGTGACTGAGACACTGCAGGAGCACTTGCCAAGGGTAGTCTGCCAAATATCAGAAACAACATACAAAGGTATCTTGATGCTATAATGCATTAAATGCACTCTCCTTTTCAACATACCTTAGTGGCCTCACTGATGGCTTTACACAAGAAATACACCCAACACTTTCTGCAGCCATAAGAAAGATTATAAACCCCTGCAAATATCCATAATCAGGTCACTTCTTGTGCTCTGCCACTGAACAGCAAGAAGCAGTACTTAAGCTCTACTAAGTATTGAGAACCCTAGCTAAGACATACATAGCTCAGTACTTCTTAACATATCTGTTACAATTAGGTTCCTTCTGCAAAACCCAATTTAAAACAAATATTGAAATTAAATTCAATATTTAGCTACTGTTAATATCAAGGTTTTGTGGTTCGTGCATTTCCTTGTTAGTTTTAAGCAGATCTTTCCCAAATAGAAAATCCACAGCAAAAAGGTAAAGAACCAAAAGTGTTAATAACAAAAAACTTTTTTGCTGCTTTTCTTATATTCTCTGTAATTCCCCACAACCCTGAAATAGCAGTCTTTCTGAAGTTCACACATTTACTTGCTTGTTTACATTTTATGGCATTTTCATACTGCTGCTGCTAGACAAGAAAGATTTAAGGGTACTCTTTTGCAGTAAGCAAGACAGGAGAAATTATAAAAGCCAGATGTGAGTCTGTTCAGAGAAAAAATAACAGGGAGTCAGATCTAAGCTGTACAATCTCCTCCCACAAAACAACACAGGTATAAAAATATAAGGGGAGAGCAGGACTGAAGAGCATTATACAGAAAGAGGCACAGAGTAAATATTGACAAACATGGGAGAAAATACTTGTGGTTTTATACGAATTTTCAAGTAAACATATATTAATTCAATCTTGGTTAACTGTATTTCCTATTGATATATGCCCTGTCCTCCACCACAAAGTCCTGTTTACCTTTTGCTCTGTACCTTGTTTTGATGAAACATGATTAAGTGATTAACATGTTCCAGTTCAAACAGTAGCATTTAAAACTTTGTTTGCATGTGAGTAAGTGATGTTTCAAAGGCTTTATTTAGATTTAAGAAAAAAAAGCTCAGTTTAGGTAGCTTTACCAAAGAAGGGGGTAGGGTGTTTTAAAAAAAAAAAAAAAAAAATCTTTCCTGTATTTTAACAGATGCAACTGTGGCCAGGATTTTTATCATTAGACAATCATAGTATATAAAAAAAAAAAAAAAGAAAAAAGTGATTTGTCCTTTCTGCAGCCAAAGCCAACATAGGAAGTCAAGAAGATTCAGCTCCCACAGGTTTAGGTTTGAGCTTAATATTTGCAATGGCACTGTTTTAGAGCTTTTTTAGATATGGAACTTGATAAATCACAAAAATTTATTCTTCCATCATCATGCTGGTAGAGTTTCTCTGTTTAGACATGCCCTTAAAAAGGCATCATAATAGTGTTAGTTCTCGTGCATGGATACATCTCTGGAATTATTTAGTAGTTAGTGTTCAAGGCTGCAAACCTGCATTTCACATTCTGTGCAGTTTCGGTATGTGCTCTCCATCTTCTTAGCAATATCAGTGGCTGGAATTCCTTCAGAAGGAAGATAAGCACGGCAGTAAGGGCATGTCCACGCATTATTCTTTAAACTTGCAGAAATACAGGAATGACAGAATCTATACATAGAAAGAAACAAAAACAAATGTGATCATCCCCCCAAAACACGCTTCAAATAAGGCAGCGTATATAAAAAAGAATCAAAATTTTGCACCACATCACATCTCTGGTGTAACATTGCAGGATATTTGTTGTTCTTAGGATATACTGTTAAGATTGTGGGTATTGTTCCTGCAGCCCTACCTGTGTTAAGCTGAGCACTGAAAACAGACAAGCTGAGCTTCCTGGTAGCACTGAAACACATGTGACTGTGAGGACCCATTTCAGAGCAGAAGTGAGGATCCCATCCCCTGTGGGCCAGGCAAAGCCTGCAGTCCATGATTTCAATACCTGCCATCTCAGCAAAGATTATTTCATATTTGTAGTGTTGCTGCTGGACAACGTCACAAATATGCATACTGATAGCTCACTGTAAGTCTTCCTGAGCCCATAAACAGAAGAATACTCCATGCTGCTCCTATGAGTGACAACCATCCCAGTTGTTAAAATGAGGGAATTTCTCCAATAGGTGATGAAGTCAGGAGTTGGAGAATTACACTGTGAAGGTTTTAGACAGCAGTCGTGGGGGAAGCATTAGGCTGTTGTGTGGTAAGTGGTGCTCTGATGTGGCCATCTCAGGGTTTGGATTAGGTAAAGGCATACATACTTCTGGGAGTGTCTTAGCTGCTTCACTTCTCTGGTTTTAGTAATAAAAGCAGATTGGATTAGTGGTCACTGCAGCTGCTTTTGAAAGCTTTTTGTCAGTTATGGCTATGATGGGTAAGCTTTGGTGAATCTTCCTGTAGAGATGCAAAACATTACTACCCTTCACTATCCAAGCAGCACTGCAAAGTCCCAGTGCTAATAGGACAGAAGAGGGCCTTTCTTTGCATCAGATTATTGCTCCCCATCTTGTCAAGATACGGGTCTGAAAGGTAGAGTGACAGCCTGGGGCTGCAAGGAATGACAAAAGAAAGGATGCACACTGACTGACTGACAGCCCCTCCGGCTTTGGAAGAGCTAGAAGCTGTTGTGCCAGACTGCAACCGGCAGTGAGCACATTGCTCAGCCTGGGTGAGCATACAGACAGCAAACACATAAGGATGAGGAGGTGGCAAGAATCCTTGCTCCTCTACAATAACTTTGTATTTGTGGCCTTCTGCTAAGTCTCACAGCCCTGCAGCAGAAGTGTCAGGAGCAAACTTGTGTCTGCAATCCCAGCTGCATGAATGCAAAATTTCACTTAAATAAACCACTCTTTTGCCAGTTCTGCCTGGATTTAAATGCAGTAGCTTCTAGAAGAGAGGCACCTGAAACCATAAATGACTGTGGTCAAACCAGCTAGTACTGGTGGTCATGCTGTGCCAATTTTGGATGTTAACACTTGCACCCTCCTGTGCTGCCCCTCTGTTGATTACCCACCTTTCCTTCTGTCTCCTCTCCCAACTCTCCAGCCCAGCAGAAGGTATCATGTGCTTATCTCTCAGATACTTCTCCTTCTCACCCGCTTTCCCAGCTGCTAAAATGTTAGCCTTTGCACCAGAGCTGCTAAGCCACGAGTCCACATTACCCCCACCAGCTCTGCTATGCAGATAGCAACTCCAGCAGAGGAGTAGAGTTGGAAGCTGAGGCAAAACCCTCTTAAGCCACTGTGAAACAACTTGCCAAGCCTGCCAGTGCACCCTCCAACAGCATTTCTAACATACTTAACAGCCTGTGATCAACCTATAGGAGGACTTAAGATGTTAGGTCTTCTTTGGAAGCCTTCTTCATATATAGCTCCACGGAGCCATGTAAAATACAATCAAAGCCTAAATCTGACAGAAGGTGGTATTTTGCAGTTACTTCACAGAAGTATAAATGATTACACTAAGTGCAAAGAGAGTACAGCCAAGACCCAACATGCTCCTTGTCTAAGAATAAACTCTGAATTGTTACACACAGTTTGCCCTCAGGCAGGTTTAATTTAGATTATTCCTGTACTTTAGACAGAGTTGAAAAGGTTTCTTTGTTTCTCTGACAAACAGAAGAGTCTCCTATAAATAACCCCATACAAGGCTCACATGTGCTGTCTGAGAGCTTTCCACTTTTAATGTCACAAAACATAAAATCAGATTGCCCTTTACCAGTTTGTTCACCCTCCCCCTAAAACTCTCAGTAGCAGGGGGAAAAAAAAAAAAAAAAGAGATAATATAAAGGATACAAGGATTGGTGAAGTACAACTACACCCATGCATTGTATTCAAAGTCTTTTGCTATTAGTCAGTGATTCGTTCTATTGACTATAAAAACAATTTGCAAGAATTTCAGGTTCAACAACAACCCCCCTCCCCTTAACTCAATTTATCACTCTGCTTTATTTGCTCAGTCCATACCTAAACAGGTAAAACAAACATATACAACTTAAAAGAGTTCAGGTAGATGAAATAAATCCTAATCATCTCGGGATATTGAACTGACATATAAACATTGCGAAAGCCCTACTTTTTTCCCCTTCCATTTAGGGTCCAAACAACTACCTCAAGTCTCTAATTAGAGGCTGCATAACACCTCAAATGCAACAAAAGCCAATACATTAGTTCTTGAAGATACTGAGGGTGCTGTAAAACAGTTGCATTTTTAGACATACATACATGTATACAACTCAGCTCAGGAGCCCATCATTTTCCATGAACTGTGACTTGGAATAAATAATAAAAACAAGCCTTGCCAGGTGAATAGTAGAAAACGCACAGTTGCTTAGCTGGATTTCTGTTGAGAAGGAACTCTGCAAAGTTGCCTACAGTTTCTGAGGCCAACAAGTGGTCCTGAAAACTAAGAAGGGGGTCAGAAACATGCTAGGAAGCCCTTTGTCCTTTCCCCCCCCCTCCTTTCTTTTTTTATTTTTCCAAAATTATTCCTAAACGCTGGCTTCAGCCATACTTCCGACTGCTGTTATCACTAGAAAGATACCACATTTGTAAAGGGAGTCACTGCAGATGGTTCTTGCATTTTACACCTGTATAGATCACTCTGACTCTATACTCTTATTATAATTCATACTAAATTTGTGATGAAGACAACCACTTGGAATTTGAACCAGAAGCACACGCTCACTCTCGAACTGCTAGTTTCACACGTTGTTTTTTAAGTGGTCCAGAATATCTGGCCTTATCCTAAAGCAGCTATCCCGAAACTGATTTTCTGGCATATCCTCATCTTAAGCAAATTTAGCTGGGATGAATTGAGACATATTTCTAAGTATTTAACAGAAAAAAAAAAAACCCAAACAACAGAGCACAGATATCAGAACTTCTCTGTACAGTCAGCAGAGAAACAGACACAACTTACTCAAGGTAATTCAGTCTTAAACAGGCTAACTCCGGAGCTGCTTTACCTGTGCCCACCGCCTGCGGAGGCACGTGAACCCAGTGCTGCTGCTCCGCCCTTACCTGCATGTCAATCACTGATGAAAATGGATTATTTTCAGTCAGTTCGAAGCGGACTCCCCGCACCCGCGCGAACCCCGGGTGCCCGCCCCCCAAACCTCCCCCATTACCAGACCCCCACACCCCGACCTCCCGCCTGCCTCCGTCCCAGGAGCTCTCCGCCGGCGGCAGACAGCCCGGGGCCGGGCAGCGGAAAGCCCCTTTGCCCGGGCTGGCGGGCGGCTCCGGCCGGTTCCGCCGCGGGGCTCCGCCGCCGGCCCCGGGCACTTACACGTGTCCCCATGGCGTCCGCACGGGGCGGTGCAGCACCTCCAGGCAGACGGCGCACTCGAAGGAGGCCGAGGCTGGCTGCCCCGGGGCCGGGGCCGGCTGCCGCCGCCCGGCCGCCCTGCGCCGAGCCCATGGTGCCGGACGTTTGCCTTTGCGGAAAGAGGCTCTGCCGAGGACGAGCGCCATGAGATGTTCTGTCTCTGGGAAAGC
>JANHGO010000063.1:63397338-63536943 GCA_024606505.1 Aquila spilogaster
CTGCTTTGGCAGGGGGGTTGGACTAGATGATCTCTGGAGGTCCCTTCCAACCCCTACGATTCTGTGATTCTGTGATTCCAGAATCCAATGCATATTTTGTTACTTAAATGCTTTTTCTGAAGCAAAATCAGTTATGACCCACTTTTGAGTGGGTTTCGAGTAAGAGAGAAAAAAAGGAAATGCAGTAGATTTGGCATTTGGCAACTCCAAGATGAAAGCATCTGCATATTCTGTATCTCTCAGTTTGTATTTGGCCTGCAGTAAAACTTGTAATCTCCTGTCAAGTTGATCTGCGTGGAAATTTCCATCACAGATTTGCTTCTACAGGAAGATATCGCCCTTTTCTGAGCCCATACTCTATAGTGATGATTATCTCTGCTGAACATTTAAATATAAACATCTTTGACAGTCATGTTATTAACACGCCAAATCAAATTTGTAGTAACAGCAGAAGAATAGCAATATTTCCTGTGCACTATTTACTCATATGCTACCTTCTGATGAATAATAAAAGCAAATGTAAGAAGAACATCTTAGAATATCTTAGGTAAAACAAAAAATAAAAAGTCAAACAACAGTATCCATTTTTACAGAAACTGCAACAAAATATGTTTCAGCATATGTGAAATCTTGTCAGTTGGAATCAAGTCAATGAATTTCCTTTGTCAGTTACTGTTTATCTTTAGCATCAAATGCAACATGAGGAAAATCGTAATACCAAGGCTGAACTCTTATCTATTGCTATGTTTCTTTTGGTGCTACTTGGTTAAGATTTAGATTTCAGTTATACGCAAGTTTAATTTCTATCACTACGTTAATAATACAATGCTATAAAATATCATTAACCACTGAAAGATAATGAAATAGAAAGGCTATGAAAGAAAATCAATCAGGCACTAAAACTGTATTTTTTTCTGGTAAATCATGCACTTGTTTACAGTTTGATGTAATGTAAATATGAATAATGCATGGAAAGCATTTAATCATTAAGGCTAAAAGCAAAATGTTTAAAAAAAAAATCATAAAAAAACAAATAAGCCCTTTAGTGCCTGTCAATACTATGTGAAAATAAAACCGGTATTGTCATCATTGACTTATGGAGAATGGAACTTTCATGAAGACAGTGGTAAAACTGCATTAGAGTTTTCAGGAATTACAGACAATAATTTTTCAGCACAAAGTAGGTATAATGTACATAGATCCAAGTGTGGTGGGTAGAGGTGGAACAATTGCAAGGCTGGAAGCTTGTGACTGCCTGAAGAAAAGTGGTCACAACCAATTACATCAAACAAGGGCAGACACAGCACAGGCTCAGCCAAGCTATTTCATACGTGCATGTGATTATGTATGAGAAGGCATTACCTATGTGTTTGTATTTACTGAGATACACACATGCAGATAAATAGTCTACATCTGTCTGATTAGTTTTCTATTTAAAAAAACAGTTAAGAAACATGAACATCTGAGAATCTATGAAGAGAAATGTAATGGTATTAACAAAAATCAGGATGTATGTCAGAAGATTTAATTATACGGCAAGTGTTCCACTATATTTTAGATATTAAAAAGCATTATTTTATTAAAAGCTCTTTCTGGAAAAGGAAGGAATGACAATAATTAAAAGTAGATAGCTATCATAAACATGACAATAAAAAATGTCCAAATGAAGCCAAAGAAAATTCAAGCCTAGTAAAACTAGAGACAATAGAAGGAAATCTAAAGTATAAACACAATAAACTTCTTTACTGTCAGAGTGACAAAGCACTGGAACAGGCTGCCTAGAGAGGTGGTGGTGACTGCGAAAATAAGTTAAAACATCAGTAAAGGCTTGGTACTAGACTGACATAAGAGAGCTAATGATGCAAAATATGTTCAATGGTTAGCTGCATAGTGGCATTTGGTAAGGAGAAGATGAAGTATTTATATCTGATCAGAATATTGTACAATTTGCCAGTCTACAAGTTAAATACTAAACCACATTTATTAGAAATAAATACGGTAAAAGGAGTGCACAGATATCTTTCAGTCAGTTATCCTAGAAGGTCTAGCTGACGAGTTTTCTTTCTTGCTGAGCGTACAGTGGAAATTCTCCAAAGTTGAACTCAAACAGCATGGTTGACCTCGTAAGTTATAAAATGTAAAAGATGAAGTTCAGTCAATAAAAGCATATTAATGCTCACTAACAGCTTTGGAAAAAGGCTTTGTCAGCTAACTCAGGTTGTTTGCTGTTGAACTTAAAAATATACTGATGTTTGCAACCGTGCTGAGGTAATACACTTATGAACAGTATTTAACATGATACTTTGAGGTCTTCAAACTAAAATGGATTAGCATTGTATAATATTAGTAAGGCACGTGGGAAAAAAACAAATGTTGTATTACAGATCTTACAAAATAGCACCAAAACCAATAAAAACCCAATAATGGGTAATATTTTTATGAATGATCTGAAAACGAATTAAAAAAAAAAAAGATCAAATAATGCTTTAGGGTATTTTTGTCTCTTTTTGCAGGGCCAAAAGCGCAGATGAAGTAATAAGTGGTGATGACAATGAACATTACAGAGTGTGATCTGGTTTCCAGGATAAACTGGGCCCATTCAAATAACACACCTTCTGAAATAGCCAAATGCAAGCTCATATACTTAAGTTCTAGAAGAGTAAGAAGTGGCTAAACACAATGAAGCAGTAGAGTGGAGAAGCAGCATGTGCTTCCATGGTAGCAGGCAAAATAAAAGGGAAAAATGAGGATAGTTGTTGCATTAGATTCACTGCTCTAAGTGAAAGACAAATGAGTCAAGAGATGGAACTAAACCCTTTGGCTCAAATGTTGTTTATTGGAGTGCTGTGCACTTTTTACACAGTTTTGAAATAAATAGCTATGTTACATCACTTCATTTAAGACAAAGTTGGACATATATTGATTTCTATCACGCAGCTTTTGGTACTTGAACATAAAAGTTTGATATTTTTAAGTTTTTTATTTTCTGATTTTGCGGTTTTTGAGCATCACTGAAGTCTGGGACTGTTACCTCTAGAGTGACAATGATGTTCATTCATGAGTTTTTACACTGGTTCCCAAAAAAGTTGAAAAATATCATAATCTCCTTATATAGATAAATCTGTTCAGCTCAGGCTTGAAGCTTGTTTTGAAACTCCCTTTCTGAAAGGGAGAATTCAGAAAACAGCAGGAAAATCCAACCATCACCTAAAGCAGTCTGTCCCACTCTCTCCTCTGCAGAGTCCTCAGCAAGAGGAGAGGGAGACTGAGCTTGCATAGGTTCGCTCCTGCTGCAGGTGGGGAGGATGCACACAGTAAAATTCCAACAAGAAAGTCCAGTAAGAAGGCATTCTGCATCCCTAGAAAAAGGCCTACAAAAAAGAGTAGAGAAAAAAACAGGGTGGTGAAGCAGTGCTTCCCTTTCTAGAGCCTCCACACAATCTTAGAGCTGCTCTACTGAAACAGCTCTATTGAGTCTCCTCCTGTTGTCTCCCCCAGAAATGATCCCAGCTCCTATGAGGTGAACTGTTGTATCTGCTCCCAGTGACACTCTTTCAGCGTCCTCTGCTGATGAGTCTATAAAGCTGGCAGACCAGACACATTTACCCAGTGTTGGCAGCTGGAAGGGTGTCTTCTAGCTGGTTGTTGGGCAGGTCCAGGGAAAGAGACAGAAATGAAGGATGAGAAGGTTCTAGCTAGCATCCTAGCCTGCTAGGATGACATCAACTGTGGTTATCAAAGCCATGACATTTACAGAATGTAGTCTCCTGTGAAGGTATATGAGCATAACTTTGACAGAGAAGAACTGGAAACATCATAACAACACAGGGCTGTATGAAAAAACACAACACATTCTTCCCTCTTGGCCCCTAAATGTGGCTTCACAAGTCCCTTCAGTCAAGGACTAGCATACTTCACTCAGCCTATGACCACAGAGTATCTGACTAAAATTGCATTAAGGAAACTGGGATAACAGAAGGGGACTGGATACAGAGAGACTGTTCCAGAGCAAAGGCTCTGGAATAAATTTTCCTTTGTATATCTTGAACATGCATATAGTGAATATTGCTCCTGAACTACTGCGCATTTTCCCACCCACCCATAAATCACGGCTTTGCATTTTAAAATACTTGTTCAAGTAAAATATTTGTTGACAGGCCAAAGAAGAGCCCACTGAGCTGCCTTTCCTTCTTGTTCCCTGTCATGCTTAAAAATGCTAAAATTGTAGAGGAGTTTCTCACTTGTGTTTACTGTCATTTATCCAAGTAAAAACGAGAAAAGTATTTCCCACTCCAAAAAGGAAGATGCTGGAAAACATATATATGGAAGAGAGTAATGCTGTTGCTTTGAAATAGCATTTTCAGTTTCAGCGAGCTTCCTTACGGGATGACTCTTCCTCTATTTACCAGCTTTTAATGAAGCTATTATATGAGAAAGTAATCTCCAACAATGATATTATTCAGCATAGCCTTCTAAAACATTAACGTCTTAACCTTTGCTAGAGTGTGTCATAAAATTAAGTAATTGAGTAAGATCAATTAGACACATACAGCCGGGTGACAGCATGTGTTGCCATTACACTGGTTTTATAAAATAATTGTGTAATCTCTAATATGCACTTGTACCTTGAAGAACTATAGAGTTTCCCTAGGGAAAATCCTGCTACATATATTTTGATTGTTAGCATTTTAAGAGAAAGAATAAAATCTTTTTGTTAATTCATGAAATTACTTAATTTCCATGCTTCTTTCATGGGGGAGTAGCAATGAAAAAAAGCAGTACGTGAAATTTATTTTTGGTTGTCAACATATACAAAAATAATCTACTGAAAGCCAAATAACTTTAAAAACCTCCTTTAGTATTTTTTCTCAGTTCTTTTTGTCTGATGTAGACTGTATCTGGGGCTTCCACGTAGAACCACCAATCCTCCCACTTCAGCCACGAGGACTTCCTGGTCAGGTTTAATCTTTCTACCCTGAAACCATTACTGTGCCCTGTTCATCTAATTGGAGATTTGGATCCAATGCTTTTTCCTGGCACTACTGCCCTTCCAGATGCAGATTTGTACATTTTGTTGTTGTTGTTTTCCTTGGTGTTTCTTTGTAAACTGGTAATCTATGCCAATTTAGCTTCCTATGTTGCCTCCTATTTTATTTATATAGTATTGCCTGATCTGTAACAATCACTGCTTTCCTGATCAACTTGAAGAAGAAATGATTTGTAACATATCACTTGGTTTTCTTTTGGACTTCACCTTGTCATTGTCTGGTACAAAAAACAAGAAGTGGAAGAAAGAGACTATATCCCATGGTCATGGTTTTCCAGTTTAGGAGCCAGCACCATCAGACTCCATCTAACATTCTCTTTTTCCTCTGTTTTCCTTCTTTCCCGAACAGAAAAGTTATAATTATCTGTTCAGTTCTAGTTCCTAACAGCGTAGATGACTCTCTTGTAGGCACTGTGCTATCTGGAAGCTTCTGAAAGAGGATGCTGACTCTTTCTCCTTGCCTTCCATCTCTTTCCAAGCTGAAGACTACATCCCTACAAATACCGGAGACAAAATAATTCAGATCAGAGTTAATTCCTTTATGCTTCAGATGGCAGTGCATCTCCAGAACTTGAAAAATATAGCAGAATATGAGTAATATTTCTTTCATTCAGCAGGAAGACTTATGGGGAAAGATAAATATTAATAAACAGAGGTACACACACACTGTCTCTCTGTTGTCAGCTTTTTGGCTGAGAAAAGACATCAGCAAGGCTTTTAGTGCAGACAGCAGTAAATGACTGAAGTTACCCCCAGAATGGAAGGCATAGCTATGTCTATATTTGCAATTAGTGCAGCCTGGGAGTGAATTCTGTAGACTGGATCAGCTGATGCTTTTTGACTTGGGGGCTGAGTGAACGCAATGATAGCACCAATAGAAAGCACTTCATAGTTCAGTTACATCTAAAATAATTCCTTCATATGAACCCAAAGCATGCATGCTCCTCATCCAAACCAAGACAGTGACCAAGTTATATCCTGTGTGCTGTCCCTGCATGTCCATTTCATGCCAAGGAAGGTTTCATCAGCTCCCTGGTATTTCTGCAGAAGGCTGAGGTTGCTCATAGCCCAGGTTTCTATTGCAAGGCCTTGTCCCAGCTTCTGCCCTGAACCACTGCTTTCTTCTGTTGGTGCAACTCTGGCCAAGTGGTAAGCTGGAACACTATAAAAAAAAAGGTTAATTTTCAGATGTCTTAGTTCTTTTCCCCAGCTGATGGTGCATTGTACATCCGCTTGAGAAGCAGTGCCAGATCTATGGAGGTACAAAGAGGACAGCAGGTGTTTTTTTTTTTTTTTAATCAGTAAATGAGGATTAAACTGGCTTGAATTCCTTTGTGAATCTACCCCTTAAGTAGATATGCACATGGCTGCTTCTAAGATAAACAGGAACACCCTGTAGTTATTTTTATTGTTGATTTGATTCAGCTACAACTACGGTTGAAAGACTTATTAAACTGGGTATAGCTCACAGGTTTTACATGCTATTTGGACTGTTTTAAGCTTCCCCTAAACTCCTGAGACACACAAAATGCAGGAAACATGGAACTTAAAAGAACTTTTTCCAAGAGAAATAGGATCATGCCCTTAATCTGAAAAATCTCTGTGTTTCTCTTTTCCTTTTCTCATTTATTTTTTTTCCCACAAAGTAATGATTTACACTCACAGGGAGTCTAAACAGGGTGCTTTCAAGGAATAGCATGAACTCTAATAACAAAATGTTGATTTGAAAATATTACTTGTCACATCTTTTTGCACACAATAGAGGCTCTTTTTTGTTCTGTTTTGTTTTGCTTTTTCAATTTGCATTTCTTTCTCCTCAGTTGGCCTGAGCTGTGATAGATGAATTGCATCTGCTTGACTGTTAGGACTATTAAGTACTAGTAATCTTGAGATGACCTTTCTATGGCTGTTTAATTGTTTGCAACGAATTAAAATATGTTTTGCAGTCAAAAATTCCACCATTGCTTTAAATACAGATTATTATTATTCTTTTTAAATGATGAGGAGAAGTCTGTTTAATCTGTTCACTTGGTTTAGTCTATTTTATTGATTGATTCATTGATTTATAATGTGAAAAGTAATCCGTCTGTGGAAAGACAGGAGATTCTTATCATACAAAACACAGGAAATCTCAAATTGATTTTATCCCCAGGAGTAATATCTGGTGAAGAATAGAAAACTGCCGCTATTGTTCTGAGGCATTTATTATTATCGTAGGATTTTGCACTACATAGAGCTTTATTTATGTAGCTAAATATCTAGGAAGAATACCCTTTGTGATCCAGGAAATAGTTGATTGTTAAGTGAGAATCCACTGTTTGAATCATTTTTGTCTTCTCCTTATGCCTCCAAAAGTAATTACTTAAATATGTAGAAAAGGAGAACTAGAAAATATGTTTCAATAAAACAATAGTGAGATAGATTAAATAGAAAGATTACTGTTAAGAAACCTTTGCAAGTTCCTCTGTATCAAGCACACTGCTGTCTGAATCAGAATATTAAAATTTAACTGAATAGCAAAAATTTGTAAGTTCAGCATCTCAAATCTTTTAATAAAGCTCACACAACATGAAAATTTTCAGCTTCCCTGTGGACTGGAGTAGCAACAACACATATGCTAGAAATACAGTATCTGGTCTTAAACTACAATCAATACTGACTATATTAAAAGCTACAGCATGTAGCTTAAGGAAATTATTTCTTCCACTGTCTGTCAGAACTAGACACAGTGTGTCAAACTTAATTTTTGACCCTGTGTGACTGGCACAAGTCTGGGATCTTGTATATGTGTGTTGCTACCTTCCTAAAGAGAAAGTGAGGCTGCAATGCTGTTTCTGAAATTCATCCCCACAGAGATGTGTCAACAGAACTGTTACCTCTCCCAGTGGACAGCAGGCTTATTGATAGCGATTTCTCCAGACTGGCTGAGGTTTGTAGTTCTACTTTGTCTTCAAGTAAAAAAACAAAACAAAGGAAAAACAAAACAAACCCCAATCAACCAACCCCTCCAACCAACCCCCCCCCCAAATAAATTAACAACAAACTTTACCTCTTTCACTATTTCACCTTTACGTTTGCATGAGCTGTATCTGTGCCTTACACAAATACATATAGGACATAGATTGTCCTTTCTTGTCCCATCTCTAAATCTATGGACTCTTCAGTGTGAGGACATGATCTTGCATCACTAGCCATGTGCCTGTGCGTGTGTGTGCAAGAGCTGTAGGTACTGGGGCAGTGGCCTTGGCCCCAGCTTTGGCACAGAGCAAATCCCAAGCTTGGGCAAAAGCCCAAGCTAAGGTCCCAGCTGTCTGATGGGGACTTGCTTGAAAAATCACCTAATGATTTCTGTCAAGTATGCTAAAGTGTATTATTTTCCACACCTGGCATGGTAGGGTCCAGGGTACTGTAATTTTTTGCAAACTTAACTAAAAATCTTCAGGTCAGGATACATTTAGTGTATTGCTATATAACAAAATATACAAAAGAGAGCTTATTTACATGCATAGCAAGGAAAAGCAGTTAGTTTCCTTTAATTTTGATGTGACTTTAGATGATCTTACAGATCATCTGCAGATCTCAGATGAGCAGATGTAGTATGTTTATGACTATATCACTAAAATCTGAAATCACAAATCTGCTTGACAAGGCATTTTCAATGCCAGTCTCCACATACAAGTTCTGTATTTGTTACCTCAAAGATATCTTTTCTCATTAGATTGCTCAAATTCGACATCACTCTGAGAGCTAAGTACAGTGAAATCAGAGTGGAATCTAAGGAATTATGATTTGGGGATATTAGTTCAAATGGTGTGTAAGCACTGGAGATTGACCATCTACTCCTGTTTTTCTGCTTTATGACTCTCCCTTAAGCATACGTGGGCAAACCTTACTGATTAACCATTGCAGGTTTGCCCTTCAGCTTCAGCCAGCACATCTGCAGGTCAGAGGATTGCATGAGCGCAAGCTGGGAGTGCCGTGTTACAGTCACCATGGGTTTGGTACACACTTGTAGCCATAGCATCATTTTTACTGCTTTGCTGTGTAAAATCTCCCTTCAGATTAGTTTTATCCCTGTCTTTTTAGAAAACATGAGCTGATTCAGCACGGGACAAGTTGTTCTTTCTTCTAGCTCCACGTTTTTGCAGAAGGGCATTTCAAGACCTTTTCCTGATCTACGGAAGACAGTGAAACTCAGAGGTCTGCTTATGAATGGCAGCAGCAGTGACCACAGACTCGGGTACCACAGCCTCACTACGGCAGCAATCCATCTTCCCTAGCAGTGACCCTGCAGTGGAGTGGCTAACACAGAGGATTACATTGTCTGGGACGCTTGTGAAAGCCCAAAGTGGAGAAATCAGGTTTCTGGTTTCACCTTGAGGAGCCACCACATGATGGCTAACCAGCTGTAAATCTGCACCAAAAGCTAATTTGCAGTGATTTGTCTGTGTATCAGTTTGGTTTATTAAAACAATAATTTTTTTTTTAAATAGGCTCTTGTGTGATTTTAGCTAGATCTTGAGACCAAGTTAAGCTGGAGTGAATTGCTGTGTAAAATACCACCCCTATAACTCCGTAGAAGCTTGAATTGGTCAAAACTTCAATTTTTGCCTTTAACTTTGCAGGCAGTTGGGAGTCTATGATATACACTTTCAAGGGTATAGTTTATCTTGTAACTAACTTGTAGAGTCACAGTCCTGTTCTATATTTGAATAACTGGAAATAAAAGCGTTGGACTCAATTTCAGGTTGCAGCATTTGTACTCTTTGTCCTTTGTGTTAAATCCATACTATAATACAAATATAATTTGATTAACAGCCCAAAACAAACCAAAAAAAAAAAAACAAACTCTCTCAAACAATATTTCTTAGCAACAACTCAGTGCAGCAGGAAGCTACTGTTCCCTGGCTATGCCATCTGCACAAAGGGCTCACGAAAAGAACTTCTAAGTTCAGAAGTCTTGTGGAAAGGAGTGAAAAATGAAACCTGCAGCAGCAAAGCAGCAGCAGCAGAGTAGACCCTATGCACTTTCAAGTCCTTTTTTTTTCAGTAATGCTTTGTGTGTTGTTCGTTTGTTTTTTACAATTGAGAGAGTAGACATATTTTTGTCTCCATGACTTTGTTTTTTGTTCTGCTCTATTCAGGACACTCTTTCTTACTTTTTCATTCTCTTTTTTCCATTTCTGTATCTAGACATCCCCTTCCCACCCTATCGCAATACACAATCTCACTTCTTTCCCACATGACCTCACTACTGTTTCTCCTTTGCAAAAAAAAGCAGTATTTTCAGTTAAGTAATCCAGATGGATGGATCTTGGATATATGACTTCTTGTCAGCCCCTCTGTTCTTCTAGCAACTGTTTATCCTATGTATTAGTCGGCTGACTTTAAAAGCAAAATTTTGTGCCCAAATTGCCAGGCTTGGGAATGATCGAAGTAATTAAAGATGATATATTACGTTTCTTCTGATGCACCCCCCTGACAGTGCTATTTTTAGCGAACAGATCTGGGATACAACACCCTGAGCTACTGTGTTCCTTGAAGTTGGGGCTGTTTTTCTCTCCTTGGTAGAGCAAGCAAGTCAGGGGCTGAATCAAAGGTTCTAAGCCATGGGGAAACATGGGAAGTGAAACTGAACCTCTGCTGAAAAGGCATCAGGATGTTGAATATTTAAAAATAGCTTTTAATGTCAAATCAGTTGTGGTTAGGATCGGGACTTTTTTGTTCCATGTCAATCTACCAGATGTAGTCTGTGTGCTGTTCTGAAGCACACGATTACATGGGATGGGGGAAAAGCACTGTTGCTTCCATGTGCCAGGTGAAGGTCCCACTTTATCTCTGGAGACATTATTTTGGACTATCTCTTTTGAGAGCTTTCAAACATGGACAAGACATAAATACTTGCAGAAAGTTGGCCTTTGACTTGTTCTAGTATCTATCAAAGCCAAAATAATTTTTATGCAGTCTTGAGTAGTTTTTGGATAACATTTCCAGGATTAGCTGTTGAAGAGTGCCCAGAGGAGAGCCATGAAGCTGACTGGGGGGCTGAAGCACCTCTCCTATGAAGACAGGCTGAGGGAGTTGGGGTTGGTCAGTCAGGAGAACAGAACAGTCTGGGGAGACCTCATTGTGGCTTTCCAGTACTTGAGGGGAGCTCATAAGCTGTCGGGGGACCAACTTTTTACACGGCGTGATAGCGACAGGACAAGGGGGAATGGCTTTTAACTAAAAGAGAGGAGATTTAAGTTAGATATAAGGAGGAAATTCTTTACTCTGAGGGTGGTGAGGTGCTGGCACAGCTGCCCAGAGAATCTGTGGGTGCCCCATCCCTGGAGGCACTCAAGGCCAGGTTGGGTGGGGCCCTGGGCAGCTGAAGTGCTGGGCGGCAGCCCTGCATGTAGGGAGTTGGGAATGGGTCTCTTTAAGGTCCCTTCCAACCCAAACTACTCTATAAGCCTATGATTCAAACCTGAGAAGCAGTGAGCAGCCCGGGCTATTACAGCTTTTTCTCCTAGCTGTCTGCATTGAATTAAAAACCATTTTTTTTCATTCAGAGAGGAAGCACCTAACACAACCTGCGCAGATGGGTGAATTCACACAAATGTCCTAATTTCCGAGTTTGCTAGGGAAGACAGATATTCTTTTTCCAAGTTTGTTTTTTTTTCTTTCCGGCTTTCAATCGGGATGCATTCCGTCTGTAGTATCGACAACAGAGATAACCTCATCTTCTTTTTGTTTTTAAAAGATCACACGCGCTTAGAAGAACATAATATTCCGAGTTAGAAGGGATCAATGAGAAGAACAGAGCGCAAACGCTCCCCTACCCCCACCACCTCGCGGCCACTACTACTGCACCAACGAACCCCCACCACGCAAGAGTCCATCGGTAGCCGTCAGGAGGCGGTGCTCGGCGGCGGCTCCCGCCCAGTCGGAGCGTACCAACAGCCCCGCTGTGCGGGGAAGCTCGCCAACCACCCCGCGGCCACCGTCGCCTTCCCCCCTGGCCCCGCCCCCTGCGGCCAATCACATGAGCGAGCGCGGGGGCCGCCGGGACGGGCGCTACCGAGGGGCTCGGCGGAGGCGCGACATGGCGGCGTGGGCCGCCTGCTGAGCGCTCGGCCGGTCGAGGCCTCGGCGGGAGAAGCGGAGCTCTGCGGAACGAGGTGACGGGTCCGACTTGGGCTCCCCGACGGCGGTCATGGCCCAGTGCGTGCAGTCGGTGCAGGAGTTCATCCAGGACTCGTTCGTGCCCTTGGTGGCCGCGCTGTGCAGCGAGGAGGCGGAGCGGCTGACCCGCAGGAACAACCTGAGCTTCGCCGAACTGGTGAAGCCCTTCTGCCGCCTCACCTCGGAAGGTCGGTGCCGGCCGTGGGGGCGGGGAAGGCGGTGCCGCCGCTTCTTTCCTCCCGCGGGGGCGAGGGGCAGGGCGGGGAGGAGCAGCCTTCCCCCGGCCTGCCGCCGTGGGCCCCGGCAGTAGCGGGCTGGCCTTTGGCTGGGCTGCTGCCGTTTGTTTGGCTTCTTCTTTGCTCTGTGGAGACTCGTAGGTTAGGCTTCTCTTGGAGGCGTCGCAAAGGCCGGCAGGGTCAAGGGGGAGGGTGCCTTTAAAGCGAGGTCGCTCAGGCTGCTGTCTGCCTTGGAGCCTCTGCTGTGGCTGCGTGTTTTCTTCCTGCCCGGCTTCGGAAAGTCTGGGTGCTCTTACAGCTGAAATCACAACCAGCATTCTGGGAGGCGTTTACACAGGTAGATAGTGATAGGGCAAGGGGGAATGGTTTTAATCTAAAGGAAGTAAGGTTCAGATTAGATGTCACTGGGGAGGTTTTTTTTACTGAGAGAGTGGTGAGATGCTGGAATATGTTGCCTAGAGAGGCCGTGGATGCCCCATCCCTCACAGTGCTTAAGGCCAGGTTGGATGGGGCCCTGGGCAATCTGATCTAGTACTTCATCTAGCAGCTGGCAGCCCTGCCTGTGGCAGGGGGGCTGGAACTTGATCCTTGGGGTCCTTCCCAACCCAAGCTGTTCTATGATTCTCTCACCTGTTGTTTTGTCATACGTACTTCTTTGTTGATGCTCCTGTGAGTGGGAGCTGTGCAGACAGAAGGGCAGAACTGAACTGGTTATGTTGCATAGATAAAAACAACCATACAAAATCCCAGTAAAACCAGGAGTTGACCACTTTGAAGAAAAAATTAGGTTCTTTAATATGAAAAACAGGCAATAACTTAATTAATTTAAGCTATGATTTTCAGCCCACTGTTTATCAGAAAAGAACTGCAGAACCACTCATCAGTGTAGCAGTGCAGTGGCTTTTGTTGTATTAGGTTTTTGGCAGACGCTTTGCTCAGAGAGACTTCAGCTTTGTGTCTTCTGTTGAGAAAACAGGGCAGTGTTGTGTTGTCTCTCAAGCTAGGTGTTTTGCATTGTTGCTCAAGTGAATGGCAACAACTTGAAAGCCAGTGTATGTGAAAGTTTACCTTTATTTTGTGGCAAGTGTAGAAAACATAATAATCATATTTAACACTTATAGAGAAGTAATGCTTTTTTTTGTCTAGCAACACTTATGAGCTGTGCTGAATGCAGTGCAGATTAAATAAAAACAAAACTGCAAAGGCAGAAGCTCAGACCCTTGGAGTTTTGAAGTTCCTAAAATTACTTAAACATCTGTTTTGGTTCTTTGGTAAGAAGTAGTGCATATAGAAAACAAAACTGCTCAAAGTGAAGCATTCGTTTTGAAGGACTCCTAATTTTCTTGCTGCTCAGTTGTAACTATTTATGTTCTGACTGTCGTAGCAGTTAAGGAACTTTCAAACCTCGATTGTCCTCGGTATTCCAGTATAAGTGCAGATCTTTATGCCATATCAGTGTTTATAAAATGAACTGTTGTTCCCCCTATTTTTACTCTCTAAAGGAGCTGGTTATGGCTAGAGTTTAAATTCCCTCGATGTGCTGTAAGACTTTGATCTTGATAGGTGGGATATTGATACAGTTTTTCTATATTCCTCTGAAAACTTACGTAGGAAAGCTCTACTGTTTAAATTTTATCAACTCATAACTTTTGATATTTCTGTGTTAGGTGTTCTGTAGTTTCTACAGTGTAATTGTATAAATAAACATGCTTGTTGTTATCTAAATCAATGTGATACAGTTTTCATTTCTTAATCTCACACCTGTGTCTATCACGAGGAATGTTTGGGAAGGAGCATCCTTACTGTTCTCTCTGAGCTGCCAAACTGACAGCAAGAACTACCCTTTTTGAGGCCTCACCCAGGCTGGGTGGACTGAGATGCTGAAGCTGGGGGCAATGGGTTTGTGGCCACCCTGCTGAATGTGCTGCCACAGCGTTCAGCACACTGTTGGCTGGATTGCAGTTATTCACTGCAAGTGTGACTTCCTCTGCCAGCTCCATGGAAAATGCGTTGCTGTGTGCAGTAAGCAACTTCTTGAGATGAAAGCTGATGTGCATGTGAGGGTAGGTGGATTGGTACTAGGTGCTGTCTTCGGGAAGAGAACTAGTTAACTGCAGTAAAATTATTGTAGAGTTTGCACAGTGGCACAAACAATTTCTTTATATTCCAAATACAAGGTCAGTGACAGGAAGGCATGCTTGTTGCAGTCTGCACAATTGCTGTTGCATGAATGCTGCTAGCTGTATCCCATGTATGAGACTCTGGAAACAGGAGAAGTTTTTCAATTGCTGTGTGGTAATAGGTTTGGCCAGGCATTAACGTTTTTCCGTGGTGTTTTTCATTGCCAATTGAGAGAGAGGCATCATAGCACAGCTGATTGTGTGCATGTGCACTTCAGTGACTGTGTTTTACTATTTATGATTGTTTTGCTGTCTTCAGTTTTAAGCACTATTTTTCCTAATATAGAAGGAAATAGGGTGTAGTTTTCTTACACAGTTTTTCCTACTTCTTTCTTTACTTAGTGGTGGCTTCACTGAATTTGTAACAAACTGTCTCTTGTATTCATGCATCTTGTTAAAGCATATGTGTTAGTTCTTGAACTCTTCTGTAGTTTGAAGCGGTCATTCACTGGTTTGCTACTGTGTTCATAGTCCAGTTACAATATAGATTTTTCTCTGTAGTCTAGGATTTCTGTAATGTACTAAAGCCTGTGTGTTTATCAGTGCTCTCCCTTAGAGGGGGAAATGAAATTCCTCATCTATGTGCAAAACTGTTTGGATGAACAGGAACTGAGCTGAATTTTCTGCTGCATGCTTGCCACTCATTCTTCAAATGTTGAGAGATGTGAAGGCCCAGACCACTGCTTGGCTCTTCAGGTGATATTGAACCATGTGTTTCTTGCTGTTGCTGAGGCCAGGGAGATCAGATCACAGCTGATTTCAAACAGAAGCCCACAAACATATGAGGTGGTTGCAGTGGGCCTCTGCACTAAGTACTGGTCAGTACTAATCTACTGATGAACTTCTGCCCCTGGATGACTCGATAGATTGCAAGGGTATTTTTGGCTACATCAACGTAAGCAAGTAGTGATGTTAGGAAATCCTGACTGCAAGTTAAGAGTGCTTCTTAGTGTAGTAGTGTAGACATTGATAATTAAATTACATTTTTTACTGAATGGTAAACTATTCTCTCACCTTTTTTTTATCAATAACTTTATTCTTCCAGTTAAGTTTTGACTGTAGACAAAAAACAAAATGTCAAACTTTCTTTCTTTCTTAAAAGAAATAGTGTATTACAAAGTATATTGTAGATTTCATACCTTCATGTTTATTCTCAAAGCAGCAGTCTTTTTTTTTTAACTGCCACGTTTGTTGGTGGTGTTTGCTGGCTAATTTAACAAATATATTTTGTGTAGGCAAGTTTTATTTAACATAGCACCTCTTTTTTTTTTTTTTTTCCTTTAAGGTGATGTAAAAACGCTGTGTGGCCTAATGCTGTCTTGGTGGAAGAAGCAATGTACACTTCAAGGAGCAAATGTTGTTTCAGGATAGCTTTGGTTTCTCTTTAAGCAAAGCATTTTTTGCCCTTGAAGTGTAAATGGGTGACTTCTCATAGCTTTCTGATTCTAAGCCTTAAATAAGGAAGTGTAGTGGGAAGACTGCTTAGTTTGATGTTAAAGTTCTTTTCATGAGCATTTTAGGCAGTGCTTGAGTTTTCACAACTTGTGATAGGGAAGATATTCTAGTGCATATTATTACTTTGGACAAAAGATTTTCTGAGATCTCACTACGTTTTTCCTTCAGAAGTCCACGATATATTGTAATAGACTGTAATATTATAGATGTTATATTGTAATAGATTTTTATTAGGGATTGAGGCAAGAATTCTGAAAGTCCTTATGTTCTTTGTTAGTCCTTAGGATTGCATGTATGCCAGAAGATTCAGATGTATCTTGTGTATGCATCTGTATGTTTCCCATGTTTATGGCTACTGTATTCTAGGAGGGATGGCAAGGATGAGTTTTCTTACAGCTGCACTGGTGAAGACAAATTGGTCTCTTAGTTCTTTGTCCCTGCTGGTTCCTCTTGCATTTAATCTTTTCAGCAATCGTGTGGCTGTAGTGTTAGTAATTTAAGGATTAATAATTCATCTCTCTGATATGGTGGGAAGAAAAATGTACAATTCTACAAATGGAGCTCTGCATTTACAAGTCAGAAGGTAAAATGTGATGCTATATGTAAGATACAAAAGAGATTGTAACCCAGTCATTTTTTTTCAGAAAGAAATCTAAGAGCTAGACCTTAAACTGGAAGGTGGACTAGTACAGATAAGTGTAAAAGTTATTTTTTTACGAAGTTTTTACTTTTCAGGAGACTGAGAGGTCTTCTAATGCCCACTCCTATACTCTCCCCTCCCAAAAACAAAGAAAAAAAGCAAACAAAAAAAAAAACAACCAGAAAACCACAAGACGAAAGCAAGGATGTGGGGATTAAAAGTAGTTCCATATTATTAGAGGAAGGTGTGATCTTTGCCTGTGAGAGTTTAGCTTTTAATATATGGAAAACAAAGGAAACTACATATATGCATTTGTGTGCTGTTTCAGCATTAACATTCTGTGAAGTATACTTGTTTGTTAATCATTTTTGTTGAGCTTTGCTGACTTGTCCTTTAGGCTTGGCACTGGAATTCACATGCTTGATTCCTGTGGGCTTGGGGCTATTTCTTTCACAATGTTCTGTCTGGTGGATTTCTTAGAGAAGTACCTCTTAAAGAGAGGAAATGATTTTGGGGATAGGTAACACAAAGCTCAGACAACATAAACCATGGCGTGCTGTTAACGTAAGGCTCATTTTAATAGTGAATCTACTTATCTTTTGGAGTAGTGTTTATTGGCAAGCATCTACTTAACTTTCTCTAGACAAGCAGTCTCTCTGTACTAACTTAAACACTTGTCATCAGTTCGTGGTTCTTGCATGAACATTATGTTCATAGACACTTTTGTTGTCAGGGTGTTGTTTTTGTGGCTGCATGCAGTAATCCACTATTTCATGCAGACTTCTGCATAGTTTTGAAACCAGTATTTAATGTTCATATCATTTCTAGCTTTAAACAAGCATTTAAAGGTGAGTCACTGTTGTTACTGCTGTTGACTTTGGTTTTTAATTGATCTACCAAAAGTTTACCACTCAAGAAATGTAACTTTCAATAACACTTTTTCAAAGTTGATAATTATGTGATGTCACTTGGAGAATAGTAGAGTTGTGAAACTGCCATTTAAAACAAACAAAAAACACGAGGTGTGATCACGCTTTATGAGCATATCCTTTAATTCCACTCTTTGGAATGTGAGATGTACATTCCTCATATAGTTACTAGAAGCTTTCAGTGCAAGTATATTCCACAAGGAAGAGGGTGTACAGCAGTGTAGGCTATGGATTTTATGGGTACCTGTTTCTTGGAGTGGATGTTCTTCTGAACTAAGCTCTACTTAGATTTTTGTCAGCTTGTGTAAATGAACTTGATGTTGAACATTAAGTAACTTCTTTCTTCTCCCCAGTCCCTACTCCGTTTTTTGATACTCAGCTATTATGGACTGTGATATTAAGATGATAGTGAAATTTAATGGAGAAACCTTTAAGATAGTTTGCTGGAGAAATGCATTCTATTATATATTATAGTAACTAATTAGTTACTGGTAACTATGTAACATAGTAACATAGTAACTATGTATTATAGTAACTATTGTAATAACTATACTCCTATTTTTTTTTTAGTTCACATGAGAGATCCTAATAATCAGCTTCACATAATTAAAAATCTGAAGATTGCTGTCAACAACATTATTACTCACCCACCTCAGCATGGTGCCATTCGAAAGCTTCTGAATGATGTTGTGTCTATCAGTCAGCCTGCTGAAGGACTAGTAGCTAACGTAATCACAGCTGGAGATTATGATCTGAACATTAGTGGTAAGTAATGTCATCGTATTTGTCTGTAATTCAAATTAGATGCTACTATAAGGTTTCTAATCTTTCTGTCAAGTTTGTAGTATACATTAAAGTTGCTTTGAAGGTTGATCAGTTTTGATAATTGAAGCTTCAGCATAAAAATTGACTCAGCTTTGTTTTTATACACTTCAAAAGAATAGTTGAATGCAATTAATAATTCCTGAGTTAAATTTGTTTCCCAGTGTTGTAGTTCTTGGGAACTTCTGTAAAAGTGTCATGCTATAGAAAATGATCTCAGTTTGGTTTTATAATTAGTTTATCAGATTAGAGGATCTTTACTATTTTTTGACAAATTTGAGATGCTAACCTGTTACCCTTGGTTGAACGAATACCAACAAGGTTATTACTAATGTGTGGGTTTACTTTGAAGTTAGACCTCCTGGCTTATTTTGTTTGTCCCTTCCTGCTTAATGCATAGAGTTCATAAAGTCATCATAAACAACTGAAGGATAAAGAGGTTTTGAGGAAAAATAAGTAAATCTTTGCCTCACACTTTTTTTTGCTATTGAACTCAGTGCTTCATATTTCACTGTCAAAATGATTAGAAGAATTGTCTAGCAATGGTTTTTTTTTCCCCAATCTCCAGGGGTGAGACATAGTGAATAATAGCAGTTGAGATCTGATCTTGAGAGCTGAGAAGATTAAAATCCTCCCAATTAAGACCCTAATCCGTTAAAGCCTTTGAGTACATACTTAATTCAAAGCATGTATGCATTGCCCTATTTAAACATAAGTCATTTGTTGTACAGTTTGGCTTAGTTGTGCATAGTTTGACATGCAATGAGGAAATTGAGTCTGTTATAGAAAAAGACAGAGGGTGTTTGTACTTTCTAACAGAAAATTCATGAAGATTAGTTGCTGATGTCCTATTTTTTTAATGTTGATAATGAAAAATGCGTAATTCTATGACTTCAGTTCCTAATGTGAGAAGCTACGTCTTCCAACTTAGTTAGATATATCAACAGTAAGAGAAAAGGCTTGGCTCTGAAAACTCTTATTTTGAGAGCTGTTTTCTGGTTTCTGTGCCTCCTTATCTGAGAAGTTGGATTATTTGCTTGCTGATTTAATATGGAAATTTTTGTCTATTCGAATTTTGGAGTCTGGAAGACTCCCAAGAAAGCAGAATTATTTTCGTGCAGAGAATGTCTTAATATTTCTATTAGCCTCAGTTTAGAAGCAGGGGGAGAGAGTGATAGTGACTTTATCATTCCACTTCTTTGTAGTGTTGGAAGAAAATACCTCTCCTTTTGTTGTCCTTATCACATCTGAGGCTCCAGCAGTAAATAATTCTCACATGTGGCCATATTGTCTCTCAGTGGTTAGGTTCTTATTTCCATTCGAATTGACTGTATGCTTGGTTGACAGAAGGTGGAGAGGGAATAATCTGTTGAGCATCATACAGAAAGACAGAAGCACTTCTTGAGTTTTGTAGTTCTGTGGTACACTTCCCTAGGGTTTTTGCACTAAACATGAGCACAGTATACTTGGTCATGAAATCTGGTTCTCATTACATTGTAGGAGGATGTGTGGAAGTCTAGCTTATCAAATAGTTGTTTTTCTACTGAGGACATAATCATGTTTTCTAAGAAACATTTTTGCTATGTTGTTAGAGCATCTAACTAAAAATGGGTGAAGGGTTTCATTCCTGACCAGAAAGCGTATATATATTTTCCCACGGAAATGTGACATACTCTGATCAGATTTGCTGCTTTTTCTTTTGGTAAATTAGTTTTCTAGGATGGTAGTAGCGAAACATATTTACTTGATCTTTAATGATGGTCAAATGTAACATAGTAAGAAAGAGTGTATAAAGAAATGGTTTAACAAAACCAGGTATGAGTATTTCCTGCACTGGGATCGTGATACTGTTCTTCTTTAAAAAAAAAAAAAAAGAAAAAAAAGAGTTTTGGAACTGCTGTGGTGAATTAGTTTGTTTACAACCCTTCCTTGTTACACTTGTTAATAGTTTCATTCATAATTTCATGATCTTGTACTGATGGATCTGGTTTATTGCTGAAAAGGTGCTTGCCTTCAGTCATGCATGCCCCTTCCATATCCTGGTGCATGCGGAGAACGAAGGAAAGTGATCCCACTAAAGACTGAATTTTTTTTCTTCTGAGTGAGCTTTCATTTGCATCACTCCCATGACTGTGTTTGTTTAGGGCTGCATGATGCTAACTCTGGCATTCAGAAATTCAGGGATGTGACAGATAGAAGGGAGAATGTTGAGGCAACCATCCAGCAGTAAACCTCTTAATTGTATTATCACAGGCTGAGAGATCTCAGAAATTGGTGGCATACTCCTACTAGGAAAATAGAAATGTACTTACATAGAACTCTATTTCACATTATGAAGTGTGGAAAAGCCTGAAATGTTCATGACTGAAGTTATCTGGAATTAAATGTCTTCAGTCCCTGATGGTCCTGAATGGTATAGATTTTTCTCCTTCATGCTACCAGATCATAAAAGCCAATATCATGTTTGAACCTGACCTATTTTAGTGTAATAATACCCTGTTTTTTCTATCAGATCGCTCAGTTAAAGCTAGTGTCCCTTGGTACAATAATTGGAAAGAAACATTGATGGAACTGAACACATCCACAGTTTATTCAGGTATCTTTTGTGGTTGGTGCCGGTTTGCCAAATTGCCCTTTATTCCTTTCTCTATGTGCCCCATCCACCTCTCCTTACCATCTTCTACAACTGTTTAGCACTTATCTTGATGTAGATGTGTTCCTCCGTTTTTTTCCCTAAAATAAATAAATTTAAATTGCTGGGTGGTGGTTGATTTTTCTTTTAGTTGCATTTCTGCTGCTGTTAACCTAAATCGTTTGGCCTTTCCATAGAGTCCTGTGAGTGCGTAGTGGTGGAGTGAGGGAAGTGATCTGATGCTGTAAAAGCACTGCCTTGTTTGGTCCTATGGAAATGTATATGGTCACTGTTCTGTATTTCAAACACATTTTCCTGCTTCTCCATAGACTTTTTTTCTCCCCTCTTACTGGGTAGTGGTGCTTTGCAGATTGAACTATTAGCTGTACCAGAGCACACGTGTCTCTGCTATGTTGATATTCTTTCTAGTGTGTGTCTTCCTTAAAAATGAAAAGCTTTGTGACACATTACTTGTTTCTACTAAAATTTGTTGGCTGTTGACCTCTGAACTTACGTGAAGCTTGATGTTGTGACCTATAAAATGGCCAGATTTTGGTGTTTTTCAGTTTTAAACAGTAGTAAATCTTGTGCCTTCTGTTAGTAATAGCTATCATTTCGAAAGTGTACAATGACATGCTGCTAAATACTTTTGAATGCGCTGGAATACTGATATCTATGAAATCCATTTTACTTAGTGAAGTAGCTAAAAAAAAACTAAACTAACTAAACGAGAAATGCTAATTCTAATGAAGTAGACTTCTTAGTCTTAAGCTGTTACGTATGAAGAGGAACTGCCAATTTTCTTTCTTAACAATTCTGAAAAAATTAGTGAGCTACTTAAATTTCAGCTCCTCTTGTTTAATTTCCTGTAAACATATACTGGAAAACTGAAAAGCGTACAGGTCTGTATTCCCGAATGACAGTGTTGCTGTATGTTGCTGTAACGTTAAATGATGCCATATATGAAAATTTTCTCTAATACTGTTTTTATTTTGAATAGGATGCATGGTTATTTAATGTAAATGGTTACAGCCCTGAATGAATGCTGTTTAAGTTTATTGTGGATATGTTGAGGGAATTCAGTTACAATTACTAGGCTGAATTTGAAAGGGTGAGAAGTAGGTGGAGTGCATTCCTGTTTGTGGATCTGTCAGATTTCTTAAACTTCTGTGCCTGAGTTCAACGGAAAGGGAAAACTGAAATTAGAGCTTGAAACAAAAATGCAGTTAACATCTGGATAAACTTAGTATGTGGGTTAGAGGAACTGTGGATGCCCCATCCCTGCAGGCGCTCAAGGCCAGGTTGGATGGGGCCCTGGACAGCTGATCTAGTAGGTGGCAGCCCTGCCCATGACAGGGGATGGAACTGGATGGGCTTTTAAGGTCCCTTCTAACCCAAGCCGTCCTATGATACTTAAATTCTGTAATTTTTACTGTCATAGTTTAACTTTGTTTGATTTGAACCCTAATTACTACAAGGCTTTATTATACTTCTGAAAATATGCATGAGTCATTTTCTCATAGCTTGTTCTGGTAACAAACTGTATTTTCCTTTATTCAAATACTTGGAAAATATATACCATAAATTACAGAGCAGTTAGTTAGAAAGGTGATGTGTGAACACTGGAAATTTGCCTTCTATTGGTCTACTTGTAATGTGAGATGTAATGAGTAGTAGACAGAGTTCAGTTGTGTGGTGTAAGTATATCTGACTCTTCTGTGGATGAAACTGATACAAGATGGCTGGAGAACATAAGATGAAGCAAAAAGCATTAACTTAGTGCACTGGAAGATAACTGTAACGTATGAATTGAATACAGTTTATTGATATGATGTGTCTATGATATATATTGGCCAGAAAATTAAGGGTTTGAGAGGGGGCAGGAGGAAGTCAGCTGTAGGGAGTCTTCACATGAGTTTAATCAAGCAATATGTATTCTTGGTGCCTAAAAAGGAGAACAAATACATTCAGAAATTAATGTGTTTTTTCTGTATTGGTTATTGTTTTCTAGTTCGCAGGTGAGTTTACTCTGGATTCTAATATAATAAGGCAGTAACGGCACAACATTGATCTGAACTTGTAGCTTTTTAGATCTCTACTTGGTCAGCTGACAATTAAACTGTTGCTGTTTATTTTAGCTGGGAGGTGGAAGAGGACTGCTGTCAAGCCAAGTCACAATGCTTTCAGAAAGCTTCAGAAAAACTGTCAGGATAGGGCTTTGGTAATTCTTGGTTCCTTTACACCGTTAATTTTTAACTTTGCTTTTTGGTTGTTACATTCCTACAGTAGGCAAATACAATGATAGAAGAACTTCATTTTTACTTCCCCAAGCCTCTGTTTTTCGAGGGGTGGTAAGGAGTTCTTTTAAGAACTGAATAGGTGAGCCTAAATACTGAAGAAGTTGGTACTTAAGATGCTGTTCAGCTTCACAGGATTTGATTCAAAGAGTTAATTTTTCCTCCTTGTGTATATTTTGGTTTTTCCTTTTCAGATTGTTCTCTTCCTTTATTTGCCATGCAAACTTTGTCAGAGTTCGCAAGTTTTACTTTTAGGTGTAGTATTTAATGTTTCCTTTTTATGAATGACTAAACAGAAGGTTAGCTAAGTAATTAAATTTGGTATTACTTTATTGTGTATTTCAGCTACTACTCCTTGGTTTGAGTCTTACAGAGAGTGCTTTCTTCAGTCCATGCCTGCATCAGATCATGAGTTCCTAAACCACTATGTTGCATGTATCCTTTGAGTGTTACACACCTTTCAGAGAAAACTTCAAGAGCTGGCTGCAGTAATGCAGGAGACTTTGAAATTTTAGAATTGCTCTTTTTTGCCACAGTGCTTTGAAATATGTGCTTTTTGATATGTTTGAGTGTACAAGATAATTTTGTTATGAGTTCAGGTTTTTATTTGTAGTAAAACCCACACTTATTTATGTGTCAAACTGAACACTAAGCTTGTACATGTAACTTAAACTTACTCATCGTAAATTATTTTCTGCTATAGCTCTTTAGGTATCCGCTGGCTGTAGCTCAAGCACAATAAAGATCTGCGTGCCTGGGATGTACCTGCAGCATTTTATAGTGTTGCTAGCAGGTGGAGAGGGGGAGGTTGAAAAGAGTGTGCCAAAGGAAAAACAAAAACAAAAAATGGACTTTCAACTGTTCAGGGTAAAAATGAGTCTGGAAGGATGCCTAAATGTGTTCACAGCATTTTTGTTACCGTAACTTAACCCTGACTTAGTTGTCTGCAGGGATAATAAAAATATACACTGTTTTAGGTTGTAGCTGGTGTTGAACTTCACAATAAGTATAATGCTATGGGTTTCATAACACGTATTCTGTTTCTAATTACTAATTCATTACTATGAATCTATTAGTGTTCCACTGTAGTGGAATAGATACATTGGTTGCTGTTTAAGAGAAGCTTGTACAGAATTAATCTGGCAAAAAAAACGATTCTGACCTTTGGCTACTACATTGTAGTAACATTTAGAGTACATCTTGCTTTCTGTCATCTTTGATTTAATGTCTTTAGTTTGGTGAACAGATGTGGCGGAGCAGGTTGTTTCTTATTAGTGATAATGGAGTTGCATTAAGGTAAAAATTGGAATGCTTCTGCTTTTTAGTCTTAACAGGTGTTGCTATGTTTATGAATGCTGGCTGTTATTGTTGCTCAGGTGATATCTTAAGGAAGTTACAATTCTCTTTGAGCATCTGAAGATGAAGTGTGTTGGAAGTGAACTTCTGTTATCTTTGTACAAAAAACAGGTTTCGTGTGTGATCTGGATCTGAAATATTAAAAAGTATTAACTATGGTGTATCTTTAAATGTGAGTTCAGTTTCAGAACTTGAATAAAGTTCCTGTTTCAGTTACAAATGTTAGTTAAATGACTGTCTAAATACTGCTTCTACTGTGACTTAGACCAAATTCAAGTTACACATGCTTTTATTTTTATTTTACTGGCCTAAGATAAATAGGATGTGCGCAATGTTTATTTTATACACTGCCTATTTCATCGTCATTGGCTATTCCTGAGTTCTTTTTGGTTAATGTCCTTAACATGAGTTTAGGTATGCTTGTAGTTTCTTCTAGTGAACCAGAGCCTGTGGAGCAATTTCTGAAGCTGTCGCAAGAGCAGCATCGAATTCAGCATAGTAGTGAATACTCTTATCCAAAATGGTTTATACCAAACACACTCAAGTACTATGTGTTACTACATGATGTAAGCTCAGGTGAAGAGCAAAGGTAGGTCTTCTGCCTTCAGATAAACTATTTGACTGAAATGCTTGTTTTTATAAATTGCTGCTAGGATTAGACATGCAACATTATCTGTTAACCTGTATGCAGTTACCAAGGCAGTCTTCTTATAGTAGTATTTTTTTAATCTAATTTTTGTGTTATATAAGATAAAAAGAATTACTCTTGGCTTTTTGAAATAGCTTTACTGGCTCACTGAATTAGTTCTCAGAGATAGTTGGTTTTATTCTTGTGCAAGGCATCAGTTTAAAAACATGAATTTTTATTCTAAATCCTGTGGATAATAGTGTAGGGTAGTTTGTTGTGGTAAACACTTAAAATAGAATTATTTGAATATCAAGACAGGCTAGATGGTACCATTTTCTTTTTTCAGAGCTGACTCCATTTATGAGGAGATCAAACAGAGGTACGGAACTCAGGGTTGCTATTTGCTGAAAATAAATTCTCGAGTATCTAACAGAGGAACAGATGAACAGATACCAGATCCTTGGAGCCAGTACCTCCAGAAAAACTCCATCCAGAACCAGGTATTGCAGTGTTTCAAAAACAACTTATAAGGTGCATTCAGATGCCCATGGGATCGTTTCTTCTGGTGAAGAGGAGGTTCAGGGGAGACCTTATCGCTCTCTACAACTCCCTGAAAGGAGGTTGTGGTAAGGTGGAGGTCGGCATCTTCTCCCACATAACTGGTGATGAGAAGGAATGGCCTCAGGTTGTGCCAGGGGAGACTCAGGTTGGATGTTAAGAAAAATCTCTTCTCCTAAAGTGGTCAGGTGCTGGAATGGGCTGCACAGGGAGGTAGTTGAGTCATTATACCTGGAGGTTTTTCAAGAAACATCTAGATTTTATACTGAGGGACATTATTTAGCGCGGAAATATTGGTGGTAGGTGGATAGTTGCGTTGGATGATCTTAGAGGTCTTTTCTAATGTTGGTGATTTTATGATTTTAGTTGTTAAATTTTTCTTTAGTTCTGTGTATGTGGTTCTATGGAATAGGCTAATAGGTAGTCAAGCTATGTAAAATTTACATTTTTTTTAACTTGACGTTTGTGTGAGGATGTAAGGTGAGTCTTCTTCCAAAGTCACTGCAAGAGACACAGAAGTACTAGACTACCTGAAATAAGAGAATGAAAGGAAAACTGAAATAATAAATTCCTGAGGTTGCCTGCAATGGATAAAGCAGAAGTGTCCATTCATGCCTTTGTTTTGATCAATTTATTCAGTTTCAAAATAATTGTTTTTCCTACTGTCCTGTAGTTTCCTATGTGGCTCTTTTTGTGGTAATTTCTTGCAGTCAAATCTAGTCTGTCATATACAAGAGTGGAAAATGATAGTGTATGCTAGTTCAGAATATTGGTTTCTGTTTGTCTTGAAAGTCTGTATTTTTGACTTCAAGACCAAAAATGTTCCTTCTAAGTTTTGCTTTTGACTGTCTTGCCTTTCTAACTGTATATGATTAAAACATGCATGAATCATAGTTCCTTTCCAAATCTAGTTGGGACTGGTAAACCAAGGCCATTTGTAATCTGTAAGCTGTTAAGAGGGCCAGTAAGTAATGTTTCACCATAAATTAGTTTTTCTTTTCTTTTCCATATCAACTGTTCCACGTTGCATTGATTTTTTTTTTTGAGCTTGTGAGCTTGTTCAGGAATTGCTTTAGGGAGCATATATTTACTGCTGTAGGCATTGCTATGTAAGAGTTCCAATCAGTTACTGCAGCTGCTTGGCTTTAGTTGACAGCTATTTTCAGCAAACCAGAAGATACCTGCTTTTTCTGTTCTTGATTATAACTTTTATCTTTACAATAGGACGGGATCTTAAGGACTCAAACTGTTTCAGTGAATGTATGTGAACATCTAGCTGAGTGTGCTTTCTTCGTATCTAGTGAACTTAATTAGTAAACAGTAGCTGTTTATTTTTTTTTGAAGGATGTTCTTGTATTCTTAGTCCTAACTTCTTTTTGCCTTCTGGTAGGATTGCTACGAAGACTGTCCTTATACTGTCATTTCAAACAAGAATACTGATCACTTGATATCAGATGGCTTGGATAATGAAATTAAAGGTATTTTTATAACTTCCTTCAAAACTTTAATGTGATAGCTTTTATAGAGCTGCCTTGCATGCAGTAGTAATCATTTCTGAGTGGTGGTCAAGTTCTGATGTGCACTTACATGTAGTGCTACATTACAAGTGTTAAACTGGTTTGAAAATGTATTAAATTACTTTCAAAAATTATTCATGAAGATAAATGTTTCAAATCACAAGCTTAATCAAGGTACAGAATAAATGCAAGGTGATCTATAAACTGAAATTGAAAGAAAGAATAGTAACTACAAACATTGTTTTCTCTTAAGTAATTACAAATAATAATTTTCTAAGTGCACAAAGGTATGTAACCTTGTGCGCAAAACAAAACACTGTCATTGATCTACTAGATTGATGTTAATTGGGAGGTGTTCAAGGAATGTTTAGACATTGTGTTGAGGGACCTGTTTTAGTGAGAACTATTGGTCATAGGTGGACGGTTGGACTGGATGATCTTGGAGGTCTTTTCTAACCTTGGTGATTGTATGATTCTGTGGACCTCACGAGATTTCTTTTGTTAAAATGAGATGAATATTAATGTATTAGGCTTGTCTAGACTAGTATACTGTGATATAAGTTGAAATTTTTTTTCTTTTTAAAGGAGAAGAAAGGCATAGAAAATTAAAGTTTTTAATAGAAATACAGAAGCAATTGAATTCAGTGTATCCACTGTAGCAATTGCTGCACTTCCATCTTTTCATGAATGTTTGACTTTGAATTTAATGCTTTCATTGTTTTCCTAGCAGAATTTTGAATAGGGAAGGCATGGAAGGAAGTTTAATAAAAATGACATTTAAAACCACAAATATGTAAGTAACTTCATATTTACAAGGGTTTTGATGTTTCAATCATTTGTAGATGGCCTGTCAAACAACTTCAAGACTCATCCCCTTCAACTGGATCATCCCAGCAGCAGTTTGGATAGCACTGATTATGTGAAGGCTACTGCATCGTTGCAGGAATCAAAGAAATCAAACTCTGGAACGCCTCATGGTGCTTGTTTAACACTCACGGATCATGATCGAATTAGGCAGTTCATACAGGAATTCACATTTAGAGGACTTTTGCCACATATAGAGAAGACAATTCGGCAACTTAATGATCAGGTCAGTTTATGTCTTAAAAGCATTCAGTCTTGTAATCAAAATCACTAGTGGTATAACCCCAGTTATCCAGCAGTCTGTTCTGACATTATTACTTCCTTGTGCACCTAATGATTTATTGATCTTAGTGAAGGTTGTAAGAAAATTGAGGAGAAATAGTTGTAAGTTTTTGCTTGGTTTTCTTTAAAGACAAACATACTGCTGGAAACACTACCTGTACCAACAGAACTTCATGACAGAGTGGCTCATTGTGAAAGCCTGCCTGAGCTGTTACAGGGGTATTTCTTTACTTCTAAAGTCTTTGTTTCTACTAGATTATTCTAGCATGAGGACCAAAATGCTTTTTTTGTTTCAACATTTGAACACACCGCCAAAGCTAGGACATGTTTCTCCATCAGTAATTGTCTCCAGAAAAGCTACATGCTTTGATTTCCGAGGGAAATGCATGAACATCCTCAATCATGCTGTTCTGTTTGGATATCAGTAGCTGAGACTTTATCTCTCAAACTGTGTTTTTTGGAAGTCTGGTACCTAGGATTGATTCTTTGGAAGTGTGATATCTACTTAATATCATGCCTACGTTAAGGGAAGGACATGCATTAAAATTGTTCTCATCACAGTAAGATCCTTTCTTTTGTAGGTATTTCATTCTATTTGGTATTAAAGGGTTGGAGCAATTGATTGACTTAAATTAGTACAGCCAAATTACTGGATTTAGCAGTTGACTTGTACCCAAATATCAGCCTGTTAACTGAACTCTCAATTTTAACTAAATTGTCTGATTAAGCTATAGTTTTCAGTATGAGGCTTGTTGATACTACACAGCTGCCCTGATTTGAGTTCTGGGATTTTGTGTATGCTGGTTACTGTCTTACATTGTGGAAGTTTTAGGATGAAACAAAACATATAGCAAACAGCCTTATGGGTAGGAATGTAGTAATATATTCCTAGTAACTGTAGGAGAGGCATGATGTTAATGTTTTTTTTCTTAAATTACCTTTTAAAAGAGATATAGCTTTATTAGATCAGGGGAGTGGTAATTCCCTGTTTGCAGTGTGGTGGTATGTAATTCGCGTGGTGATGGGAAGAATGTTCTCTCTTGATATATATTATTTAGTGTAGATTTCAGGTTAAACCAATACCAGAAAATAGATACTCTGTAAGATTCAAGCAAGTGCATCAAATGTTTGCTTTTTTCTTGATTGAAATGTCGTAGAATCATAGAATGATTTGGGTTGCAAGGGACCTTTAAGATCATCTAGATTTAAGATCTTCGTGTCTGAAGTTTACAGCAATGATAGTTACAAACAACTAATGTTTATTGCGTAGGTGAATTGCAGCTTGAATCTGTGTAAGTGATTCACTCAATGTAGTATGTGGTTTTATTGATTTTTATTCTGCTTTTTAAGAAAAAAACCACAGAAGTCGGGAAATCTTGATAAGGCTTGGGTTTGTAGTTGGGCTTAGCTTATGTTTGTATTTCTTTTGCAGTGTAGTACTCTTAATTCATTGTCTCTTTGCAGTTAATATCCAGGAAAGGCTTGAGTCGATCATTGTTTTTTGCTACTAAAAAGTGGTTTAGTGGCAGTAAGGTTCCAGAGAAAAGCATAAATGAACTGAAGAATACTTCTGGTTTGCTGTAAGTTATTTCAGTCATTACCTTTCAATCTAAAATGGAAATGCCCCTCTTTCTTGTGAGGGAAAGCCTGTGTTAATGGTATTCTGCAAAGCAGACTGAAGCAGCAATGCTGTAAAAGACTTGGAGTGGTGGAGGGGTGCTATGCCTACATTGAATGATAAAGGTGTAGCAAGAACTTAAAAAGGATAAGAGAAAATGTTTACTGAGCCATCTTTCTGCTGTATTTACAGTGAACCTTTCTAAGGTACAAAGTACATACTTTTCAGAGTAGTATTAATAAATGAAAGAATATGGCCTCCCATAAGAGATTTAAAAATCCATATAAGTCTTTTTTGTTGTTTAAGCCATACACCAAGGTGTTCTTATGCTAGTTCATGTGGTTATGTAACTTAATCCAGTTGAGTACTGAATACGTTGCTTCTGCAGGTGCACTTTAGAGGTAAATTAAGGGGCATATCATACTTTATGTGGCTGCTTTTACACTAAATACATGTCTTAAATTTTGCCAGAATTTTCATTCTGTACGCTTTCTTATATAATTCTTCATGAATGACTATTTCTCATCTTGGAAAGAACTATTTTCACTGTCTGGTTTTCATCACCAATATCTCAATAGTTCTTGGGCTCACCAAACTCAGTGTTCCTGGAACTTGCATGCACGTTTAAATTTGTGTGCTTTGTCCTAAAGCTCATGAGCAAACTGTTGTTAATTTCCAAGTTTGTGAAGTTTTATTTTTCCTTTTCTTACAGATTTCTTTAGCTCTAGCAGTTAATAATACTGAGCAGTTTCAGTGATAACTGCATACTTGTTTTAGTGTTTCATTCAGTTATCTTTAAAAGTTAGTGGGATGGCAAATCTTGTTTTCACTGCTTATTTGCCGATTAACCAAGTAGCGATTAACATGGCAGAAAGGAAGTAGCTTTACTTTTGGTAAGGTTGAAGCAACGCTGATTTTATTCCTTTTCTTTGAATAGAAATTAAGATGAGAATAGAGTATATCTTGCTCTGTTTGTTGCAGTTATGACTTTAAATTCAGATATTTGTGTTCATAGGTATCCCCCAGAAGCACCTGAGCTTCAAATCCGGAAAATGGCAGACTTGTGCTTTTTGGTGCAGCACTATGAACTTGCATATAGCTGTTACCATACAGCAAAGAAGGACTTCTTAAATGATCAGGCAATGCTTTATGCAGCTGGAGCGCTGGTTGGTACTTTATATAACCTAAATGTATTTTCATAGCAATCTCTATTATTTGCCTGAGAGTAACAAAGTGCAATCTCTTCTCTCCACCTCCAAATCTATACGGGTTTTGCTAAACTTGCTATATCTTCAGCAAGTCCTAAGGTGCTCTCAAAACTGTTAGCTGCTGTTTTATGATGGGAAGAATTGGAGATTTAATTCTTAAAATGTGAAATACAGAAAGGAGAACATCTGTAATGCAACCTCCAGGGTAAATGGATCTTGAGTTATTAGACAAGTTTAAGTGGAAAATTTTATAGTGTTACTTTTAGACTTTAGCAAGACATTGACTTCTTGGCAAATGCATCTAACTATGGTGGTGTGCCGTTTTTTTTATTACAGAATTTTGTGGGATGTACTTTGAGTGCACCTTTAAAATGTAGTTTATCAGTAGTAGCATTCTCATTCATTAATTCTCTGTTTCTTAGTATTTTGATATCCACAATGTGTTGAAAACAGCTGTAGTGACTGTTCTGACTTGTCTTTGTAGGAAATGGCAGCAGTATCAGCTTTTCTTCAGCCGGGAGCTCCAAGGCCTTACCCTGCTCATTATATGGAAACAGCGATTCAGACTTACCGAGATATCTGCAAGTATGTTGTTTACTTTTATACTAACCTAACGAAAGATGAAATTCCTGGTGGCTTAGCTTCCTTTCCTTGCACAGCGGTAGTGACAGATAAATAAAAGATCAGGGATTGAAAACCTCTTAGAGTAAGATATGTTTGCTTATCTAGGAAGGAGAGGCATGGTGTTCTTAAGAGTACTTATTAAACTTATTTCTGGTGGTTGGACTTTTTGTCACATGATTTTGTTGGTTTGGTTATTTTGCTTGGTGTTCTGTAAACATAATACATCCTGAAACTTATTTTCTGGCTTTCACTTGTAAAAAGAAATAAATGCTTCTCTTATAGTAGGATGATAAACTTAATGGTACAAGTGTCAATACATGTTTTGCAGGGGCAGGTTTTTCATAGTTTCTTTTTGATAAATATTTATTAATGTTACTGTTTTTGCTTCAGGAACATGGTTCTGGCTGAACGCTGTGTACTGCTTAGTGCTGAAATCTTAAAAAGTCAAAGCAAATATTCAGAAGCAGCTGCTCTTCTGATTCGTTTAACCAGTGAGGTAAAACAGTAGCTTTTTCCACTTTTATTTCCACTTTCTTTTCCCCACTATTGTACTCCTCCTTTCCAAGTGCTTCTTGATGATGCTTTAGTTCTTGTTCTGGGATACTTGCTGTCCAAGACAGCAAATGATCAGGTATAAAGCTTGAAGTGAAGAAAGTTATTTATGCTGCAGGTGAAGGAAATAATGCTTTTATTCTTTCACTCACACTGTGACTTGCTTGAACTCTTTAAACACCTGCTAAATGTACGTCTAAATGACATCTCGTTATGTTTTATATGTATTGAGTTCAGTTTAAGATCTCGTTGGTTAAAAACATTAGCGTGGCTTACTATACATCTAATGAATATGATCCTACACGTAATCACAGGTTCTCAGTAGTATAAGTAACTAAGCTAAAACTGCAGCTTAGTTGCAATGAATCATTAGAATCTTACTGTGTAGGTGAAAGTTAGCCTGAACGCTTCTGTAATATTTATTGGTTTAAAGTAAGCACGGAAATAGCACCTAACTGTCCAGAAGAGGTCTTGCTATGCTATTACTCGTGTTACATTTGTATCATGATTTTTTTCAATCATCTTCTGTGTAGCTTGGTGGAAAGCCTAACTGGCAGTTAGTTCTGGCTTTGTAGCCAGCTGCCCCAGATGTGATACTTCTGAGATTTCCCCTGGAATTTATTAAGCATGGAATGAATTTGCTTAGTTCTTTAAGTTATTCACTCAGGTGTCGTTGTAGCTGTATTTTTGCCTTTTCAACTTAAGCCTGATACCAAAAATTGTATAAGCATGTATGTTATTTAAGTACGGAATTTAAATTCTGCGAGTTGTATGCAGCCATTTTACTACTTCAAATTTTATGTAATATTCTTGTGTTGCTGTTTGGCAGAAGCAAAGGGAATCTCTGTAGGTTACTGTAAAGCTGTCTCCAAGTATACTTGTAGCCCAGACACATACTTAGACATTATTGTTAACAGTAGTAGAGTTCGGTAGTGGTAAGTAGATCCTGTTTGGATTGGTTAGAGTAATATAGCTTTGCCTTGTCATGAGAGGAGGAGGTGGTAATGGTAAGAAATGTGTTACACTATAAGAAAGAATCCTTGTTCTTGTAATCTAAATTCATTAAGCTATATTTCATCCTCTGTTTTTTCTTTAATCCTATTAAAGCTTACTGTGTGTTTCTAGTATCTACAGAGGGAAGGAGGGGAAAAGGTAGAATGCTTCGGATTTGGTTTAGAAACTGTAGTGTGAATAACTGAAGAGGCAGGAAGTTTTGTCTTGCCACTCATAAAGAAGCAGGTTGATAAATCTCCTTTGGGGGAAAAAGTAGTAGCACATCTGGTTATGACAATGATTATACTTGTAACAAAGTGAAAAATACTTTTTTCTCTTAAATGCATACATACAATATTTAAATGTAAAACTTCTCAATTTTACAGCAGTTACAGCTTTTTTTTCCTGTTAGCGTTAGAGCAAGACTACAGATATATTTATGTTTATATTTGACTTTGAGGCTAATTCTCCTTTTCTCTTTTAAATAGGATTCAGATCTTCGTAGTGCGCTTCTGTTAGAGCAGGCAGCACACTGCTTTATAAACATGAAAAGTCCCATGGTCAGGAAGTTTGCATTTCATATGATACTTGCTGGCCATAGGTTTAGTAAAGCAGGACAGGTGAGTATTATCTCTCCAGATGGAAAATATGATCAATTTTTTGTACTTCATCTGAATCGCCATGTTATTATGGAAAAAGATGCTTGGCTTTTGGTGTTTTTGTGTTAGTTAGAACTATTGAGCTCAGTGATTGTCTGAAAATGATTTCTGCATTCATCTTTTACATCTGTATTTGTAGTGATGCTGAGAATCATTGACTTGAAATTTAGTGTCTTGTTTTTTGATTTCTGGGTTTCCATTTTATACCCAAATAAAAAAATCTCTTACCTTACTGTATGAAGTAGCATTTCTACTCTTGAGATGAATGAGTTGCAGAAATTAGGGTTTTGCTAACAGGTATTGGAATAATAACAAAATTTAGCCTGTTTTCCTGGTATCTTAGCTGTATGCAGTGGAGAGGTCAATGCGTATGACTAGTTAGTACACAACAGACTGGCATCTAGTTTCGACTGCTTAGACTCAGTTAACAATTAAACCATGCAAATTGATTCTACTTTCACTCATATTACTGTGTAGGCAGTTTTAACTCTGTGATAAACTCAGTTTGAATGTGTCTTACATGTTTTGTGTTTGTCTCAGTTGTGTAATAGACTCTACAGACAACTTGTTTCATTTCTTTTGAGGTTAGTCATTAGAGTTCATTTATGGAGCTGTCACTAAATACAGTCAATTTCAGTTCACTTGAGGTGAACTGTGCAGGTGCAAACCTGTTATACAAATTGATTTATATTGCAAGTCAGTAACGCAAGAATATCCAGGCATCAAAATTATACAGGGGTTTGTTTCAAAATATTTGTGCAAGGTTGCTGTTTCCACTCTGGTCCCCCCCACTCCCCAAAATAGTGAAAGTATTTCCTTACTTTGTTTTCTTGTTGCAGTAGGTTTCCTTTCTGTTAGTGTCTGACAGTAGTACTGACAAGGAGCTGTTGATTAGAGTTTTTTCAGTTCTTAATTTTTTTTTAAATCTCAGTCCTCTGACTGGAAAACTGCTTGCAATTTTAGAAGGCTTTATCTTTGTGTTCATTTAACAGCTCTCGTGTTGCTAGTCTAATTCTTGTAAGGATTCTGGTTTTCAGGAAGTGCTTTTCAGTGTTCATTGTTATAGGGATCAAAATATTAACAACAACTAAAGAGAAGACAGACTGCTGATTTGCATACTGTAATACCATATTGTAAAGTATCTGTAACGTATGTTGATGTGAAAGAATTGCTGCTTGCACGCTGCTGTCTCACCATACCTATTGGAACGTATTTTAGATTTGTTCCATCAGTGCTGTGAATAAGGGAATGTTGTTTCCTTTTTTTTTTTTAAAAAAACTGAGACTTGCCTATATAGCAAATGCATGTGCAGAAACCCTAGACTTGGGATTGAATGCCCAGGTCCTGATGTATGTACAGGAAAGTAACTGTGGAGCTGACTGGGAGCAAAACATCTATCTGTCAATGACTGGTACGATTGGTCATTTTGTTCTGTATGTACTATAGAGGGCTATTGATTAACTTGTTGTGGATTTTGTCATACATGGTTTTTTTAATTGAACAACAATTGAATGGAAATGAAAGTTCAGTTACTGAGGGAAATGTGTTAAATATAGCTATGTTTTGAAGCTTGGCAATAGAACTCTGCAACCTCTAGCAGTCAGTTCTAAAGCAACGCAGAACACTTCTAAAAAGTAGCCTTCTACTTCTAATAAGTAGCCTTCTCTTACTTATTTTAACTTACTGCCTGTTACTACTGTTTGAAAACATGAACTTTGTGCAAGCTAGTCACTGTACTGTAGGAGCCAACAGTACTTCTGTGCTTAAGTTAACATTGACCAGATACTGTGAAGTACAGTTCTGCAAACACTATGCTTAGCATAATAGGGTTGGTGGTAAGTACTTTGACTTGCTATTCAGTCATCCTGGCACTACAATTGCAATGTTTGATTAATAATTTTATTTGCTTTTTCTTGCAGAAAAAACATGCCTTACGTTGCTACTGCCAAGCCATGCAGGTTTACAAAGGAAAAGGCTGGTCTCTTGCAGAAGATCATATTAACTTCACTATTGGTCGCCAGTCATTTACACTTCATCAGCTTGATAATGCTGTGTCTGCCTTCAGGCATATTTTGATCAATGATAGTAAACAACCTCCAGCTCAGCAAGGAGCTTTTTTAAGAGAGTATCTCTATGTTTATAAGGTAAATAACCTTTCTTTTAATTCCTGGAGTGGTCAGCAATTCTATTTTCAGTAGTTCTATATTATGTTCCTGAACGATTTTGTCATACCTGCTTTATGCCAGTGTCATTTTTTTTTTTTTCCGGTTGATACGTTTATTTTTTTCTCTTTAGGTTTCAAAAAACAAACTTGCTGTATCTCATGTGTGCCTTAAGTTCATTGCTGTTGGAGTATTAGTGTGACTCCTTGAATGTGTTTTTACTCAATTAGTGATTCATGTTGAAGTTCATGGCTGAATTGCAACTTGTGACAGATCTCACCCTTAGAGGAAAGGGATCTGTTTTGTTTTGATTTCCTTATATATATGATTAATTTTTTTGATATTAAATCTTTTTTAAAGACTAGATAAATGTGTTACTTGCTGGTGCCACTGATAAGATACTTGGTTTTGATTCTTATGATGCCTGTTATCCCCTTTACTAAGTACTTCCTATCCACGTTGTAGTAAAATTAATCTATCTTAAACTGTTGAGTGAATAGTTGATTTAATGTGAAAGTTCATGGGTGTTTTTGCATTGTAGCATTTAGTAGTGGTAACTCCACACAGCTTGCGGCCTTGCAGCTGCTTTCTGTCTTTTCAAACCTATAAATAGGATTTGTCATGTTTGCTAACTTGTGGTAGACCCTTCTTGATTTAAGAAGTGTTTAAGTGTGTTTAAGCCCACAGGTCAGCTGTGCTGAGAGTCTGTATAATGGTGGTAGTATAGTGAACATATCTTTTCAAATCTGGTGTTAGACAAGCTTTCTATCATTAAGTTTGCAACAGCCATGGATCCACGACAGTGATTAGAGTACTGGATTCAAATATTCTTTTTTTTTTTTGGTAAGGACTTCATGAGCTTTAAGATACTACTGAGAGAAATTATTATTTAAGAATGTTAAGGCAAAATGAACTCTCAAAGCAGTTAGTATGAAATAAATGGTTTCAATTAAAAGTACTTACTGCTTAAACACTGAGTGTGTAAAACTCAAGTCTCTTTATCTTTTAAACACTGGCAGTGTGCAGCATGTACGTCAGATACTTATATAATGATATGACACTGGTTTCCTCTTTTACCCCAGAATGTAACCCAGATGTCACCTGATGGTCCCTTACCACAACTTCCTTTGCCATATATTAACAGCTCAGCAACACGTGTTTTCTTTGGGCATGATCGAAGACCGGCAGAAGGTTAGAAAATTTTTTGTAAACAGGTTCAAATCCTTTATCTATAGAGCTAAAGTATATGTACGTTCTTCTTAGAAGACCTGTTGTTACATGAAAACTAATGAAGCAAGGTAACTTAATCAGGATTTCAAAAATAAAAGCTGCAGCTTGTTATCAACTCTCTGAACATCTTCAGACTTCCTGTATGGGTATGGACTCTACATAGGCAAATGTGCTGAATTCCGTTATTTTTCATAGCTTGTAGACTTCAATGCAAGCCTGTAATGAACTTCATGAAATGGATTTATAATGCTTTAGCAAATGCGAAGTGCTAGTGCCAGTACTAGAAGTTACCTTTCAGGTTAACTTTCTCCAGGTTGAAGTGTTTGAAACACTATGATTCCTGAATGTAAAGCATATTGAGTGGAAATTCTTTTGTAGACTGGGACTGTATGCTGGCAAAAGGTGAAAACAAACTGTAAGCTGAGTATACCACATGGCATGCTAGAATCATGAGATTTCACAGTTTGCAAATGAAAGTGTACTTAAATCATCAGTATTGTCTTCCATACATGCATTTCAAAATATCTGACAATCCGGTGAGTAGTTGAATGATGTGGGAAATGATGGTGGTTGAGAAAATAATTTTTAACAGTACCTATCAAATTGTTAGTGCAGTCCTCTATGCAACTGTTGAGTACCACTCCTTGCCTTATTCTTCCTAGGTGAAAAGCAAGCAGCAACTCATGTAAGTCTGGATCAGGAATATGACTCAGAATCATCACAACAGTGGAAGGAGCTTGAGGAGCAGGTTGTGTCTGTGATCAACAAAGGAGTAATACCTTCAAACTTTCAACCAACACAGTTTTGTTTAAATCGCTATTCAGATAACTCTAGATTTCCACTTGCTGTGGTAGAAGGTAAAGTTGGGATTTATTCATTTAACTCACTGTATTCCTGAATTTATATTTGTACAATGTTTCCTGTACTGTTGTAGATTGAAACCAAAGTTTTTATGCAGTTGGCCTTTTGAGTTAATTTTACTTTCAGATTGTGATGGGGGTAGCTTATTGCCATTATCTTCTTGCACTCCTTTAATAGAACCTATAACTGTAGAAGTCTCCTTCCGAAACCCGCTGAAGGTTCCACTTCTGTTGACTGACCTTTCGCTGCTGTGGAAATTTCAGCCAAGAGACTTCAGTGCTAAACGTGAGGGAGAAGCAAAAGATCTGGTAAGGAAAAGTTTTGTCTTTTTCAACCTAAACCTGACAACTACATTTATGGAATTTAAGTTTTCAAATTCTCATAGTGTAAGAGCAGCCGTTTTAAGTGTAAATTTAAAAGAGGGGGAGGAGGGAAGTTAACTACTGTGAATTTTTATGCATCACTTAAATTTTCCCATATCCACAGGACGCAAGGCAACCAACTTAACATTTTTTTGGTAATGAGTATTGTAAAGCCTAATGCAAAGCAAAATACTTCAGCATTTTGTTGTATGTGAGGTGTATCTGTTAAACCAAAATAGGCGCCTTGACCAACAGAAATGACTGGCAGAGTTAATGAATGTTTTTATGTAAGCTTCTTTCTTATGCTCACTACATTGAATGTAGTGAAGACTGTGTGCTCTGAGAAATGGTGCTGGTGCAACACAGGAACATCTAGATACCTCTACTAGAATTTAAAATTGATATTTTTTAGTGTTTTGAGTGGTCTACTAATTATTGTTTCGCACTTAAACTAATATTGTCAAAACTTCCCTTTTAAGGACTCTTCTAAATACCGTATTTTTAAGATTTTAATACGTTCTAATACTGAGTATTACAATAAAATTGTTAATAAAGTGGGCTTTTAAGCAAAATTTAGTGTAATGTAGTGATCTGTAGACATGCTGCAGGTTAGACACCTGAGGTTTCATATGACTAAGTCTCAATATTACTGTATGTCTGCCCTTCTATTCTGGTCTATACTACTACTGCACTGATACAATAAATACTTCTGTAACAGTGAAAATGTAAGTTTGAGCCATTCCTAATCACCAGTAAGTCTTAAATTTCTTTCTCAAGTAAATGTTGGCTGAGTTCTCAGATGCTACTTCAATTCAGAAAGCCAGTCTGCTATTTGAAATACGTGTGCTTTCTTTTTCCTTGAATGTTCTAGAATACTGCAAGGAATAATATTTAATGATGCTTTTTCTGCTCAGGAGTAATATCTGAAAAGGTTTTTCTTTTCAGGGGACATGTGATGATGATATGATAGGAACAGAAGCAATAGCAGAATTTCTAATTAATAGCGAGGAGACAAAAATGGTAAGTTCTGTACTTTATTCAATACTGAAAAAGACCGTTTTTAAAACTTTGAGATAGGGTAGAGTTCAGACTCGCAACCTGAACTCATGGTAAACTTTGGGAAATGTTACTGATGTGTGAAGAACTGGATTTTTTTAAATCTTATCAATGTATATAAATATCCGAAGGGAAAATGTAATAGGATAAGAGGCAGTGGGCGTGAGCTGAAACATGGAATGTTCTGTCTGAACATCAGAAAATACTTTGTACTCTGCAGGTGACAGAGCACTGGCACAGGCTACCCAGAGAGGTTGTGGAGTCTCCCTCAGAGATATTCAAAACCTAACTGGGCAAGCAGCTCTAGGGGGCCCTGCTTAAGCAGAGTTGTGGGACAATATGACCTCCAGAGGTCCCTTCCAACCAAAGCAATTCTGATAATCTGCCTCTGATCAAGTTCTCTTTGTTACAATTTAGGATTATTTCCTAATGTAACAGACACTTCCCAATAAATGACTTAGTTATTGTGTGTGGTTGCATCTAATGCAGCTGTGAAGTATCAAAAGTAACCATGAATCTCTTTAGTAATTGGACATTTAAATGTAATAATATTTTTTTAGTAGCAACAACAACAAAAATTTAACATATCTCCACAGGCGAGACTAAAGCTCTTTCCCCATCAAACAGGGGAGCTACATATTCTGGGAGTCGTTTATAATCTTGGCACTGTTCAGGGTACTGTGACATTAGATGGGATAGATCCTTCTATTGGATTACAGACAGGTAAGTACGTTATGCCCTCAAGTGTGTCTCTGGAAAGGGGAAATGTGGATTCTCTGAAGTAGAAAGGAATTCTGTTTAATGTTTGACTATTTTGATGCAAGGTCTGTCCTCGGGTAAAGACACAGAAGTGGGAAATAACTGGAACAGGAGAATAATGAATCGACACCTGTAGGAATCCCATGAGAAAGGAAATAACTTCTGCCAAATGCATTCTTGTGTTACTTTTAAAGCTATGGAAATTCTGAATCTTTTAAATCAAAATTCAAACATTCCATCTAGGATATCTGTAACAAGTTTTTACTCCTTTGCCGTTTTTCTCTTTTTTTCCCCCCTACTTTGTTTCAACTTTTGTCTCAGTGTTGCACTAAAGTTCTTGGTGTAGATAGTGACATTAAATTTAACTGAGTTCTTTTTGTTTTCTTTCCTTTATATTAATCTTTAAATGTTTTAATTGCATGCTGCTTAATCTACTTTGAGACGTTCATCTGACACTAAAGAAAATTTAGTTCTTGGATTAAATCAAGATTAAAGTACATACTTGAAAGTGTCTAGAAGAAACAATGAAGCTTGATTAGCTATCTCTGAAGTGGAAATCTTATGGCTAAGTCTCTGGAATAAAAATCATTTGAAGAGTGGTGGCTTATTTTTGAAAGGAAATGGTTGATGCTATTTTCTGATTTGGAAATTAGGAAATTAAATAAATTAATCCCATTCACTCATCCTTTTTTCCACTCTATCTGGGGTTCCTATTCTCTTTGCTGCCAGAATTGTAAACAATTATAGTCAAACTTAGCAGGCAGAGTTAGTCTACAACGTGTATCTGACTCACTTAACTTGCAGTAACAATGCCTTCTGTGTCACAGTAGTTCTTTGTCAGTGATGCAGCTTAATCATTGAATGCTGCGTATTCAGTGATCCCCCCCAAAAAAATCAGAGTATAGGAAGGAAGTTCAGAAAAAATTACTTTAGGTATTAAAAAAAAAAGCTTTTAAAAATTCTTTCAGGGAAATTTGTCTCCAATGGATTATCTGTACGAGGGCGACAAGACTTAGAAATCCAAGGGCCTCGACTTAATAACACAAAAGAAGAAAAAACATCTGTTAAGTATGGACCTGATCGACGTTTAGATCCCATTATTACAGAAGAAATGCCTTTGTTGGAGGTATGCAGTTATTTTTCTATTAATAGTTTTGAGCAAATTGCTGAATCTAGAGCTAGTATTTCAAACAACAAATTCATAAACCTTGTTAATGTTTAAATTTTTCCTGCTAATTTATGACCTCTTAATGCCAAGTCTGTGTTTTGTTTTCCAAGGGGAGCTTGAAGCCTTCCAATTAATTTTATTCTGAAATTGTCACAGTCCCTTTAGAATGTTTAGTTTGCAGCTTTTGTAGCCGTATTACTGTGGGATGTAGGCAAGAGGCAAATATGTTTTTTTTGGTTTGTTTGCCATAAGTCCAGAATACTTCAAGTTGGTTAATTAAAACAGTGGTTTTTCTTCCTAGAGTTGTTAGAGTGGTCTACCTGGTTAATGACAGCACTTATTTTCGTGTGCTACTTTTTTATGCCTATCTGTAATTGGGTACAGTGTTAAGATTTTTTTCCTCCTGTTCTCTCCAATACAGGTGTTCTTTATAAACTTTCCTACAGGACTTCTTTGTGGAGAAATCAGAAAAGCATATGTAGAGTTTGTAAATGTAAGCAAGTGTCCTCTTACAGCGCTGAAAGTTGTGTCCAAGCATCCAGAATTTTTTACTTTTGGTGGAAATACTGCTGTTCTAACGCCACTGAGTCCTTCAGCATCTGAGAACTGTAGTGCTTATAAGACTGTTGTGACAGATCCTACCTCTGTGCGTACGGCACTGTTGTCTTCAGCTTCTTCTGTAGACTTTGGGGTTGGCACAGGAGGTCAGCCTGAGGTAATACACGTCCCACTTCCTGACTCAATTCTTCTTCCTGGAGCATCAGTACAGCTGCCAATGTGGTTACGGGGACCAGATGAAGAAGGAGTTCATGAAATAAACTTTTTATTTTACTATGAAAGTATTAGAAGACACTCAAAAATGTGGTAAGTTATCTACTCTTTTCCTGTCCTACTCATTAAGCTGTTAGTAATAAATACGTAAGCGCAAGCTTTAAACTTACTGAGTTGCAGTGAAGATGTTCATGTGGCTTGTCTATAATTTTTTTTACAGCCTTGTCTGATTTTTATGTGAAGTTTGATTTGCAACTTGTAGCTTCTTTTTGGAATATTCTTGGGACTACATGCAGTTGTTGAGTTTGATACAAGCTAGCAAACAGTATTTGCATTGAATTGAACTTCACTTATTACTTATTCCCAAGTTCTACCCTTGTCCCAAGCTATGAAGGCTCAGGAGAACTTTTGAGAAATCTGTTCTTCAAAGATTCTGGAGTAAATACTTATTTGTTCAGAAAGTGAAGACATCAACATTTAGGAAGCCATAGCATAGTTTTAGCAAACAGATAAAAAAATGAAGGCTGTCTTCCTCCTTTCTTCAACTCTTCTATACTGTTTTTACAAGACTAACTTTACAGCTGTGAAGTTCAAAGCTGGAGCTGAAAATGAAGTTTTAACAAGTTTTATTTAGTTTTCAGCCTTCTAGGAAAACTGGTTGCAGACTTAATAAATGTAATTATTTAATTTTCTGGGCAGTAATTTTAATACGGAGCTGTGTGTTAGATTTGTTTGTTGGAAGAAATGTGCCTCAGCCTGCATTAAGTAGTAGCATGGACTAGGAGGAATGCGTCTGTAGGGTTGGGACTGGCGACCTGTCTGCCATAGTATACAGATTCAGGATGATGGTGCCTTAGGTTAGCTGTAGTCCAGTGTACTTAACGTCAGCTTGTGGCTGGAGCTTGTTTTCCAGGTTAGCTCTGACAAGGAAGCCAAGCTCATTGCAAGACTGCTTCATTATGTAAACTAAAGCAAAGTAAGCTGAAGATGGTCAAGAGTAGGTCAGCATATTCCTGGAATCAGATTACAAGTCTGTCCTTCATCATTCCTTCAGACTTAAAATTGGCGTTTCAGAATATGTAGATGAATTTTCATTTGGCTTTATGCTCTGTTTCCTACAGGTTAGTTTATCGGTTTTCTGTTTTTAAAAGAATGGAGCTTACTTCTCCTTTGATTTCATAGAATTCAGCAAGTGAGGTGTTTGAGAGATGAAATATGGTTACATAGAGACTATATTCCCCACTGTATGGAAGTTTCTAGGGAGACTTTAATGATGTGATATTGTCTAATAATAGTTCTGTAGACTGACCATGATTCTTTAATTTTCAAAAGGTGGTTTAATTTGTGCCACTTGTAAGCTATACTGACACCTATATATCTCTGAGGATTGTCTGCAAAACTTCTAAGCTTATTCTATGGATTGTGACACTGTATGAAATGTAGGGTTTTTCTTTGCCCTTTTGAGACAGAAGTATTGCACTCACGTATTTAACAGACAGTACATGTCAAATGTATACACACTTCTGTTTCCATATGGATGTTACTGTAGTGAAAAAGCCTGTGTTTTTATGGTGTCCAGGAATGGATGTTTACTCATTTTTAGTAATACAGGAAGATAACTTTTAGGAAGGTCTTGCTGGCCTCAGGGTTGAGTGCCTCTGGAAAGAGACGGAATAGTGGTGGTTCTAAAAGTAAACTTTGAAAATTCTCATTTTGTCAGAATTTGTTGCACACTTCCAAGAGCTTTAGTGCATGTTTCTGCAGGAGATGTGACTTAACTAGTGGGCCTTCTATGGTTTATTTGCTGGAAAAACTGTATTTTGTGGTGGCATTAAATGGCCTAATTGCTTCCCTGTGTCTTACCTGAAATATTCACAAGCTGTTTTTCAATGGGATATCATGAAACCACCATTTCTCCAGTATTTTGAGCTGGATAAGAATCTGTATATTTGATAGATGCCTATCCAATGCAGTACGATTGTTTAGCTTTCTATCAAAAGCGTATAATAGAAAAAGGTCTTCTTGGTGATTGAGGGGAAATAAATTGTCTAATGACCTTAATATTGATGAGAAATGTAAAAGCTGGACTTGATGAGGTGTTCTAGACAGCAGTCCTGGTTCTTCAGAATGTCTTTTTTTTCCTCTTTCCCACTTCCTAGTCATAGAGTACTAAGGCACACTGCAGTTATTTGTACTAGCCGGTCTCTGCATATTCGAGCTACTGTCTGCAGAAGTAATGCACTTGAAGATGAAGAAGGCAAAGGGGATAATATGTTGGTGTTTGTGGATGTGGAAAATATCAATACTGTAAGTTCTTATTTTCAATCGTGATACTGTTCTTCAGCATGTGTAAATGTCTCCAGTGGAACCAATAAGTAATGGAAAGCTTTTTTTTGTGCTACAACTTTGGAAATATTAAGTAAGCCGTGTATACTTAATCGTTCCAATTAATGTTAGTGCTTTCTTTCCAGTAGAAAGCTGTGTCTCAAAATTCTCTTTGGGAATCTGCTATAACTGTCTCTACCCCTAAATGTATGTGATCTCAAGCCTTTTTCTTTCAGCTCCTTTGGAAGATAATTCCGAAGTCATGGATGTTTTTTATGTTCATGACTTTCAAAATAGCTCTGAACAAGACAGTCTGCACTGCTTCTCTCTGTGCTGCACTGTCAACAGAATTAGTGAAAACCTGAAGGAACCTTCTGTGTTTATATTTATTAAATCTCTTGAACAAATTTTTGCAAGTATCCAAATACAGACATCTGCCGCGGTCTGTTGGCTTACCAGATGACGATATTTCAGTTTTTCTCACCATGATGATTCAAACTTACTGTAATCTCCTTCTTTCCATGAAAGTAAAACAACCCTGAATGTTGTTTTTCATTTTATATATATGTATATATGTAGAAATATAATATATATATATGTATGTATATGTAATAAAAATCCTGAATTACTGGGATTTAGGGTCTTGCAAGGATGCTGACATGATCTTAGAAACTAAATGCCCTTGTGGACAGTGGTCTCTGCTGGAGGCTTTTTTCTTTTAGTAGTCGCTGTAATCTAAAATGCCACCTTGAGGGAATTTTTCTTTGGGATCTTCTTTCTTTCTTTGTGTAGTTTTATTCACCAGAATTAAATTTCTGTGGTTGTTTCACAGTGTAGTAGATCTTCAATCCCTTCTTGTTTCTCCTTTGTACTGTATTGCACATGATTTGAAATATGGAGTTAAATGGAGATTCCAGCAGTGCCATTTTGTGACAAATGCTTACTTTGCGATGAAGAACATGACAACTATGACTGACCTTATCTGACATCATTTGTTTCCTTCTTAGAGTGAGACTGGTGTTAAAGAATTTCACATAGTACAAGTTTCAAGTAATAGTAAGCACTGGAAGCTTCAAAAATCTGTTAACATCTCTGAAGACAAAGGTGTGTATTCCTAGTATCAAAAGGACAACAAGTCCAACTTCTGCCTGATGAGAAAATTAGTTTTACAAGGAGCTGAACTTTGAGAATAACTCAGTTGTAAAAGTTGTATGTCCCTTTTGAACATATTAAAGTGACCTTAAACTTTAATTTAAAGAAATAGGCTTAATTTGCAGGTCAATTATTTAGGTGGTGTAGAGAAGTACATGTCTAGATTGACTGATAAGTTGCTGCACAGGGGTAACGTTTCACAGCATTCCTTTACTTTCATTTATTTATATCATCATTGCATTTAACTGATCAATAGCATATTTGACAAGTGCTCTATTCAGTTATTAGAAATATGACAGAATTGCTAGTACTGTGTATCCTGCCTTAGCAATATAATTGTCTAATTTTTGAAAAGACAAACGCAGGTAGCAAAAAAAGGCACCTATTAACCATATCTAACAAATAGTATCTTTTTGTGTATGCTGATGCTTTTTCTACTTAAAAATGAATCTAGATATGTCATCTTCTTGCATTAATGATGACAGTGAACTAGACATTTTTCTGTCATCTTTTTGTTCGTTCTTTATTTCTCAGCATCTCTGTTATTTATTACATCTTATGTTTTGCTCCAGAAGTAGGTGGGATAGGTTAGCAGAAGATCATTTGCTTGAATAGATGTGAGTGTGATCAGCGTGTTCTTTATCTGTGAAGATCAAAGACTGACTTGTTAGGAGGGGATTCTATGTGATTATATTGAGGGGCAAAAAAAAAAAATCTGCTACTTTTTCTTTCAGACACTAAACTTGCTAGTAGAGAGAAAGCAAAGTTGTGCTTTAAAGCAGCGAGATGCAAAAACTCAGAAGGTAAGTTTTTCTGAATATGGTAACATTTATGAAAGGAATAGTCAATGTTATGTTGAAATTGTAACGTGTCATGATGCTGAGAGGATGCTTTCTTTTTTTATCCCGTAGAAAATTACACATTTGCAGACATCGTCTTTGGAAATGAACAGGCAAGTGAACTGGTGCAACTACATACTTGTGCAACTATCCTAGTGAAAGCCTCTTTTTAAATGCAAAAACACGAACAACTCTACTTTTACAAAGAAGATTATAGGGTAGTTTGGTATTTTTGGTTGCTGACTCAACAGTTGAAGTCTTAGGAGTGCATTGAGATGCTAGATTTTTTCCTTCTTTTCCAACTCTCAAGAACAGTTCTCTAGTAGTTATCTAGTAGAAATCTATGAATTTTGTTTTCTATTGCTTTTTCTTAATGATCTTTTTACTAAGATAAGTTTAAACATATAACTCCAGATTATTGTGAAAATTTGGAAACCTCAGGTAGGTACCAGAATTCCAAAGCCGCCTAATTTAGGTTTCAGTAAGTTCAGGTAGTCTGTTTCTCTGATTTATTGAAAGATGGTTGAAATCACAAGCTCCCATGCCCTGCTCTTTTAATCTGTGTAAGCAAGGAAGGGTCTCAGTAAAAATCCTTTTAGCAAATACTCTTGGTACACAGAATGCTTTTCTAAAACCTGAGAAAATAGAACATTGGTATCAGATCAGAAATCTACACTAAGACAGATGTGGTTAGTTGGATGTCAGTAGTAGATTGCTTGTTTTATACTGTATATGTTTTCTGTATACACATCTGACTTTCAAAAGTTAAAGAAAAACTGCTTACTACGTACAGTCTGAGTTTAGGACTAAAAAAACTGGATAAGCTTCCCTAATGAACTTCAACTTTCTTGTAAGAAAAGGTTCTCTCCACTGGGATGTTGTGGAGGGGTCCCTCCTTTCTAGCGAGTTATGCCAAAAGTAGTTAATTTTCTCATTGGGTGTGAGTATTCTGCTGATGCAGAAATTAGCAGCTCTGCAACAGCATATTTTTGAATTCCTGATGCTTTTTAAATGAAAGGATTATGAACCTAAAGTTTCCTTACCGTGTTTTTGCCTAAGTAGCATTGCTGTCAGTCTTAAAACCACTAGTATCTTAGCAAGCTTTTGGTGTTTGAAAGTGCTTAGCACAAGTGATGACAGCCTAGTACTTCTGGCTGGGCTGCTTATAACATGGAATATACTCTGCAATCTGTGATCTTCGTTATTGCTAGCTAGATGTGCATTCCTAACTCTGGTAAATGCTTCTAGTTAACTAACCTGGGGAAAATATTATAGCAATAATGATTTGCATGTGAGTTAACCTGGAGGGGGCACTCCAGCTTTCTTTGCCATACTTGATCGTGTAGTGGCATGTCTGGAAATAATCGAAGACCTTATTTTTAAGTTGAGTCCTTGTGATTTTAGGCCAATGGTCTGTAGCTGTATTCCATTATGTTTCGTTGGAGGTGTTGCTACACAGTGCTGACCTCTGAAAAAGGGCAGGCATAGTAACCAAAATGTGTGGCATCCTCTAGGTTTGCAAAGAGCTGTTTAAGAACGGAACTGAAATACTATGAATTCTGTTAAACTATAAACTTGTGTCAGTTTGCATCCTGTTCTGAGAGCTTTGTCTTTTTTCTTGCAGATAATAAGTTCAGCCAGTCCATGTGCAGACTTCTTTTTTCAGAGCTTATCCTCCGAGTTGAAAAGAACTCATGTACAGTCTCAAACTCATGCATCTCAAAGGGCTGTGAAGCAATCATTTGATGAGGCAGTCAGATTGATACAAAGGTGCAGTGAAGTGGACTTGAACATTGTTGTACTATGGAAGGTATGTATTTTTGTAAGTTTTGCAGAATCAGGTTATGAAAGTAGATAGAAAATTTAATATGCATCTTGAACTTTCAAGTGTGCTTAGAGAAATTGTCTTCAGTTTTGTATAAAATCAGTCTAATGAACTGAAGTGTTGGTAAGCAGACATGGTCTTAATACTTTTGGTTTAATAACTATACTTAAATGATTTTTCCAATGTCCTCAATGCTTCCAGGCTTCCAGTTCTGCTTTCAAGTCTGCTTGAAAGAGGAGGACCCAATTATTCAAAATGCAAATATTGTGTATGGCAGTTAGCATTCTGAACCTGAGTTAAGTGTTTACAAAGTTAAAAGTATAAAGATAGATATGTAAGTCACGCTAGCACATTCCGCTTCAGGAGAAAGTCAGTAATTCTGTATTATGAAACTTAGCATTTTTTGAATTTTTTTTGTCTGCTAATATCTTTCTCTGTATTTCGTAGGCATATGTTGTGGAAGATAACAAACAGCTTATTTTGGAAGGCCAACATCATATTGCCCTTAACACAGTTGGGAAGGAAGCGTTTTCATTTCCTCAAAAGCAGGTAATCTACTATGATTTTTTTTCTTAGTGAGTGCTTTTTTTCCCCCAAATGGGCTTGATGTGCCTTCTTCTAAATGGAAACAAGCGGAACCACTTTTTGTAAAATATAACGTAAAACTCGAGTAAGGTGCAACTATTCAGTTGTTTAATTAACTGCTCTGTGTTATTTCAGACTGGATCTAAAAGGTTATTAGTGGTATTATGTCAAGTTAATAGTAAAATGATGGAATTATTTTAAGAGTTACAAAAATTAAAAAATTATAAATTCTTCTACACAACTTCTAATTGAAGATCTTTAATATCTTAAACAAAACAGCAGAGGCACTGGGGAAAGTAGCAAGGCACTGGAAGTTTCATTGGAATATATAAACTAGTAGTTTGCTATTTCATGTTAAATTTTTATAGCCTATTTGCTTATATAAAGAAATTAACATCTGTAAGAAACTTCTGGGTATCTCTTGGTATGTGAAACAGTAATAACTATGGAAGGTAAAGATAAATTGGTGTAAAAGCATGTATGTCAGACACAATTTTTGCATTAAAATGACTCATATGCAGAACAAAACTTGTTTAGTGTTCTGCTAACCAGTGTAATGCTGCTCTTTCTTGCTTTGGTGCCAGTTTCCTTATGTCTTTACCAGTGTTGCAAACACGTGCAGTTTTCAGTCGGTTCTTCGATAAGAAAACCCTAAGACAAATGTGACTCTCTATGAAGATTGTTTTGTGCCTTAATAGTGAATTACTCAGATCTCTGAACCTGTTCATTTGGCTTAGGTTCATAAGCCTGTATTTATACCATTAAGATTTTCCTTTTAGTCCTTTTGTACTATGGAATAGATTGGATGGGACGTGTAGTTTGAGCTAAACTGTCTGCTGTTATTTCTTACTGGGGGGGAAGGAAAATCAAGGTTCAGTTTCTAAAGAGGATTTTCTTTCTCTTGCAAAAGCAACAACAGAAGCCTTTGCATGTGTGAACTCAAGCTATGCTAAACAATATTTTACTGTGTTGGTCTAATGATATCTACTCATTCTGAAACTATCATCTGTCTCAAGATGTATGTAGAACAGTCAATTAATACTATAAGTATCTGAAGTGAGGAGGTAGAATGCTGTGGACTACTGCTCCTGATCTCATTGAGGTCTGGTTCTAGCAAATGACTGGGGAAAGAAGCCATAGGAATGAATCACACTTGCATCCTAAAACAAACATGGCATTGAACATTAGACATGCTAGGGATGGGGTTTTGCATTTTTTTATTGATTGTATCTAAGTACTAGATGTCTTCATTGAATTTAATTGCTTCAGCGTAAGTGAAATGAATCCTGCCACCAGCAACAGGGTCAGGATGTATCCACAGTTCATTTTGAGGGTTGCATGCTACTGTTTTACAGATTACAGACCCTATTCTCAACAGTATTGTTGTTACCACTACAAATAGAAGCTGCATTGATTAATGTATTCACTTTAAGTGTAAGGAACTGTTTTTTTTCAGAACTTACTTGGAATCATTCTGTGCCTTGGAAGCAGGAATCTTTCTGTACTTCATGCAGTTGAAATTCAGTTTATGTAGAGTATGGTGGTTGTTTTTTAGTAAATGCTTAATTCCCATGTCTTGTGGTAACCAAAGTTGATTTTGAACTTGGAGTTCAAGAACTTGTAATCTCAGGACTGCTGAGGACTGAGAAGTCTTATGTATTCACTTTTTCCTTTGGCATTTTTATGTCACGAGGAGAGAAAACAAATTCCTCTGAGATGGAAAACGAAGTATAACCATAGAATCATCTAGGTTGAAAAAGATATTCAAGATCACCAAGCTCAGTCATCAACCTGACCTACCAAGTCCTGTCACTAAACCATGTCCCTTGTTGCCCTATCCATGCATCATTTAAATACCCCCAGGGATAGAGATCGCACCAGTTCCCTAGGCAGCCCATTCCAGTGTTTGGCCACCCCCTCTGTTAAGAAATTCTTTCTGACATCTAATCTCATGCTTGCTCTGTACAACTTGAGACCATTTACTCACACTGTCATTTCTCAGTTGGGAAAAGAGACTGACACCCTCCTTGCTAAATCCTCCTTGCTAGTAGTTGCGGATAGTGGTGAGGTGTCACCTCAGCTGCTGTTTCTCCAGACTAAACAATTCCAATTCTTACAGCCACTCCTCATAAGTCTTTTTTTCTAGTCTTTTCGTCAGCTTTGCTTTCCTCTGTACAAACTTGAATAATTCAACACCCTTCTCTTGTAGTGAGGAGCCCAAAACTCAACACAGTATACAAGGTTTGGTCTCTCTAGAGCTGCATACAAAGGGGCAATTGCTTTCCAAGTGCTGTTGACCACACTATTTCTGATAAAGGTCAGAATGCCATTGGCCACCTTAGCCACTTGAGCATACTTGCTGGCTCATACGTAGCTGGCTGTTGACCAGCACCTACAGATCCTTTTCTTTTGGCCAGCTTTCCAGCCACTCTTTCCAAGCGTGTACTGGTGATGGTATGACTCAGCTGAAGGACCCAGCATTTTAGCAGTGTTGAATGTCATGTGACTGGACAATTCATCACTTCAAGTTGTCCGTGCACCTCTGCAAAGCCTTCCTACTCTGAAGCAGATCAGCAGTCCTGACTTAACTATCTGGAAACTTATTGAGAGTACTCTCAATCACATCATCCACAATAAAAATGTTAAACTAGCCTGAAGTCTGAGCTGCTGGTGACTGGCGAATGGTTGAATTGTGTTCCATTGACTATGACTCTTTGAGCCTGGCCATCCAGCCACTTCTTCACCTAGGAAACTGTGCACTTGTCCAAATTACAAGCAGTCAGTTTCTCTTGAAGGAGAAACTGGGGGCAACAGTGCCAAATGTGTTGCTAATATCCAGATAACATCCACAGCCTTTTTCTCATCTACTAAACAGGTCAGATTTTCATAGAAGATCGGGTTAGTCAGGCAGGACCTGCCTTTTATAGACCCATGCTGGCTGCTTCTGATCAGTTGATTATCTGGTATAATAAATGATTGAGACTTTGCTGCAATTAAATACATAGAGTGAGTGAAGTAAGAAATTTAAAGAATCCCCAAAATAGGATTAAATTAGGCTATGCTAGAGGAAATAACGTGCTTCATCATGTTAATGTTTGCATATTCTCTTTGGGGTACTTTGCTCTTGAATTAAGGTTACCCAAGCAGTGAAATGGGATGAGAGAAATCCCGAATTCAAACTGTTCTTCTGACTTAATGTTTTCGGTATGTGATTTCCAGACTTGCAACAAACAGCATCTTTGTAAATCTGTGTTCATTCCATGCTAGTCATCCAACAGGGTTGGAAACTAGACTGAGTGTCTTGGGCTAACGTTATAGAAATTATCTGTTTTCTGAGGATTAGACAGCAGAGGGAGATGGAGATGCATGCTTTTTACTACTTCTTTGTACAGTGATAAAGAGCTGCGCAGTTCTTCCAGGTAGATCTATATGCAGATTCTGAACAGTGAAGTCAACTAGGGTGCAAACATCTTAGCTCCCTGCATTTCTTGTGCTTTTTTTTGTCATTGTTGCTCTTTGACTTTTTTATCCTTTGCTTGAAGAGGCTTTATCTTCATGCTTTTGTAAGGAGCAGGAGAGCTGTTGCTTAAGACAATGCAGCAATTCCCAACCAAGAACAGTCTCTCAGTAGATTTGGAGAAAACAAATAAGTCTGTACCCATCTCCCTTGTTTTAATTTATTTTAACCCTCTGAGCAGTTACTTCAGTCTTAACTGAATTCTTGAAATAACTTGCTCTTAATTTTGGGGGAGTTAATTCTGTGTACTTAACTGACCTCTACTTTGTTACTGTCTCTCTGAGACTAATTCTTTCTCTGCCCCTAAGGGCTTGGTTTGGATCTGTCCAAACTTCTAGGACCTGTTAGAGAAACAAAGCTTCAGTAAATATCTGTAGTAGAGAGGCACTAAACTTGTTTTCATTGTCATGTTTCTCAAGTTCTTCAAACTGTTGTTTGTAGATTGGTAACTGGATGTACTGATACATAATCATCTTAAAGTTTCTAAGCTAAGATGTCAGTCAGCAATCTTAACATGTGAGGACAGGTAACTTCTGTTTGGTTTGTTGTGGAACACGTTAAGGCATATAACCAGGGACATGGAATAGACAGCAGGGTGTGATTATTTGTGTTCCTTAATAGCATAACTTGCCAGAGCACTTAATAAAATGAAGATAAGACCTCTGGTTTTCATGAAACACAAGATAGCAGGGTTGAAGGAAGGCTTAAAATGTTTCTGACTAAAATTTCTATATGTATCTGCATTAAAAATGGCAAAAGAGTAAAGTAAAATTCTGTACATGCTTTTCGTGGAAGTTCAAATGCACATGTTTTATTTTATTCCCATTGGAATCAAAGAATCATAGAATGGTTTGAGTTGGAAGAGACCTTCAAGATCATGTAGTTCTACCCCTGCTTGCTATAGGTGGGGACACATCCCACTAGACCAGTTTGCTCAGAGTCCCATCCAGCTTTGAATGCTTCCAGGGAGTGGGCATCCACGACCTCACTGGGTAACCTGTTCCAGTGTCTCACCACCCTCACAGTAAAGAATTTCTTCCTGGTATCTAGTCTAAATCTACTCTCTTCCAGTTTAAAACCATTTCCCCTCATCCTGTTTCTACCTGCCTTCATAAAAAAATCCCTCCCCAGCTTTCCTGTAGGCCCCTTTCAGGTACTGGAAGGCCGCTAGAAGGTCCCCCTGGAGCCTTTTCTTCTCCAGGCTGAAGAGCCCCAGCTCTCTTAGCTCGTCCTTGTAGGTGCTCCAGCCCTCTGATCATTTTTGTGGCCCTTCTCTGGACCTGTTCCAACAGCTCCATGTCCTTCCTATGTTGAGGCCTCCAGAACTGAATGCAGTACTCCAGGTGGGGGATCTCACAAGAGCAGAGTAGAGGGGGCAGAATCGCCTCCCTCAACCTGCTGGTTATGTTTCTCTTGGTGTAACCCAGGATGTGGTTGGCCTCCTGGGCTGCAGGCACACATTGCTAGCTCATGTTGAATCTTTCAGCAACAGACACCTCCAAATCCTTCTCCTTAGGACTGCTCTCAAGCCATTCTCCAACCAGCCTGTATCTGTGCTTGGGATTTCCCTCACCCAGGTGCAAGACTTTGCACTTGGCCTTGTTGAACTTCATGGGGTTGGCATGGGCTCACCTATCAAGCCTGTTCAGGTCCTTCTGGATAGCATCCCTCCCCTCTGGCTTGTCAACTAGAAATTCAGTATATGATTATATTGAACTGGGTGTTCAATACATAATTATAAATGTTAAACCTCTTTTCTTCTGATAATGGCAGTGATAACTGTACCTTCAAAGCTTACTGATTTTCTGTCATTGAATACAGATAGGCTTTTGAAACTACAGGGTTTTTTATCTGTTTGAGTAGATAAGAGTTTGATTTTCAATTTCTATACTCGAAAACATCAATTTTTTTTGTTCTGATCAAGTTTAGAAGCACGTTGTCCTAATTACTGGGAGGATAGTTTTTGAAATGGAAAGTTTTAGGCTGTCTGATATTCCTTAAACTCTTCATAATGACTACGTGTGAATATACCATTTTCATCCATCAATTGGAAAGGATGAACTTCTTACGTTGAAAGTGTCTTCTAAGATTTAGGGATATATTATGGGTATATCTGTATGTATTATGCTATTAGGTCTGTTATATAATACAAAAGATCAGTGTGTAAGTTTTTACTTCAGTATTTTAGTTGTGGGAGAAATCTAAAACTGATGTGAAAAATACATCATTTCACAAATGTAAATAAGGATAATGCACAATTTTGTTTCAGAGTAGCAAAAAATACTCTGACGCTTATGGTTCTAATCTTTTTTTTGTAACTACTGAATAAATGAAGATGGGAAAATTATTCTACTTGAACAGTAACCTTGTTTTGTTTTAGGTGTATACATTTGAATTATGGCCTTCATAGATAATGGCTTTGGGCAACAAAAAGCTTTCTAAAAACAGCTTTGTACAGTTTGTAGCCATGGGGAGGCAACTGTGGGAACAGTGTGGTTCTGTTGCTACTGTCCATTTCATGTTTCCAGTTAAGAAACCAACAAACTTAAATGCAGCTGCATATCTTGACATTCCAGTCAATCTTGTCTATGCTACTACCATTATGTATGGATGAGGTTTTCAAATTACATCTAAATGATTTTTAAAAGGAATATCTTGAACATTGTTGTGGCCTTCTTGTATGGAATATGTGGTGCTTGCTGTCTTCTTGCAAAGCCTCCATGGACCCAAGTAACTGTAGTGGGTCTAGAAACTGGCTTTAGGTCTCAGAACTTTTGTTTTGTTTTGGTTTTTTTTGCATTTTTTTAAAGGCAAAACTTCATTTGAATTGGAGTTCTAGGAGCTGAGCAACAAAAAGCTGCCTGTTTAATTTTTAGTTTTGTTTTACTTTACCTTGAAGTGTAAATGGCTGAATATCTTGAGGCTGCTACTTGCTTGACACGTTTTTGAAGGGAGGGTACAGGTCCCTAGGTGGGTATGGGCATCTTTTTTGTAGCCTTGATTCAATTTCTGAAACTCCAAAGTAGGGAAGGAATTTAATGCATCCTTAAACATGCTCCTTTAAACATTTTATTAGATGTGTCTCTAAGTAGCTCCCTGGTCTGTATGCAAATCTTCTTGGTTACCATTTGAAAGTCCTTAATTCTCTCATGAAGCATTAGGTAAGAGAACAATGTGCTAGATATCATGTTGTAGTCTTTGTTCCAGTTTAAAAATAAATAAGTTACAAAAACTAGACTTTGGGCAGCTCTAATTGGAGAAACAGTCATTCTTAGCTGAATCTGACACCTAGAGGGTGACTGGAATTAAAATTCAGCCCTGTTATGGTAAATTGTTAATCTTGCTGCCTCCCAGACTTTCAGTAGAGTAGTAATATTAGAACTAAGGATTTTGAAATATTGTTTTGCACTTTCACCAGTGAATGTTCCTGTTGTGTTTCATGATGTCTTTGTATATTTGTAGAGATAAACCTTCATATTTGTCTCTTGTAGGGTTTAAAAAAAATACTCGGGAGTTCTGATTGGGAGGACTTGGAACAGGTAATTCACTTCAGGGCGCATTACAGTGTGTAGGATGTTGGCACGTGGTTGAAGTGGGAATTAAAGTTTGAGATAAATTAAAAACAAAAACAATTAATCTGAACTCTAGAAGCTAGTGTTTTTCATTCTGTTAATTTCCATCAAATTGGGTACCCATAAAGTAGGGAGGAAATACCAAATTCATTAAAACATTACAGTAGTATGAGGGGAGAGAAACGTATTTCATACTGTTAATGAAATGTATTTTGAGAACTGATGTTCTTTTCAAGAGTGAAGAATTGTAGGGGTGATTGAAGACATTTAGTTTGCCTAGTATTTCAGCAAAGATTTACAGACTATTTGCATATTTCATTGAGCCCAGTGTGTATGTTTGAGTCGTGTTTTGTTGTCCGTACAACTTATCTTCAACTTAAAAAGTGCAACTCAGCAGTGTTAATTGAAAAATATTACTACTTTCTGCAGTGTACTGACTTACTGGTGTGTTTAAATCTTCCTTCACTCTCTTTAATAGTACCATCTATTGCTGCAAATTTTTTTTCTAAAGGTGGACTTTTTGCAAAACAGGTTCATAAGGCTTTTTCCTCAGTAAATCCTGCTTGAAAAATAGATTATGTTGAACACTGTTCAACAGAGTAGTGCTGGACCAAATGCAGCCTGATTGACTCATTTCTTCTGCTTCAGAGATTGGATTCATCCTAATCTGATAAGCAGAATCAAAGTAGTGTCCATACTTTACTTGGACTTTCAGCTGGGGATGAGGAAAGGTAACTTGTATAGCAAACTCTTGCAAATCTAATTTGTGAGATACTCTGCCTTTTAAAATCCTTTTGTCATTGTCAGCATGTTGTCATAAATTTGTTTTTTTTTTTCCTATGGATCTATCTGGAAAACTTGGCTATTAGTTTTCCTTTTGTTAACTTCCCAGTGTAGGTGATAGGCTTTTTAAGTCACAGCTGTTGAATTAGGGAGCTGTCTAAATGCTATCCCTTTTTCTTAAAAAGAAAATAAAAGCAAATCCCAGCAAATCACCACAACTCTAGCATACTTCTGTAAAACTTGCATAGATGGTGTGTTGACATGCAACTGTGAAATCTCTCTCAAAAGAGAAGGTAACAGAAGTCATATCACTTCCTTATTTAGCATGCTTAAATACCAAATACATTGGGAAAAAGTTAAGCTTTGTGATGCCATTGGCTTATGTTCCTGGAGTTACAGTTCATGATTAAAAACTTGTAAATTCTGAGACTGGATTTCCTGTGTTGTTTCGTAGTGCCTTGTGTCAATGCTTTAAATGTCATTCTGAATTTATTCCAGGAATTACCAGACACAGCACTCCTAAAGTTTTTTCGACCAGAAAGTGCACCAGTACCTGCAAGACCAACACCAGAGCAGCTTTCCAATCTTATCAAGACAAGTCTTCATTACCCAGAGTCTTTCAATCACTCTTTCCACCAAAAAAGGTTAGTGGAGTGTTTTATTTATAGTCTTACAGAATATTATTAATTTGACATATCTCCTATTGAGATGCAACATAGATCATAGTGCATAAGATAAAACAGTAAGGGTGCCTCAGTTCAAGGAAGACAGGGAACTATTGGGGAGAGTCCAGTGGAGAGCTGCAAAGATGATGAGAGGCCTGGATCACCTCCCCTATGAGGAAAGGCTAACAGACCTGGGGCTGTTCAGCCTGGAGAAGAGAAGACTGAGGGGGGATTCTTATCAGTGCTTGTAAATATCTAAAGGACAGAGTCTGTCCTCATCCACTTGGCACCTTTTCTGTGGTGCCCATCAACAGAACATTGGGCATACTGGAGTGCGGGAACGTTCTGTAGGTGCATGAGGAAGAACTTCTACATTTTGAGGGTGACAGAGCACTGGAACACACTACCTAGGAAGTTTGTGGAGTCTCCTCGAGATATTCAGTACTTGCCTGGATGCTTTCCTAGGGATTCTGTTGTTGGGAACCTATGTTAGCAGTAAAGTTGTACTAGATGACCTTCAGAGGTCCCTTCTGACCCCTACAACTCTGTAATGTGCAAGGGTGAAATCTTGCTGAGTTCCTGAACATGCTGCTTGAGGAATGTATAGGTAAATTTAAAGTGCAGTGTAGAAAAACCAGGCTGCAGTATTACAGTTTGCAGTTGTAGTCTTAACTACAACTGTTATCAAACTTAGTGAAAGCAAAATAAATGTTCTGCTGAGTTTGTGTGTATTTTTGGAGAGTGTCAAAGGAAGAAGCAGCGTAACTACTTCGAAAAGCTAGGCAGAGCGCTAGCAGGTAATTTTAAGTCTTAAGTTAAAAACTGTTATGTCTGTAGTACCAGACTTGACAAGATCACTGGAACTATGGCTGGAACTTATTTATGAAATAGATATGGTAACAGTTTATGTCACTTGGTATTGTCTCTTGGAAAAATCTCAAAATTAACCTGTCAAAAAGTAGACTGCTAGAGTGAGTCAGTTGCAGCCTGTAAAGTCTTTGACTCTTCCAAAAATAAAATGTGTACAAACTCTTCAAATTCATTGCCAGACGTGAAATGAATTGTACTTACAATGATAGCTGTTTAGATTTGAGTTGTGTTTTTCTGAGAGCTCTGCTGTGTTATACTTGCATTTACTTTAATTTCTGGCAATGTAAGCTGCCAACAGAGGTATTTCTTTATTTACAAAATTTTAACATTTTCAACACTTTATAAGGTGGCATATTTTAATGACAGTTATGAAGTGCGCATCATTCCAGAAACAAGTTCATGTCTTATTCATTATATTTTGTAGTAGCTCTTTTCTTTTTGTTCAAGTTTAGAATAATTAACTGTTCAGCAATGGTAAGGACTTCCAGTGAAACAAATCACTTATTGCGTAAATAACTATGTCAGCTGCAGTAGTTTGTATGCCTGTCTGTAAATATCTTAGTTTCCTCTTTCTGCAGAGTTATTTATAAAAACAATCATGCTAACTGTGAACAAGCATATTTATGAACTCTATTCAGGATAAGGGCTTAGCTTAACACTAAACATATGTACTGTTTGATTTGCAACTACTTCTCTTTGCAGCATCTGTCTGGTACCTGTTACTCTCCTGCTTTCCAATTGTTCCCAGGCTGTTGTAGATGTGATGATTGATTTGCGGCATAAAACAACAAGGTAATGCATTTATGTTGATAAAAACATTTTTTCTTCCTGGTTCTAGGAAGTCTTTTAATCTGTTAACTACTGAATGTCTAGATTAAGATCTTTTTTTTTACAGCAGTGGCTTCAGTGAAAGAATGCAAAGTGATCAAGGCTTCATATGATTGTAGAAAGCAACTTCTGAAATATAAAGTTTATTTTCTCCTGTAGTGTGACTTAGTATAAAACGTCATCATAGAACCTGAAGTATTTTAAGAATTCATCTAGATTTTTTAAATCAGTTTACAATTATTACTAGCTTTTTGTTTAGAGCTAGGGTATTATGTGAGAAAATATTGGCATGGGGAAAATATGTTATGAATTGTTACTAACAGTTTTAAGAAGACTTTTTTTAAGGAGTTTCTGTGGCAGAGATAAAGTTCATTGCCATGATGTGCTAATTCTTTCACTTCTGTTAAAACAAGACAGTTTAACTTACATAGAATTTGAGTGAATCCTAACCTTTCATACAGTGCTACTTGGTGGTCTTACCCCAAAGCGGACTTTAGGGGAATCCCTGAATGAATCCTCTTGGGAGGAAGGAAAGACTGAAAAGTTGCTTATTTTGGTGACAAATGTTGAGGACTTAATCATAGGGAACACTTTCTTGCTTGTTCAGTCTGTTGGCAAAAACTAAAAGCCCAGAGCCTAACACATCAGTTCAGAAACAGAAAACAGAACACTTAAGTCTATTTTATGTATTAATTAAAACCGGGAAGTTATTCACTGATCTAGTGTGTTTTTACAAGGTGATCACTTTGTTACAGCATTATAAGACACATCTCTGGCTGGGTAATGCAGTCATGTGCCTTGAAACTTCTTAAACATTAAAAAAAACCAACACACACACAAAAACACCAAACCACCTCCTTCTATGGTAACGAGTAGATCGCTATGATATCTCTGAGCAGTGTGTATCTGTTGAACGTTTGCGTGTGACATGCACTCTGATTTATCTCTAGTTGATGGGACAGGCCTTATGCAGTAGTTTTCAGAACAGTTTGGATTTTGTTACCAAGTCTGTTCTTATGTCATGATTCTTAAAAGGACTGTGAGTATGCTGGAATTTATACATGTCCTTTACAGTTACAGAGTTTTGTGCATGTTGTATGGTATATTGGGAATCAAATGTTTTAAAGATCTGTACTGATCTGAGTCAGAGTTTTAAGGGAAATTATTGTAGGCAGGCAATCAAAAAGACTCAGTAACTTCCAGGATTCCGAAGAAGGCTGACAGTTGGTACTTTTGCATCTGAAGACTGCTGGAATAGTGTCTTAGTTTTCTAATTCCTGGCTTTTGAGAAGTTTTCAGAGACTGAAAACAAGCTTCTGTAAGGAGCTGATGATGGACAAAACGTACCTTCTGAAATTTTGGAAAAACATTAAATAAGGGGTTTGTATAAACTAATGTATTTCAAATGCAGAAAAATAATGTTTGTTACCTTCTTTTTCAGCCCAGAAACACTAGAAATCCATGGATCTTTTACATGGCTTGGGCAAACACAGTACAAGCTTCAACTGAAAAGCCAGGAGGTCTACAGCTTGCAGCTAAAAGCTTGCTTCGTTCATACCGGTGTCTATAATCTTGGAACCCCCAGAGTATTTGCCAAGCTAGCGGACCAAGTTACTTTGTTTGAAACAAGTCAGCAGAACTCTATGCCTGCACTGATCATTATCAATAATATTTGACCACTTCCTGAAAAATCATACTAAAAGACAAAATAAATCGGATTCCTTTCTTATATTGCTGGTTGACATTTTGCTGCAGTTTTTTGAAATAGCACCTCGAACATCTAACTTGTTACTAGAGATTGTGTAGAAAAGAAAATAGCAAAATACTCAGACTTGTCAATTTGTTTCTCAATGCAACGCACGTTGGACTGAAAATATGTTTTTCCTTTTATATAATGTATTTCTTCTCTGGTAATTAAGACATTCATAACACAAAGTAATCTTCAACTCCAAATCTGAACATATTTGTGTCCTATGCCCTGACAAAAATGCAGCTTGGCTGCTGTTACAACTTCCAGCATGGCGTGTTTAATATTTGTGGCTGTATTAGGATATGGTTCAGGAAGAAACCCTCTCTGCCTTTCCTGTCTAAAGCTGTAAGTCATAATAAATCCCAACCTTACTGTACAGTTCAATAGGGTGTCTCCAATCTGTTTCTCAATTCTTTCGTTTAAAATTTCTTTTGAGTTTTCATGTTTATGAAAACTGGTGACCATTTGAGGTTTACATACAAGTCCCACCTAGGGTGTTTCAAAAGGAATTTCTTCAACCAGTTTGAGTATTTTTCTCACTCATCTCAACACAGAATGCACTATTTCACAACCATGAGATTGTCATTTAGATTGTCACTTGCTTTATTATGTAACTATAACAATTGATCTGTTTTAAAAATTAAATCTACTCAAGATTTTCAAGAAATGTATTATATTTATAACAAATGTACTGTAAATAGAATAAAACATACATCATATTCACTGTATGAGCTGTTGCCTTTGGATTTTTTGCTCCCCTTTTATACAGCTGTAGCAATCTACAGGTGCTGATTTTGTATGAGAATTCAGTTGTGTACTATTTTATCCTCATCCTTTTTGCTCAGGTGAAGTTTTTTTTTTCCTGTTGTCATGTGAGGCATTGGTATACATAGGAAATCACAGAGGTTGCTGTATTTGCCTTTTGAGTTTTTAGTGTTCCTGGGAGCAAACCTCAATTCTGCTTGGGAAATATCACTTAGTATGTGATGGGGATTTTCAGTTTGAGAAATAATTGCTGTGTGAAGCAATCAAGTGCAACAAAACCAGTGAAGAGTTAGGGGATGTGGCTTATGATGATTACCTGAGTACAAGGAAATCTGAAGTACCTAATGAAACCTAAACTTCAGCCGAAGAAGATTCCACCATAGGACAACACTGACTTCTGAAGGCGGATCGACTGTTCCATAAAATTTTCTAGACACTTTTTCAACTCTTATCCAGTTATCCAGTACTACTACTGTTTGACTGTCTCCTGGATTTAAAACTTCCTGAAAAGTCTTTTAATCTGGTCATGGTATGTGACTTTCTGTAGTCATACTTACTGACTCTGGATTATACTGACTCTTCAGTGGGATAGTTGGATATTATGTAACAATAAAAGTGTTGCTTCTGGGACTGAGTGCTTTCCTGCTATTGGGCAGATTTGAAGGATACCCTTTTGAAATGTTTCTTGGCATAGTTGGCATAGCAGTCTTCTACTGTGTCATGAGTTTGGGCATTCCTTTTAGAAAAGAAATCGTCGTGCCCATCAGTGATCATTTACAGGTTGGGATGTTTTAAATCACAGACGATGTGTTTTCAGCACTTCTTCAAAATACGTCAGTGGCAGAAGTTATGTAATTCAGAGGACAGTTCCACAGGAGTTCTGTAACATGAGTCAGAATTGAACTGATTTTCAGGCTCTCAGAGGAAACCACAGTGAAACGATATCTCCTGATTTGGAAGTTCCACTGTTGTAAAGAGAAGGCTTACTGCAGGCTGCACTACAGAAGCTACCAGGCTGTGCTTGCCTGGTGTATCACTTGCCAGTGATCCTAACTTTGTAGAAGTAAACTACTACTTGCTGTTTCTGTCAGTGCATATCTAGGTTCTGGAAAAACAAGCAAACAAAAAGCCCTGTTATAAGATGCATTATGTAGCTTGGCTTGAAGATACAGTGTTTAGGTGGACTCTTCATGTTTCTCAATGTTTATAGGATATGGGTAAGCTACTGATATGGTAGGGGGCTAAAGGATCTAGAGTATTGTTTCATGCAGCCTGGATAAAGCTAGCAGTGTTTTCAGCATGCAGTTAGGAGGTGCTTTTTTTGTCTGTGTATCTAGACATGAACTTTGTGTACCAAAGAGTGCTCAGCTTGGCAAAGCTCAGTAGTATAAGCTATTTCGAACTCATAGGCTTCATAATATCTTCAGTAGTCCCTGAATGTGACTTAGAAAGTGTGCAACTTTTCAAGTCATAGTTTGAGAATGGAGAGAATATCAGTCCATGTGTTTGATAGTTTTTATGCCTTGCATCAGTTCCTTAAGCTCTAGAGAGAACGCTAATATTTGAGTCCATTGTGTATATGAATAAATGGTATTCATGGTATTGTAACTAAACAATTCACTTACATGCTTTTCCTCACTTTCCCTAGTAGTTCAAGCAGCCAGTTCTGTATTCCTAACTCTCCTGCAAAGCAGTGAAAAGCTTTGTTTAGTTTTCATATGCAAATTATAGCTGGATTAGTTGTATTCCATATGTTTGTAATTTGCTAATAGGACTTGCATGTGAGACTTGGGGCAGTATCTAGTGTTTTTCTTGTATGACCATCTCCAAGTGCCTTTAAGGATGCTTAAGAATATTATAAAAAACAGGTACACTGTGTGCCAGGAATTAAAAAGAGAATGTAGAAAGTGCACAGTCTTTCAATGAGGAGTGAGGGGGAGGTAGGCAGAGAGAATAGGCTGAATACAACCGTGAACAAGCAATGCGAAGCAGCTAATGAGAGTGGAAGGAGGAATTGAGGACAGAGCTGCTAAGGACCTCAGTGAGAATGAAGAATGAGAACAATGTCCAGATCGTGCCTGTAGGCAGTGATTACAAAAATGAAGGTAGAAAGGTGATTGCTGTCAGTCAGGCAAGATGAGTGAAAGTGAGCAAGTGTGCAGTGTGCCAGAGAAAAAGAAGGGGGCAAGTTCAGTGAAACTGTGGAAGGGAGAAGGATGGGATCACGCCATTAGAAACCAAATAAAAAGGAAGAAACTGAGCAGCACAAGGGCAAGCTGAGAGGCAACATTCAGTGCCTTTTCTCAACAACAACAACAACAACAAAGTTTGTATTGATGTTGAAGATCTATTTAATTTGTTGTTCAGGCTGTCGATCACAAGTTTTGGAGTCATTACGGTTGGTGCTTACTACAAAATAAAACTTTTAACTATTCTGTGAGCAAGGGAAGACCATTCAAATGCAGCTAGCCTGGCTGGTGGTATAATGGAAGGATTGTCCAGAATGTCCTATGTAAGCTTCACAAAGAGGCTCCATTCTGTGCTTCAGTTACAGCGTTTACCTGAAGGAGGATTTTCTTGATCTTACTGATAAAGCAGATGACTGTGAAGGAGCAGGGAAGTGACCATCCCTCAGTAGCTCAGGTGAGGTCGCACCTTGAGTACTGTGTTCAGTTTTGGCCCCTTCGCTACAAGAAAGTCGTCAAGGCCTTGGAGTGTGTCCAGAGAAGGACAACAAAGATGCTGATGAGTCTGGAACACAAATCGTATGAGGAGCAGCTGAGGGAAGTGGGATTGTTCAGTCTGGAGAAGAGGAGGATCAGGGGACACCTTATTGCTCTCTACAGCGACCTGAAAGGAGGTTGTGGTGAGGTGAGAGTCGGCCTCTTCTCCTGCATAACTAGCAATAGGATGAGAGGGAATTGCCTCGGGTTGCACCAAGGGAGGTTCAAGTTGGATGTTAGGAAAATTACTTCTCAGAAAGAGTGGTGATGCATTAGAACAGGCTGCCCAGGGAAGTGGTTGGGTCACTGTCCCTGAAGGTGTTCAAGAAACATTTAGATGTTGTACTGAGGGACATGGATCGGTGAGGAACACGGTGGTAGGTGGATGATTGGACTGGATGATCTTAGAGGTCTTTTCTAACCTTGGTGATACTTTGATTCTATGAAATTATAGCAAGTTATAGAGTCTTTTCTGTTGTCGAGCATCAATCCCTTGTCAAATGGTAGAGACAAGTATAATATTCTCCTTGAATTGTATATTGTATTTGTTTAAAAACAAATAGCAACACAAAAATCTCACCAAACAAAGGAAAAATAACCAGGCAAAAAGCTATGATTATGTTTATATAGCTTTGGAGTTTCAGAGCTGATTGCCTCATTTTAACTTTTTAATTAAACTCTTATGCATTAAAACAAGAAAAATAGCCCGCTTTAAATTGCAATCTAAATTACTTGTAATGGAAATACATCTTTAATATCTGTATTTTTCGGTATGTTATTTAAATCTTCTTTAAACGTACAATTTAATAGAGTAAGGCTTTAACTAGCAATGAATGCCAAAAAGTCATATTTTACAAATTCATAGCAATAATTAGCTGATTTAGAGGCAAAATGACTTTCTTATACCATTTTTTACTTTCTACCAATTTACTTTAAATACATTAAGTCCATCTGTATGATGGATTTAGAAATTGTACCGAATGCTTTCATGGTGCATTTATTAGACAGGTGATGTTCTGCTACTGAGCACAAGTGAAATGCTGTATTCTCCATCTGAGTTGGTTACAACTTTGAGTTTGGAAGTTTTGGAGACGACTGTTTTGTCACACAGCCTTCATTCTTACTAATATGTCATATTTCTGAAGTCATATGGTTGTTCTGGAAAGTCTTCTATGCTCTCTGTCTCTACAGTGGAATGGTAGGCCTAGCCACACAGGGTCAATGACAAGTTTAGAATGATGGACAAGGGGGAGAGGGGGGGTGGGAAGGAGAAAACTGATTAGCAAATTAACAATATTGAGAAGTTAACTCTTTACATGTTCAAAGCAATGAAAGTTTATCTTTCTAATTAGAAAAAGAACACTGGGGTAGTTTCTTCATCAGGTATGTATGATGACAACAAAACTTCCTTAAACAAAAGGGAACTTTGTAATTAGATGTCCCAAAAACTTAAACAAAAAAACCCAACCGAACAAAAAACCACTGAAAATGCTTTGACTTTTGGCCTTTTTTTATCCCTCATTTTTTTAGACTGATAAATGACATAGGTAGTATCTTGTCAAAATCACAAGTAAGATCAGATTGCCTTCTAGTGCTGCCCCAAATCTTTGATAGCTCATGGGAAAAGCACCGTGTACGTATACTGAGGTTATGGATAAATCACAGCGACTGTAAGATGCATCCACTACAATGACTTTAAAAATATATAAACCATTACACAGAGGGAAAATGCTCTTATTTTTATCTTCATAAAGAATCTGATACTTGACTGAGGGCCACTTCAACTCAGGCCTGCTCCTATTCTTACAGCTCACATGGCTTTTTCCAGTCCATGCAGTATATGGGTCTGGCAACTCCTGTTTTGCTAGCGAAGAGATCCAGTTTTGAAGTTGAGAGAAACATTTGGCAACATATGCAGTCAGAAGATAATCATAGTTATGCATTCCATGTATTTCAAACATAACAAAATCAGCAGTGATATGATCCTGATATTTACCATTTTCCCATAACTCAAGAATATGCATCCAAGGACTTTTGTAATATACCAGAAGAGGACATCCCAGGTTTGTTAAGTTATATTTTATCTGTTGATCATCCTGTTGTATGTTTTCTCCAGCAAGAAACTGTGGGTCATACGTGTTATGGCTGATCGTAAAACTGAAGTGTTTCTTCCTGAAAGATGCCTGTTAGATTTTAAAAATTCAAATGTGCTTTTAGGTGGGCAGGACACTGCAATAAGTGCAGTCATGGGAACCACATCAAAACAGTCAACAGTGCTGTCAGGGATGTCCAAAGCGACAGTAGACAGCTCTCCCCAACATATGCTATCATGGAAATCAGCCTCAACAAATGCAGAGAACTATTGCTGCTCCAGAATTATATGTTCGATGTATCTGATGTTTCCATCAAATGTAAATCCCGTTTCTGTTGTATATACGTCAACACATGTATATACACATGGGGATTGCTGACTGTCACTAAAAGCATTATTTTATTTATTTTTTTTTAGGTTGAGCACTGATATACTGCTCAAAGTCATGTTTTTTTTGTATGTCAAGGTGATAGATTTTGTTATGGAAGTCTGTTAAGAGGAGCTCCCCAGCACAGAGCTGCTGAGAGTTCATTGAGTTTGCATTTATTAAAATCACACAGCTGAGAAAAATTGCTAAATGCAGTCCTAAGGTCAACCACCCTCTTTCTTCAAACAAGATCCCAGTGTTTTTGAAATCTATGCTGTTTTCCAGAGCAACGTGTGCTACACTAGTGACCAAGCCAATGCTGCCATAGAAAAGTTGTCCATCCTGGGTTAAGACTGCAATCTGGGAGCCCCTAATGGTCATGAAGAAGAAACCATTGTCAGGGAAAGCAGTGCTTTGAAATGTGTTTGAGGGCAGGACAATCACTTCTTCCATTACCAAGCTGCTGTTAGAGGTTAAAAACAAACTATCTTTTGTCCAGAGAATGATGAAACCCCTCAGAATAACAGTCTAGATACTCCAAAGCTTAGTGGAGTCTTTGGGTGGAAGGTAGTAGACCTAATGGTTGGACATGTGGTTGTTTGTGGTGCCATTGTATCTAAACAAGGTCCCTGTTGCCACCTTTCCTGCCTTGTCCTCTCCAGTTCCATTGATAAGCAGGCCAGTCACAGAAAGGGCCATGAAGTTGTAGACCCCGAGCGACACTCCTTTCTCTCTTGTATTGGTCTTGACATGTGTAAAAGTGTAACCCTTGTCCTTTGAAAGGAAGATATGACTGTTGGAGACTGAGTGTTGTGAGCAAAAGGCTTAACTGAGCTCCTGGCGCTCTGAGTCTTTCCCCAGGTAGCAGCAATGGGAATTTGACAGTTCAGATATAGGGGAATTGACACCTGTCATGGTTCCTGAAGTACAGGTAGACCCTACCATTGACCACCAATGCAACTCCCACTATGTGCACAAAGGCGACTGCACTGACAATGGCTTCTTTGGCCTCAGATTCTTCTGGGATGGAGAGTAGGGAGAGGCTGCTCTCAAAGCATTTATGCTGACGTAAACATCCTTCCCCAGGTACAGAGATACCTTTGGCTCCTCACCAGAACGAAGCCCTTCACAGGGGTGCTGCAGGACGATGGGGCTGTCACTGTGGTAGCTTATGTGGGTGCCTCTCACCAACTTTGCCTGGAGGCCAAAATGTACAGAGTGTGTCTGACACCAGTGGCTGCAATTCAAGGCATCCTTTCTGTCTCACAGGCAGAGACACAGCCCAGCCCCCAGTGCCCACCAGGGCCAGCATGCCATGTCCTTGGTAGCTGTAGGGCTGAGGGACATGGCAAGTGACAGTGGTGACAGCTAGGCATGGCATTTGGAAGGGGGATGGCTGGCTGGCTTTGGTTGGGGGTGTGCTGAGGAGAGGAGCTCTTAAAGGAAGAGGAGCTGCCTTTAAAGAGGTTTTCTTCAGTAGCACGGTTTCCTCCTTTACCTCTCTGTCATTGCCTAAGTACAGCTGCAATGTACAGCTTCGCTTCTGGGTGTTGATTTTCTTTATGTACAATTAAATTAGCATAAAGAAAGATGTGATTCAAACTGAAGTTGGAGCTCAGCATCACTGTCTTCTTGTAGGACAGCCTCTAACTGTAGTGCTGTGAGTCTAAGTCTCATTTCTCATGAGGTGACTAGGGGTGCATCCCTTGCATTTGCCGATGTTGAGAGGGCAGCAGCATGGCAGAAGACTGCCTCCAGACCAGCTTACCTGAAACAAGATGTCCAGATAGATTTAGAAATGAATCTACAAAATGCAGTGCAGTTGTGCGAGAAAACAAACTGATTTGTATTCCCTTAGGTTCTCCTTGCCATGCAAAGATAAACGGTGGACTTTTGTTGAGGACAAAAAAAAAAGATATTGTGCATACTGCTCTGTTCCTCAGCTATAAATTCCTGGGTGTTAGCCTTCACACCCCTGCTCAGCCTTCCTGAATTGCCCAGATGCTGGCCATGTTTTGAAGAACTTGAAGGCCCCTTATAGTCTTCCCAGTGTCTGAGTATCCTTGGGCATCTCAGGCAATGGAGAAGCAGTATCTGCTCTGATGCTCGAGCACCAGGCTTCTGGCTGCCTCAGGAAACAACCCAGAGCCAGGGCTCTCCTCACAGAGTTGTAGGAAAACTCATCGGGCTGTGGAGCCCTGCTTTCTTTAGTGCCTACCAGCCCCAGTGCCTCAGCTTGGCCCTTCTCAAAGAGGAGCCAACTGATTCCTAAGCAAGCGGATGCCAACCTGCCCTGACCTGTTGGGGTTGCTGCCCACTGCCCTCTGCAGCTGTTGGGTGGTTCCCAATGGCCGCTGCTGAGGAGATGCCGTCCACCCAGCAGCCAGGCAGTGTGAGAGGCCCAGCAGCTGCTGGCCTGTGTGAAGGAGCTGAGAATCCTCACTGTCATCCCTAATGGGGTTTGTGCCTGGGAGAAGAGGCTGACCCCCACTTCGCCACAACCTCCTTTCATGGAGTTGTAGAGACCGATAAGGTCTCCCTTGAGCCTCCTGTTCTCCAGAATGAACAATCCCAGTTCCCTCAGCCACTCCCCATAAGGCTTGTGCTCCAGACCTTTCTCAGCTTCATTGCCATTCTCATGTTTATGGTCAATTGCTTCTATTTTCATCCTTGGCAGACTACAAGTTCCTCCTTCTGAGACTATGAACCTATTGTTTCTACTCTTTCTGCTTCTATTCAGTAGAAATAATGCTCAATACCTTTGGCCTTTCCGGGTCCCAGTGCAGAGTTTGTGTTTTGAGATGTTACCAAAATGTATACTTTCCATGCATAATACAGAGCTATGTATGTATAGTAAATTAGCTAAGATAAAAACAATATGTAAAATCAATTGTTTTCAGTTGTATCAAAGAGGTAGCTTGAGTGGAAAATACCTACACCTTGGTGAGCAGGAATGTGTATAAATAGCATGATGAAAATGAACCAATACTGGTTTTGATTGGCTTTCATTATTTAAACCTAAGGTCATCATAGCTCTACATTGTGAGGAAGCTGAGTAATAAGCCAAAGCTTTCTTACTGATCTATGTTTTCACTCCATTGGTGAAAACACAAAATCAAGATTTCCAATATTCTTCTCTCGGAAAATGCAAGTGTTGCTGCCTGATGGAAAGCAGTGCTCCTGTCAGTGAAACTGCTTGGAGGAGATGGGATTCTATGTGGAAAAACCATTGGTATGCTCAGATTAACTGGGACAGAATTTCTCTTCAAAATTGTTACCAAATATATTTAGAAAATATAACCAGGCTTCCAATTTTACTCAAGAGATTCAATGTGAAGATCTTACAATTCATTGTTTACTGTGATACAGAGCTGTCTGCACAAAAAATGTCACCTAGCACAGATACCAGAAGCAGCTCTCTAAGTGCAGTGCGTATGACAGCGAGCCCTGGATATTTTTTGCTTATCCTGCTGTCATTCCAGTGAGGTAAGGGATTGCTTCTGAGTATGTGAAAATGGAAATATGTTTGCAGAAATGGAATTTCACCGAAGGAACTTCAGCCTTTCTTCATGTGCACATCGCCGTTATTTCTGTCACTTAATGTTTGCTGTCTTTTCAAATGTATTATCCTTGCGTAACTTATGGGGAAAAAAAGCATTACTTTACAGGGTAAGAGCTAGACTGGTGCAGAGGATAGACATTTTCTCAGCGCTTTGGTTTTTCAGACCACGAGTACTGATTAAACATATTCCAGGATGGAGTGATTTCCTGATCCCATTTAAATCAAGATTTATTCAGTATGCTTTTCTACAACTTTACAAGAACGATTCGCTAATTTGTAAAATGACATCTGGATAATGAGTTCTGCTAATTGCTTCATTAGTGGCTGAAGAAGTGAAAAATAAATGTTTTTAAAACGTTGCTTGTAGACCACAGCAACGTAGAAATCAGTTCAGCTGATGCTTTTGAATGTTAGTCTCTTGGGTTTCCATCTTATTAAGTTAAAATAGGTGTGGTGTGCTCCACATCTTTCTCTCCCATTTCCACCAGAACAATGAAAATCCCGCTCAAAAAAGAAATAAAATAATAATAAAAAAAACAACAGACCGTAACTTTAGATTTTTACTTTCCTGAGGAAATAATGCACTGATAGTCCTTAAAGAAATGTCTCCCAAGAGGTAGGTATTTTGACGCCCTAGGATTCAGAAGATACTCTGTGCATGTTGAGGAGGTTGCAGGGAAAGTCACAGCCACTTATGACCAAGAAAATAAGTACTTACACTTGAAAACACGGTTTGAGTGTACCAAAAGTTCTGTGGCCACAAGACAAATTAAAAACAAACAAGCAAACAAACCCACTGCATCTCTCCCTGTTGCGCTGCCATGGGCAACCAAAAGGAGCTGCTGTAGATGACAAAGGGCAGTGGTGGCCCAAAGCAATTCTGGTTCTGCCTGGGAGAAACAGTAGGAGGAAAGAGGACCCCAGAATGTTCTCCTATTGTGACAGAATGGATTGAATGCATCACTCGAGTTCAGGGGACATGGCTCAGGAATCACAACTAATACAATTTTTCTTCTTTACATCTGTCCTTAAAGATCACAGTTTTGTTCTCCAGACCACAGGGGGAGATGCCTCAGAGGTTCATGTTCTGTTTCTGGCTGCTTTTCAAATCCACTCTGATTATCTATAGGTCAAGAGAGCCCTAAGCATTCCGAATGGACTGTATTCTCAGCTACACCAAAAGCACTATTAAATTGCTTTATTTTTGTGTAAATGCAAATTAAAGCAGAGCTTGTCTTTAACTTATTGAAATGCCATTTAGTTCGATATCTGTATTTTGAAATAGTACGTAAAATTTTTCAATAATGAGGCTTTGAAAGATTACAGGGAAACAGGGAATATTTATTTAATTGTTTCTCATTGTGTTTTTTTCCTACCAGGTAAGGATTTTTTCAGTTTTAGGAAGCTGGCTACTAGCTACAATTGCTACGCATTTTCAGTATTCTGTAATATACTTTCTGAGTGTGAGAAACTCGACATTGATGAAGATTGCCATGAAAATACTTTAATTTTCTTAGTATTGAGAACTTGCCACTAAAAATCAGATGTTTAAACTCCTCTCATTGAAGGTCCTTGCAAGCTGATATGCCTCTGTCACACAAGTCGCTGTCTTTCTCCTCACTTTGACTGCTAGGTATCAATAGAAAGGAGAGGCATTTGAGAAATTTTCTCAAAGTTTCTTTTATTTTTTCTATTTTCTTTTGTCTTGAACAGAATCTTTACAATGGAAATCTGTAAATTTAAGCGCATAGATTTAAAACTAGCAGACTGTCTGTCTGAGATAACGCTGTGCCTGAGCTGTCAGTGCTCTGAATCTCAGTGTGATTAAGAATACTGAGTGACAGGGAGGTGCCTGCCTTGCAGAAGCACTGCAGTGCCAAGCAGCATTTAACAAGAGTATGAAAACAAAAGTTCAAGATCCTTCTCTTATATTTAGCATATGTTGAAATGAGTCAGCTTTACCCACCAGCAGACCAGCTTTAGGATGCTTGGGAGCATACAGGACAGGGGTCCAGGAACCTATGCTTGGTAGCAGTGTGTAGGGAATCATAGAATCATTAAGGTTGGAAAAGATCATCTAGTTCATCCAACAAGCAATCACCACCATGCCCACCAACCCCTGTCCTTCAGCTGCTACTCTGTCTGGTGGTAAATGAAAAGGGGAACATAGTCTCCATAATCTCAATTAGTTTGAGCAGTTTACTAAATAAAACTGTCACCTGCAAATATATATGGCTCTGCTTGTAATGTCCTACACCAACTATCTTAGCAAAAATCCTAGTTGTTGCAGTAGACTGTTAAGTTACTTAAATAGGTAATTTTCCTTGTTAGGAGGATTTAGTCAGGTCAGGCTTCTTAGGAATGATGATACAATTTCAGCACACCGTTACTTACACAGCAGCTGCATGATATATGCATTGACCAGTGTAGCATTTCCAAAGACACAGAAATGAGAAACAGATGCAACCCTGACAGCCCTGCAGTGGACATTGACTTCCAGACGAGGAGAATAAATGTCAATATTGTCATTTCAAGATCCTATAAATGAAAAAATAGATAAATACATAGTTGAATTAAACTATAATTTTATCCCTAATTGCCGTTTTCATTTTTAAGAGACATGACTTGCATTTTATTGTATTTATTGTATGTTATGCTAAGAACATAGAGGTACAGCTAATAACATGCGATTTCTGAAACAGAACTATCTTTAATCAATTCTTGTTTCATATTTCATACTTGATTTTAATTGCTAATACTTGGAATTATTTTTCAAGAAGGAATAGCACTGTGAATTGTTCTGTACTGAGCTCAATATTTATTTGCATATACAGATGTTACTGTTTCGATGATATGATGCAACATTGCTCAAAGTGAAATGAAAAGATCTATAGATCACTCCGATCTTCTCAGTGGAACTTTTGTTCCACTGAGCAAGTGACTGCCTATAATGATGATACCCATCTTGATTCTGGGTGCTGGTGAAGAACACGTGCATATGAATTTATATAACCTCTGATGTACAAAGAACCAGTCGGGCTCATTTCACATTGTATTCATATGTGCAAGCCCAATAAAGTCTTTAGCTGAAGAATGAAATTAAGGGCCTAATAACTTAAATATAAACCAATGAATATGTAAATAATGAATGTGTGCCCTTGCTTGTCACACCATGTAATTGCAGTGACTTCTGTAACCCCAGAAGTGCCTCCTGAAAGGAGGTGGTACTTTAAATTGGATGGCATAGAGCTTTCAAACCCAAGAAGGGTATGAGAGAAAACTGTCATTTTCAGGCCTGGTATCTGTGTGTTCAGAGAGAGAATTAGAAAGCTATTAAACTTAAATTTAGAGAACAAAAGAAATCTTTAATTTTCCCCACACAATAAAGCAAAAAAATCCACACAATTCCTTGTATTTACTAACGCAATTGTCCAGCAAATGTTGGTTTTGATTGCAGAACTTTACAGGCTCCGGCAATTAGTCTGGAAAAGTAGTTTTACTATACGCATTCTGCACAAGGAGTGTATATTTCTCTATTACACTGTAGGCTTCATTAGTTTGTATGTCATCTTACCACTGACTGGCCACGCAAGTAATTCAAAATATTTAACTAAAATGTTTAGCAATATACATATAGCACATATTCCCCAGCAAAACCTTCCAAACCTTGCCTGATGGTGATCTCTTTCATTTTGTCTGCGTGGTTTGGGCACAGGAGAAAAGTCCAGAAATAATAGTTCAGATCTCTGACTTTAAGATCATTGAAACGCTTCCAAAGATAGAGTACGCAGTATTATTTTTGCTTTTTCTTGAGTAATGGGTTGTCGTTTATTACAGCCTAGTTATTCAAATCTGAAAGTCGCCACTTCAGATGCCAGATGTCTCATCATTTGCTGCATTTGGCAGGAGAAGGATCCTCAGCTGCGAAAACTATGGTAAAATCATTCAAGTAAATGAAAGACTGTCCCATTAATGCTTCCATTGAACATCGATGCATCCAACGGAGATGATGAGAATAAAATGGCAGCTACATCAATACATCTTAACAGTAGAAGCAATGTGGATAACCTCCCATTGTTTTGGTTTCTCTTTAAAACCTCTCTTTAGCACTTGAAAAATGTAAATGTACTCAATGAGAGAGATCACACCAGAGTCTAAACCACAAAACACTTTGTGATGTATGCCATCTTATTCTTGGAGGTTACAGAACACATGGATGGGAGATTTTGATCCTATTAGCACTGCATGAATGAAATGGAATTCAGCAAGAAAATGGAGCCTCAAGTTAGGACAACGGGAAAGTCAGTTACATAAGTAATTATCTACAAACATAGGAAAAATACCATTTAATTTACAAGGAAGTAAGGTTATCCATGGCCAACTGGAAGACAACATTAGTGTGACAACAGCAAACACCACCTGGGGGTGGTTACTGTCCAATGAAGATTAGACAGACTTAGCAGATAATAAAAAGACTCTAGCCAATTTGTTCCAGGTGCTACAGATACATACCCCAAATAGAAAACCTAAGAAAAACACAGTGCCTGAGTATGAGGACTCAGAGGCCATTGGTGAATCAGCTCTCTCACACGGGCTCTGGGTAATGATGTATGTCCTTCTGAAATCTTTAACACACTGTAAGTGTTGGTGCCTCTGCGTTATAGAAGGAGGAAAGAAAGCAACAGATTAAATAATTTGATTACTGTGATAGAAAGAATGGGTCCCCAAGCAAGAAGGAAAGTTGAGTAGAATTTATCTCAGCTGACCGAAGCTCACAGGAGTTTCTGGCCTCGGGACAGTTCTTGCCAAGTGCAGAGCAGACATCCCCAGACTGCTTTAGTTGACTACCGCTATTGGTGGCAGCAGCAGCCACCATCACCACCTTGACGTTAGTTCTTGAGGCTACGGAACCTACCCATTTTTCACCTCCCAGTTTTTAAATAGTGGAGTTCATCCCAATTTCATAACCATAAACAGACTAAAAATGAATGTAATTTGACTAAATTATTTTAAATAGTCTGCATCAGCTTACTTAACTGAGAATGGTGTCTACAACATGAGTGAATAAAAGGATCTTCACTCTTTGGGACTTTAAAAGCCCAAAGTGAAGCAAGCTCAAGAGTTGAGCAATAGGTTTGTGTGTGGATATCCTCCCACAAAAAAACAGCTAACCAATCTAAATTAAAAAGGAGAAAGACAAATAGATAAATATACCTGAAGTGATAAGAGTGAGGCCAAAGTTACACTCAATTTAATGAAACTACGAGATACACAGCTCCTGTGTAGCTAATTGTGCTGGCTCTGTGATAATTCATGGTCCGAAAAGTAAAAGTACAATGACAATTCTATTACAAAGTCTGTAAGTAGTATATATGTTATTATGCTTCTCAAAGCAATGCACTGGATTATATGTTACCTTATAAGTTTCCATAGCAATGATTTGTTAACTGTTTTAAACTTACTAAACAATTACAATCTCTTTTTCCCTCAAAGGACCTTAAAAAGCAGCATTTAACTTATTTTTCTTCAGATTTCCATCCCAGAAGTTCAGCAACATTACAGCAAAAAGACACGTTCTTACCTTGGCTAATTTTAGATGTTTTACTTTCAAGGAAATGACCTAAAACATACATGGCCCTCCAAATTACATTTCAAAAAGTAAAACTGTGCAAAGCTGATTAAGAAATGGCAAAACATGATTGAATGCTATGCATTTAGAGTCTTACATATGTTCTACTCACTTGAATTACAACTGACTTTGATTGAATTACTGCTGACACAAACAGTAGCCCCCTAATTCTGCACTTAACAAAGCCAATGGTAGATGTTATTTCAGTGGGTGCAATCATCCCCTGTTTGTGAAAAAGAGTGAAATCTGCATGGCTGAAAACGCAAAACTGAGATGTGCAGGTCAGCCCACACATCCAGATGTGCTGCCGAGGACTGATTTTAAGTGAGCTCTGTGCAGCTCCTGAAGGAGTTGAAGGGTGAAGTCAGCTGCTCCACGTCAGAGGCCCACCTGCCCTTCTGGCTCATATTCCACAAATGCTGGCACAGATGACTTAAACCACCTACACGCTCCTGCCTTTGGCCTGCCTAATTCATTCCATGCTGTTCATATCCAGTCTGAGCAGCCAAATGTCACCATCTGCCTGCTAAAGTTATAGACGGAGAAGCAAGCATCGGCCACTGCAGTTGCAGAGGTTGAGGAAGAAGCTCACTTTGGTAGGAGCAAATGCTGCTAAGCTAAGAAGAAGTGGCCTTAGAGACTGGGGAATCTGAAAAGGCTCTGGAAAAACCAGGTGGAGGCCTGAAGGAAAACTGGTGAGCATGCTGGTATTCTGTGAACAGCTGCAAGAGAGCACTTGGCTATCTGCAAGGTGAGGTTCAGAGGGTGGTGGTATTTTGGAAGCTGGCTGAGAGAGCTGGAAGAATCAGAGCAGTGTGTACTTGGTTTGAAAGAAGATTAAAGTGTTCTGGGAGATGTCCTTGTATTTGTGAATTGGATATCATCCCTTAGTTATCTTTGTAACACCAACAGCCTATATGACCTCTTCCTTTGAAGAAATGAGAATTAATTAATATCAATTCATACCCAAATGAAGAGAAAGTAAAGAAGTGGGATAAGGTTTCAACTAACATCCTCATCTGTTCCACCATCAGAGTTTTACAGGAACAAATTAGTTGCACCAGGGGAGGTTCAGGCTGGATATTAGGCATAATTTCCTCTCAGAAAGGGTTGTTAGTCATTAGAACAGGCTGCCCAGGGAGGTGGTGGAGTCACCATCCCTGGAGGTGTTCAAGAACCATGTGGATGTGGTAACCGAGGGACATGGTTAGAGGGCATGGTGGGGTTGAGCTGATGGTTGGACTAGATAATGTCATCTTTTCCAACCCTAATGATTCTATGATTCTATGAAATGATTCTGTGGGGTTGATGAGGTAGATGTGACCCCCTCCACTATCTCCTGCAGTGCTGTTTTTAGTGCTGTTAGATGTGTGCATGTTACTTTCATAGTTTTGCTGTGTTTGACCTGTTGGCCTGTTGTGGAACATGGAGAATCCAGAAGAGGTTGTACCCAGCAGAGCCCAGGGCACTGCTGCTTGGTACTTAGTGGATCAAGACTCCCTGCAAGAGGCTGTGGAGCAGCCCCAGTTTCTTTGCAGTCAAAACGGAGTGTTTAGGCCCTTGTTTAGCAATGAGTAGAGCCAAAGTCTAAATCGTGCGTGCTTTGGGTTTGCTCAGATTATGACAATCAGATAGGCTGCCTCTTCCCCTCTCCATGTGTAAAATCATAGAAATGCAGAGGTTGGAAAAGACCTACAAGATCATCCAGTCCAACCATCATCTTCAACAGAAGATGATGAACTGAGAACATCCCAGTTTTTACGGTGAACATAAGGAGGTTTGGTTTGGTTTGGTTTTCTTTTACCTCAGCGCTGTGGAGTTCGAGATATTTTCTTTTGTTTTTCTTTCTTTTTTTTTTTTTTTCTCCTTTTTTTTTCTTTCTTTTTTCCCCCAGCGAGATAGGGACGGCTGGAGATCTGCCTTGCAAGAGTCGCGTCATGTGGCTTTAGGAGCAGAACCTCCCCGCAGCCGGGCGCAAGCCGCACGGCCACAACCGCTCAGCGCAGCGGAGCGCTGCCTCACCGCTCTCCCGCAGCGCTCCGCCCGGCAGCACCGCCGCGGGCCGGCTCTACCTACCCGAGGTCAGCGGCGGGAGGGGCTGCGGCTGCCTGGGGGGCGGCCCGGCTTCCAGCCCGGAGCCCGCGGGGCCGGTGGGAAACTCGCGCGTGGGGCCGCGGGTACCTCCTCCTCGCTTATCCCTGCCCGCCCCGCCGCCGGCTCCACAGGTGCTGCTGCTGCACAGGGGTCTGAGGGCGTTCGTCACCCGTCAGGGCTGGCATGCGTGACATCGGTGATACAGGTACGGGTGCGACGGAACTTTTAAAACTGAGATTTTGTTTTGTGCGTCTGCTCCATCCTTCGATGTATTCGTTTGTTTGCATTGCCGCGTTTGGAACACCAGCTCCAGGGTTCAGGGAATGGCAGGAAAACTGTAGATTTGACTTCAGGTGGGCTGCTGTCTGCCCTGCTTACGCCAAACGCTGGGCTGTGGGTGTTGTTTCTTACGATGTGTCTCAAAACAAAGAGGGAAAATCTGCAATGTACTCTCTGAAAACCCCATGGTCTATCAAAGATTATATGGTAGCAGAGGGCTGGACTGCATGAATGGAATGCTCCTGAGGTTGGGAGGAAGGGTCATTGTAAATTATTCTATTTGTATAGTGGCTTTGAGTGTTTTGTTTTTGAATATGTTGCTGCCTATGACAGCTTTGAAAATTGCTTCTCTGAGTCTTTGAGTATTTGTTAGGGAAGCTGACATTTGATTAGTGAGGGTATGGGGTGTGGGATTTATTCCTTATGTAGATGTCCCTGTTCATTGCAGGGGAGTTGGACTAGGTGGCCTTTAAGGGTCCCTTCCAACTCAAGCGATTCTGATTCTTCAGCCTCTCATAAACTGGTGATGCTTTGACCTGTTATTTTATTCTCATACACAGGATAAATCACTGTTTCTGGTATTTGTCTGCAGACCAGTGTCAGCCTTTCTCTAGTAGTCAGAAAGTATGTGACTTCTGAATTAGGGTGCTGTGCAGCACTGTGTGGTGCAGCCTGTGCAGGTAGTGGTGGCTTATAGAGGTAACTGTTGTTTTTGTATTGGAACAATTGGTCACTGTCCAGTTAACAACCACAAGGATTCAGATACACATTTTATGCCAAGACTGTACCGGTGATATTGCTAAGTGATTCTGAGCTGATTTAACTGACGTATCTTTCAGAAATATGGGGACAGGTCCAGCCTTTCCTGTTGGCCAAGGCTGATGTCATTGCAGTGTGTACATCTTTGGAACAAGTCAAGATCTGTAGGGCAAAGTAATGCATGAATTTTTAAACTATCTATCTGATAAAAGATTAGCAAAGAGTGAGTGCTGGCACTCATGTTTCCCTTCACTTTTGCTGCAACTTATCTAATAGGACAGGGATAATGTCACTTTTTACATCAATATATTCTAACTTTGTTCTGCATAGAGAAGCAAGATCTCTATTTTGTGGTGGTGAGAAATGAAGGAACAACTGCTCTGTGTAAACTTTCTCAAGACTCTGAAATAGACTGTAAAGAGGGAAACAGTTCTACATGTGTAGCTTTGTGTGGCACGTGTCGAGAGTGCATGACCTCAGCCAGGTGCAGCAGGGATGTTCTGTGATCAGTTTTCTCCTTTAGGTTGTGAATTGCAAGTGGTTCACTTTGGAATAGAAACCAGACTGTAAGACAGAGCATAGAAGGAAATGGTTCTGTAGGGGAGAATTATTTGAGGTAGCTGAATACATATGTTGAGATGACCAAACCCAAAATTAATTCCCCCCATCCCTCTTTGCCTAACCATCCTCGTCTTCAAAACAGAGGGAGAAATTCTTCAAGACATAGCAATGGAAACACTTGGGAGGAAATATAATCCAGAAGGGATTCCTTTTGCTGAAAATATGTTATGGGGTTTAATGTAGGTCTGCAGTGCATTCCCTTTAGCAATCTGTAGTGTTTCCCTATGGCACTGAGTCAGGAATCACTTGAGTCACATGGCTTACTTCTTATCGGAAAGAGTCTTCAGGCTGCAGATGCCCCTGAGCCTGATGCCATGAAGAGGATCTGGGAGATCTGTTACAGCTGCCCCTGGGGAAGCTCATGGAACAGGATTTTTTACACTTTTCTCCAAACACTTGATATGTAGCCCTATGATGTCAAGATACCGCAACCAATAAGAGGTTTTAATAATGCAATTTGAGGGAGAAGACAGGATAGATATGTGATCATCATATCTGATATCTGGCTTTAACACATGAAAAGGTGAGATTGGAAAAAAAATGCAAAATATGTCAGGAGGGCAAGAAGGTAAATTAAGGGACAGCTGAAAGAAACAGTTAAGGACAATGCAGACATAGAAAGAATGCAGTTAGATGGCAGTACTGTACCTGACAAGAATCTAGACAAGGTAGATGAGAGACAGCAGAAATCCTTGATTATATATGTAAAGACCTTGAAGTGAAAAACTGAGTATTTGTTGTTAAACAAAGTCTTTAAAGAGCTGTTGGAACCATAGTGTGAGAGCAGCTGTGACCCACCTACAGACAGGGAAGGATATTTCCTCATCACCAAAGACAGATGGATAGTTGTGCATGGAGAAAGCCTTTTCAAAGAAAGCAACCATGAGCTCCCAGGAACTGAGGAAAAATCACAAGGATTACGCAGATGTTCTCTGGAGAAAACTTAGCAGAACAGGAAAGGCTGGTTTTAAAAGAAGGGCTTTGCTGGGATTGAGTGTTAGAAGTTTTCATTTTGACTTAGAGAGAGAACATTTTGGACAGTGGCCTTAGTACATCTTAGCTGTCTAAAAAGAGCTAATGCATTGTAATGTAGAGAGCAACAAAGACTAGGTCGGGTATTGCTAGCAGCCTGGTGGCTGTGCATGGATGGCACCTCACTTCTTGGGTGTAAACCCACATCTCTCCTTCTGTGGGAGAGAATGCAAAAAGGAATTGTAGTGCTGATACAGAGGAGGCAGATGTGACCCTAGACTGCAATGGGTAATTCTGATAAAATACTGGTACTGAGCCAACCAGTGAAGTACAAGATGGTTTCACAAGAGTGTAATTTTGTCTGGTTAGGAAAGAGAACACACCTTTCAAAGGCAGATTAATCCTGGGAGGAGAATGGGAGGCAGACAGACAGAACAACCTTTCTCGTTTCGTTCGGAAATGATAAATGATGAGAATAAAACCAACTCTGAAGCAGTGTGCATAGCTATCATGGTATGAAATCCAATTTGATTATTTCACTGCAGTCCCACCTTATCTTGGTACTATTTGTGATTCTGGTCTCCATGTCCCTGAAACTACATAATAGAACTGGAAAAGGTGCAGTAAAGGTCAAAGGTATAGAAAGAATTGCTTACAAGAAGAAGGAACTGGCTTGTAGCACCACTCCCACCCCTTTCCCATTTCTCAGTATTCTCTGTTCACTGCTTTCAGCGGCCAAAATGCCAGAATTACAAAGCTTCTAGAGACAACTATTACTTATGGACAGATTTCCTGGTTTTAGGCTGTGGATGGACCTCTGAGCTGGGCCTGCTTCCTAATTAATTTGTGCTTACTGCAGGCATCTTCGAATGACGCCTTCTGTGATTTTACAGAGGCTGTATGAAATCCCTGCTGAGAGTTGTGAGGTTTTCTCCTGGTGTTTCCCACCTCCTGCATTTCAGGACCTTCCTGGCAGAGCAGCAGTGTGCAGATGAAGCACGTCCTTACTGCACAAGGTTAACAAATAGAGTGATTTGGATGTTGGCATACCCTTTCTTTTTTCATTTAGATAAAGAGCAGAAGACACTGCCTACTGCAGAGTTCAGTCTCACGCCGCCAGTAGTGTTGGCATGGACAAACTTTTGAGACATGGTGAAAACAGAATGGAAAAAACAGCTCACAACTACAGGGCCTGTGAGTTAGACAGGTTTGTTGTTTTTTTTTTTTTTAAATAAAAAGCTTTAAAATACCTTGCTGTTCAGAAAAAAATGAGCTTTGATGCAGCTGTGGCAAGGGTTCTGCCTGCTCTCAGAGGCAGAATGTTTATCTATCAGCACTGTTAACAGCTGAGAGATGGGGATCTGATGAGTGCAGGAGGTACTAGCGTTTACAACCCACTGTGTCTTTTAATGATCTCTTTTAAACATGTATGGAGGGAAAAAGCTCTTGCTGAAAGAGTGGAAAATCTATAAAACTGCCAATTTTCAAAGCCATAAGTGATTGCAGAGAGATTCCAGCTTTTATAAATAGACTTAAAACACACACACACACACACACACAAAACTTCTGAATTTGTGCCTGATTAACGAGCAGTGCCAATGTAATGAAGATTTTATACTGGATAAAGAGATTAAGTGGAGTTAGTGTGAACGTTTTAAAGGGAAAAAGAGCAACTGATTGAAGGTGACTAACTTCAAAGCTAAAATTTTCCATCTGTGCGTATGGCAGCTCCTTCTCCCTTCCATCTCCAATAGCTGTGCGTATTCCTGGCATTTTTTTAAGTGGATGGCACCCAAAAGGCCCAGCATAGCTGATGTTTCAACTTTATTTTGTTAGTGCTTCTGATCGGGAAGAGAAACGTGCCTGGTGTTTGTGGAGCAATTGGTGAAAGTGCACCTATTTGCGCAAGTTCAGTGATGTTTTTTGGAAGCGTCCTGAAAAAGTTCCCACCGTGCACTGAAATTCTTTCTTCTGCCCACGTGGTTGTACATGTCCACATGGTGGGAAATCTAAGAGAATTCATTTTGTTTCCCAAGATGAAAGATTATTTCAAATTCCTTCATGAAAAAAGAGAAAAGATGGGAATATGTATATGCCACAATATGCATTAACATCATTGCCATTATTTTGTTGAGAATAAGCTGGCTTTATGTGGAAAAAAGTGTGTACATATATGTTGAGGCAACGAAATTATGGGTGGTTTATAGAAATACCACAATTTTGGGAACTTGCCAAATTAACTCTGATCACACTGGAAAGCAGTTTTTTACCATCCAGTTATAGCAGTATCTTTTTCCAAGTATAGGCATTCTGTTTCTTGTTCCCACAAGAGAGTGACTAATGCTTATCTGCAAATAATGAGCTAGAGTCATTTTTATGGGCCTAATTTTATAAGTTGTAGATATCCCCAAACAAAACAAATATGAGTTGAACATTCTGCTTAGTGAGGTAAATGTAGCAATGAAGCAAAGAAAACAGAGACTCAGCACTGTTTTTCTCACTTACCTGCTACTGTGCTTAACTCTGAAGAAGAATTCTTATGCAAAACTGATTTTTTTTTCCTGGAAAGTCTTGAAACCAGAATTTTTGGTGGAAGTTTTTATATTTATATACATTTAATAGATGTTGTATCAGTGCTTTCCCACAGAGACTGCCTGGCTGCCCTGGCAATAGGGCTGCAGGGCAGATGATCTGCCTGTGATCAGGCATAAAAGGTGAGATCTGAGAGCACTCAACATTTATTTGAAAGGACAGCTGTGAAAATATTTTTTGTCCTCCCCACTCTGCTGTCTCAATCACTGTTACTGATCTGGGAATGTGTTCAGGGACACAAGGTCTCAGCTGCAGCCCAGCACTGGATGGAGTACATCTTCCACACCGAAGAAGCCAAAGTGCTAGGAAGGTGCGAGATGCTAAGAAGCTGTGTAGGAGATTAGCGGTGTTGGTGAGGAGAGCAGACTGAGTGAATTTCACGCTAAGAGCTTTTCTCTCCTCACTACAGGTGTTTCTCTGGCTCACATTTTTTATGGCTTGCATAAAAAATAATTTTTGCCAGAGCTGACCAAAGCAATAAGTTCCTCTTTAATTAAACAAGAATCTTTTTGTGAAATAAAATATATATGTATATATTTTTTCAGTGGAAATGTAATGTTCTGACCAGCTGTGCAAACAGGCAAACAGTCATAATGAATATGCTGTGGCTGAGGGTTTCTGTGTTAGAATGTACGGAACCTTATAGGACAGCATTACAGGACTGAACTTGTAATTCCTTCATATTATTTGCAGGGGCAACTATGACATTAAAAGGTATTTTGTCAGCTTTTAAATGTGTCATCCCAAGCTGAAAGGTTTCACTGTTCACAGAGGAATGTTGGAATGGACTGGAGGAGCATCGGTACCTGTCATGCTGTGGTTGCGTTGTATATGTGGCATCTCTTGGCACTGGGTAACAACAAAAACAAGTCTGGCAGTACTTCTGTTTGGTCATAGCTGAGTGATGATGGCAGTTTCTTTGTTATCAGAGGCTGAGTCAGTATTTTCCTTTCGCCTCTCTGATTTGAATATATGAATTCAACAAATAAGTGTTAGGGCTGTCAGGAACAGTTCTTGTCAATAGCGATCAGCATTCATGCATGATAAATATGCTTTTTGTCATCCTCCAAGCTTCAACAGTAAATTCTTGCTGATATTTTACATGTAAAATATGCTATTTTTGTTCAAATAATCTTTCTGCCAGATATACAACCTTTAGACAGCTGTTTGAGATTTGTCAAGCAACTATATGTAATGACCCAGACTGTTGTAGGAATAAAAATCACTTTGTGTGATTTTCCATCATCTAAGTGGGAGGAGGAGGTCCTATCCTTGCTGATGTCAGTGCAGTGATCACTGCAGCAGGACCAAGATTGTTCCCACTGTGACTATGTTTTTAGCTCTGGGGATTCCTGGTTAGATCCCAGAATATTACAATTTGGTAATACCATTTTTTTCAGTAATAATTTTAAAGATTAAAAGTGGGGAAAAACAAAGAGAGCTCTTGGTTCTTTTGAATGTCTTGTAAAGTATTACTTGAATATGCCGTTACTAGATTACCAGTTTCATATGTTACTTGTGGTGGCGAATGGTTGTGAGTGGTGTTCCCCAGTACTGGGACCAGTCAGAGTATCAATTTCAGTCCTGTTTAATATCTTTATTGATGACCTAGGCAAGGGGACTGAGTGCACCCTCAGTAAGTTTGCACATGACATCAAGTTGAGAGGAAGTGTTTATCTGCCCAAGGGTAGGAAGATTTACTTTGCTAAGAGTTAAAAAGGCTGCATCTCACCCCTGGAGTCTGAAGACATCCGTTAAGACTTGGGGGAGCATCCCAAAGATGGAACTGAAATGTACAGCTATGACAAAACCTTGCTGTAATTCCCCTGGTTATTGATGGTGTGGTTTTACTGCTTTTACTTTGCTTTTATCTTTGGTCTTAAGGAATGATATAGAAGAGGAATAAAAACCAACCTTGTGATCTCTCTGTGTTTAATAAAGCATGATAGAGAATATGCAACAAGAGATGATGCTCAAGAATGTGCAGCACTTATAAATTTGATATTCACTGCTGAGCTTTATGAAAAAATAAGAAAAACTGCTACTTAAAGGAACTGAAGAATTCCTCACCAAAAAATCAGTAAAGCTCCATTAAGTGTAACAATAATGTGATACAATAGTGCACTAACAATAGCTAACAATGTCACTGGAACAGGCTGCGCAGGGAGGCTGTGGAGTCTCCTTCTCTGGAGATATTCAAGACCCGTCTGGATGCCAAACTTAATGTTGTCTATGAAGCACTCTTTGCTACACTCACTTTCTCACTTTCCAAACCATGAAACAGAATGTGTTTGCACAATACTTCAACCAAAATAAAAATCATTACATTACATGCAAGAGTAAAAGTCATTTCTTGCAAATGGTTGTTTTTCCCACACCTGAGTGTCAGGAATGTCTGACCAAGACTAGATTATGATACAGAGGGTTGGGCCCTGAGAAAGTACTCTCTGAAAGTCCAGCAAAAATTCAAAACCTTTCACTTCCAAAATAAAAACAAGCCTAGCTTGGTTCACAGCACAGGATAGTGAAAATACTGATGTTAAGTAATCCTGTGCAGGGTGTTCACGTAATGTATAACATCACAGAATTAGGGTAAAAGATGACATGTTAGGATGCCAGTAAAATCTCAGACGCAATCTAAGACTTGCATTGTAAGAGGAGAGAGCAATGAGTGAGGAAAATGGGTACACTGAATGAGAAACCATCTTCTAAATGAAAAGAGGGTCATATATTTTTTATTTCCCTGGCATGACCTTTTGCCTAAGCCACAGTAGCAACAGCAGAAGAGATATTGGACTTGCTAGACCAGCTATAGTGTGACAGAAGACTTCCTGAGTTTATGAAAGAGTAGTGCTGTTAAGCAAAGCTATACATGCAATGGGACAGAACTGATAGTGGAGCAAAGGGTACTGTTAAATAAAATCTCATGAAGAAAATCTATCCTGAGTGCAAATGTGAAAAAAGGTGGAACAAATTAATTCTGATTACGAGAAAGAAGGCTAAATGTACTTAAGAGCCATAAGAGCAAGGCCTGACATGCAGCTAGGGTGCTACTCTTTCAGGGTGGGAAAAACACATTTTTTCACACATCACTTGGCTCTTGACAAAAAGCTATTTTTGCAGTTTTATTTATGTGAACTATTCAATAAGAGCAGGCCACAATGAAGAAGGCCACAGTGATGTGTGAAGGAGGACAGTAATACTCAGGAATCCTCCTAGCACTGAAGTATATAATTAACAGCAGACAAATGCAGGGGTCTCAAACGTGGAAGCGTATTATTGAAACAGTAAAGAAATTAAGGTTAATGTTTGGGTTTTGATCCTGTGGAGGTGGGAAACAGACATCACACAATCTGCTTTGCCTCCACTCCAGCTGGATGGAGAAGAAGAAGCGTAGGCTTTGTCCTGTCCCATTTTACCTGCCTAGGATTGAAGAAATCTGCTTGTTACCGCTTGTTGTGCCTGGAGCAAGTCATGGAACAGGTGATTCTAAGCTACAATTTATAGTCTCTTGTTTTCACTTGCTCTGTCACAGTAACTTAGTTGGCATTGTTGCCAAGCTGGGAGGTTGCCTCTGGTCCTTGTGGAGAAGGCAGTATGAGTTCTTTTTAGCAAGAATGGTTTGTGTCACATCACAGTATGGCACTGAGTCCTTTGGGAAGGAGGAATGCATATCACTTGACAAACCTCTTCAGCACATTGCTGGACATTTGTTTATTTTTTTACTTTGTTCCACCAATGGTTGTTTTCTCCTATTTTCGTTTGGTTCCTTTCCTCCAATGAGTCATTCTAAACACTGGCAAGAATATAGAGTCATAATAACTGTGACGACACCTTTAGCTTTTGTCTTTGATGTTTCACAAAAAATAACAACTTTGTAAATTTTTGGAATACAACCATGATATTAAACCACCTTTTGAACACTTTGTCACGAGTCACAAAATCATGTGTAGTCTCATCACACAACTCTGCAAGTCTTCATTTCTGTCCGCTTTAACTTTGGGCACTGAAGTAATAACTCCTTCCTTAATATTTTTGCTGATTCATATTCCTAGGAAAGCTCTCCCCTTTCCTTAGTATTTGATCAGTAGGTTAGTTGGGAACGAAAATGTTTCTTGACATCGGTACAGAAATGATGACATTGAATTCTTCCTTTGATTGAAACTCAGGCCTACTCTGAGAAATACACAGCTCTCCCTCTGTGCTGGAAAAATTCTGTTACAATTTCTAACTTAAGGTATTCCCAAAACGACAACATTTATGGATCTGAAAATCTTAGACCTGCCAACTCAGGAAAACATCAGTTGCAAGGCTGCCCTGGTCTGTTCTCATTTTACTGGGGAGAGGAGATATTTTGCATTCATTTTCCATTGTCATTTGTGAGAACCGCTACTGAATGCAAAAATAATGTGATGCGTGCTGTAGAAATTGTTCTGGAACCACCTCTTCCTGCTGTCATGAGTTCTAATCAGTATTATCTTGAGTAGTGTCTTGAGTGGTATCTTTTCATTTAATTTAATTAAACATTTGATTGATTGATTGATTTCTATTGAACATGTTTCTCTGAATATACACTTTCCACTCTGGTATTGAAGTTTTTAATATGCAGTGAAACAGTACAGATTTGATGTTACAAATGATCAGTAGAGGATCCCCTGAAAGTGCTTACCTTGATAACCTGTCAGTAGATTATGTGATACTCTGATTGAATGATATTTCTTGCACCTCTGTAGAGGGCATCCTTCAATGCCTTGATCATCTAAACATGTAGCTACTGTCTTTCCCCTTAGCTCACTTTCATTTGAGTTACTCCTTGCAGAATGGTACTTGCGGAACAAAATTGCTGCAGAAATTCCTGTTACTTTGTGTACTTACATTATTTTGGGCTTTGTACATGAAGTTTATCTTACTGGTGGCTTGTAAAGTGTAATGTTACTGTCACAGACGTTTATTTCTATTATTTGACAATACAGTATTGTGCTTCTTTATAGAGTGGATAGATTATCTGAATTCATAGGTCAAATGCTTCTTTGATTGTTACGGAAAGGAAAAATTAACAATGAAATGTGTGTTCACTTTTTAACATCTTTCTTGTTCCAAGGGCACTTATTATTAGCAAGTAACGCAGCCCCCACGAGCTATGCTTTTGGACTGTAGCAAGTTTTAACGTGTCTGAAAAAAAACATACGTTGTCTTTGCTCAGCACAAGGTTGAGTTTATTCTTGCTAGGGCTTTCAAGATCAGCAATGGATTTATTTTCCAAACATGAATAATTTTTTCTTGTTTTGGCTGTACTAAGTACTTACAGGACTTCCTAATAAGCCCATTTGCTTTCTATATCTTAAATCATATATGTGAAATACTTTCCAAGTATTCTGAAATCTTACTTTAGTGGCTTCAATGAAATGGCAAGAATGTTATTTTTTTTTCCTCTTAAATCTCGAGTGACGCTCTAAGTAATGTCACTGTTCCAATGTGTGAGCTGTTGTAAATTGCTTGGTGTTGGCACATTTTTTTCTGTTTTTTTTTTTTTTTTTGGTATGTCATACTACTAAGTTATATATTGTTAATGGAAAAATGCAAAGCAAAAAAGGGGAAGTTAAGGTGAAGAATGACCTTTTCATGGGAAATCAGAGATTTTGGGAAAAGCTGTGATGAGATGTTTCAGCATACCTGAGTTCCCCAGCAATATCTTTTGGATCTTGTTTGCTGTCAGCTCGGCTGTCAGAGTGTCTTGTGGTACCTGAAATTGCCAATCTGAAACTTATTTTTCTGTATTTTATAAAGCCTTCCAATATTTTAACTCCTTTTTAAAGCAGATACAGAATTCTAATATGATGGTTATATTTGTACATTCACTTTTATTTTGTTTCACAGAGATATAAATAGCATTCCAGAGTGTCAGTGATCTCTTGATCGTGGAACCACAAAATACTGTACCATTTTTGGAATCTCTTTCAGACAGGAGCAACAATTTAGATCAGACAGACCTAATTCAGTTAAAAATTTCAAATTGTATGACATAATATTTTTTTTTCTCCTAAAACCTGGCCGAACACTGTTTAATTGATGCCAGAGTTTCTTCTGGCACCAAATTCTTGCAAAGCATTCCCATGCCAGCCTTCTAAATCTGTTTAGAGTCCAAGTTTCATGAAGACGATTATCATATTCAGTAGCAGCTAACACTCTCTTGTTGATGATGAGATTCCTGACTTCGTCACTGAGAGAAAAGCTTTAAATCCAGAGTCCTTAGTAGGCAGAAAAAACATCTCTATTTAATTCAACAGGTAAACGGAATAAACCTTTTTTCCAGTTCACAAGATGCAATGGCGGTGGTGCTTGTTATCTTTTATGGAATCATAGAATCATGGAATCACCAAAGTTGGAAAAGACCTCCAAGATCATCCAGTCCAGCTGTCCACCTATCATCAGTATTTCCCCACTAAACAATGTCTCTTAGTACCTCATCTAAAGGTTTCTTGAATACCTCCAGGGACAGTGACTCTGCTACCTTCCTGGGCAGCCCGTTCCAGTGCCTGACATCTCTTTTGGAGAAGAAATTTTTCCTAATATCCAACCTGCATCTCCACTGGCACAACTTGAGGCCATTCCTTCTCATCCTATCGCTAGTTACGTGGGAGAAGAGGCGACATACACATGACCACCACCTCCCTTCAGGTGGTTGTAGAGAGCGATAAGATTTCCCCTGAGCCTCCTCTTCTCCAGACTGAACAGTCCCAGCTCCCTCAGCCACTCCCCATCAGACTTGTGCTCCAGACCCCTCACAGCTTCATTGCCCTCCTCTGGACACACTTCAGGGCCTTGACGACTTCTAGTGAAGGGGCCAAAACTGAATGCAGCGCTCAAGGTGCAGCCTCAACAGGGCTGAGTACAGGGGGATGATGATCACCTCCCCGCTCCTCCTGGCATGTCCTTCTTGGCCACCAGAGGCTTGACTAATACCCCCAGGTCCATTTCTTCCACACAGACCTGAAAAAACACACAGGCCTGAAATACCTTTTCCTTGAGTAATGCATCTCCATGTATCTTTTTTTTGCCTTTTCCATTTTGTGATTGGTTCATACCAACCTTTTTAATTTTGCAATAATATATACTAATGGGCTCTCGGCTTCGGACTCCTGTTTGACCCATGGAATTTTTCATCCCTTCAGGTATTTGCACCTCTTTCTTTTGTGCAAGATATCTGCTACTTGATTTAAGGTTGTACAATGCTTTTTTTTTTTTGCCTGAAAGCTCTTCAGAAAGGTGTATCTTCTAGGCACTTCGGAATTCTTTTTTTGTATTTCCATATATTTTGCATATTATGCAGCCTTCTGAAGGTCTATGTGTGATGCACACAATGCATTCTGACACAAAACTGTAAAGTCTGATTATGGCATAAATAAATTTGGTATAAAAATAAATTCCAAGAACTCTAGAATACTGTTGAGGCTAAATTGCAGTTTCTCTGGCTTGAAACACATAAAGACTGCAGGTTTCTCACAGGGCTGGATGGGATGAATTTAAGGGCTTTGTCACAAGAAGCACAGTCAGCTCATAGTGGAGTCTTGGACATCAGTGGAGCTGATGAAAGTCTGACATCCGTAAAACTCAATTATATTTCCTTTCATTCCAGATCTGTTGAGATGGATCAGTCAAATACAAAAGCAAATGTAGCATCGAACAGCCCAAAATATTACAGAAGAGCTTAACAGCAGCAATAATTTATGCTTGACCAGTGAGATCCCATCACAATACTGTGACTTGAAAAGAAAGAATAGCTTTGCATGTCTAAATAGGGAAATAGGTACTGCATTCATGAAGGTATTTTGTGGTTAGAATCCTTGTCCCACAGCAAGAGAAATACAGCCTAAAGAACTGAGGAAAAGCCAGAGAAAGCTTCAGGGAGATTAAAAAAATTCCCTCATAAGATAATTATGAAATCTATGTGAACCCAGTGGTGAACATGACTTAATTGTGCTTTGCAGAAATGTATTTGGGGAGCAGATTCCTAACATGAGATGGTTTTTTTCAGTGGTAGAGGTTGAAAATGCAAGTCAGTGATTGGTAGTTAATGCTAGACAAATTCAAGTTAATTATGGGAAAGAAAGATGTGAAAAAAATCCATACCGAGAATAATTAACCTTTAGAAAATGTTGACTAAGGATACAAATCTCTAAGCTTCTGCAAACAGAAGTGATAATGTGCTTATACTTTGTAATTCAGGAGGTTAGCCTGGAGGCTGGTGGTTCCATCTGATTACAGCGTGCAAGCTACACAAATTTAAATCAGATGAGGAATTAACTCCTACATAACTACTGATATTAAAAAGCCTTATTCTGAGCATGGAACACTCCTGCTGTAGATTCATAGGTGTTTTTTTCCACAGTCTTGTTGCAATGTTTTTCATCTGTGTGCTTTATCTTCAGATTCATAATGGAGCAGTACACAAAACGTTTATTTTTCAATTCCTCTTATTCTCTGGCTGCATATACAAGCAAGATTTATAAAGTTTTGAAAATAATAGCTGAAAAAAAAAAAAAGATGTGACTTCCCTAGTAAATTCTATGTTACAGATTGATTGCAAGAAGAAAAAAGGCAATGAGGAGAATACATGATAAAGCTGAGGAGAAATAACCATAATTTGAGGGGATGTTTTATCTGAAAAAGAGAAAATAGAAGAAAATAGAACCCATCTAGATCAGACCTTTTTCCCTGCCCTGTCTTATCATTTTATTGCTGTTAGTAGGAGATGCTATACTGAGAACATAAGATGTTAAAGCCATAGCTTCTGCACACAGCCTACTTTTTTTTAATCTCAAATATAATATAGATGATGCCGATTTCTGCTTTGCAGTAAATACAAGTATTTGTGCAAATGCAGACCAATTCATTAGCTGAATAATCATATGGAATGTCAATGGATGAGCTAAACAGACAAATATAAGATTGTTTTGAATTTTGCTTTTAAAGCACCTAGTTACAATTCAAGGTATTTTTACTATTCGTGTGACTATGAGATATTCTGTAAGTGTCTGTAATTTCATTTAATTTTTCTCAATACTGTCAGGAATTTATCACATTAGCTATTTAGATGGTATGGGCAGCAGCACATTTTGTTTAACCCATCTAGTCTGTAAATGTCTGGAGTGAAAGGAAGGCAGTCAAAATGCATCTGTAAGTTCCTAAAATTTGCTAAGAGGTTGATCAGCTGAGGTACTGGCAGACCCATAGGTACATGACTCCAAGAGTCATGAACCACTTGCACAGAACACAGCAGCATCTGTTCCATCTGCTCTAAAGCAAAGGCAGAATAAAAGCCAGCAGTCCACTGCTACTGCAAGCCTTTATTGCAGGGAGGGATGAGACTTTTCAGGTAATCAAATTGCAAATATTGAGTAATCCACAGAGTAGAAGTCCATATGGAATGTAATGGGTAACCTCTGTGAATTGAGGTAAGAATTTTGTGAATAAGTGGTAAAAAGTAAAATAAAATAATATCCACGTTGAAGTCCACTAGAGCATTTCATAAATATTGTCAGAAACATTTCATACTGCTCTAGTGAATGTGCTTGAGGATAGGATTTCGTGCCCATTGGAATGAGGTCACATTTCTCATTAGCCTCTGCTTTTTGTTTCTCTTCCAGTATAACCTAGTTTGTCAAAACATAAATGTTAACAGAAGCAGCATGTGTTTGTGTGAATTATAACAACAATTTCACCAAGTGTGGATGAAAATAAATTCTGCTGGACCCAGTTGGATAATTGTGGCCTCAGTTAAGATCAATGAGATTTTTTGTCCAGTGGACCCCAATCAATATTGTTTCACTCCTTCAATTCTTAGTTCTCTTTCTAGCAAGCAATATAGTACTGGATAATTTCTTCTTAAAACTTCAGAAAGGGGGGGTTTCAGCTTAGAAGACATGACAGTGTAGCAAACAATCTTCTTCATGACCTCTTGAGAGACAAAATCAGCACTTCTGTAACTTGTCACTGAATTGTCAGTTTTGCTCTGTGTGTAATCTGATTACAGTGTGTGAGCTACACAAATTTAAATCAGATGAGGAATTAACTCCTAGTTAATTGTGTGTTAATTCCAGTCGTGAAACGTTCTGACTGATTGCACTTTTATTTCTGAAACAAAGCATTGTTTTGTTCAGTGGAAACTTCTGAGCTTGTGTCTCCAATGAGCTCAAAACATGGAGTAAACTTTCTTGTTACTGTGGTCACATTACATCGCAACTCAGATAGGAGAATTCAGTGTAGTCCCACTGAACGGGTGAAGATTTCAGACTACATTAGAGAACTGTATTGCTAAGAATAATCTGTAGATGGTAGAGATGGCATTTTGCAACTTCCAGTTATTCCAACTTCCAGTTATTCCAAAGCTTGGTCAGTGAGCTGGTAAGGGATTTTAAGGTTTGTGATACAGTCATTGTGTAACTCAGTGAAGTTTATGATATGTGTATGTTTCTGTTGCATCTAGATGTGTGTTTTGATAAGGGAGTTGTCGTGTTCATATTTAAGCTTAGCAGTTCCCTCTTGTTGCTGTTACATGAAAATGACAAATTCACTACAAGAAGAGGAACTACACAAGGGAACAGTATGTCCTTAGGCATGCACTATCCATTTGGTGGCTGAGTGAGAGCGTGACCTGAGGCCTCTGCACCCAGGTCCCCCATGTGAAAAGAGTTTGGGGAGTAGCATGCCAATATGGTGTATGCCCCTTTGTGCCTCTACTCTGATGAGTTGTAATCGCTCCCATGGTTCTTATCAACTACTGTGAGATTCTGAAGACTGGGGATTTGAAGCAGGTGGCAAATGCCTGATCATTTTGTAAGCTAGACTGCTGTTTGTACTTGAAGAAAATTAAGGGCAGAAAGCACTTCAAGGTTGGAAAGCAGTGGCAGAATACCCCAACATGACAGGATCCATTCTTACGTGATCTGCAGATAGCATTGCATTGCCAGAAGATGCCTGTATTAATATACTTCATATCCATTGATAATCCTTGAAGAAGTAAGACCTCATAGATTCTGCTGGTTTTGAAATTTGAAGGATTTTGATCAAACAAATCTTCCCAGAGAAAAACTAGAGCATAGAGTTAATAATAAGGCAGCATTAGGTGATACTGAAAATGAAGGTTGGTAGCCACAAAACTCTTAAGATATGGTGCAAATATCAAGAAATTTTTGATAATGGATTAGCTTACTGTAGTGAAAGACCAAATTCTGGAGCGCCAGATCTTCAACTGAGGCCAATGAAATTGGTTTTCTGGAATAGAGACAGCCTCTATACTAAGTTCATTCTATTTAAGTCGTCATGGAGAGGTTAAGGGTAACTTCTTTTTGGTCACTTTGTGATAATGTGGGAGTTGGTGTGACTGGAAACTGGAGTTGGACAAATGGCAAAAATGAATTATTGCCTCCTTCCCCAGCTAAGCCTCTAAATAACTTCCTGAGGATTGGGCGATTGTTTTAGTTTTGCGAAGTCCATTAGTTTGCAGCATACAGTCATCTTGTTGTGTGTCCTCCTGTGGTCTCTTAGGAGAGGTCTTTTATGAAGTCACTTATAAATCTGAATCTAGGACAATACCTTAGTGTGGAGAAATCCATGGTAAGAGTTACATCTTGGTTTGAATAGGGAATATGGAGATTACTCTGATCATGCTGAAGTACACAACAGCTTTTGTCTCTATTTTATTTTGTTCTTATTTACTAAGTGTCAGACATTCTTTACTTTCTGTGTAGTACTGGAAAAGTAGCAGTATTTCTGTACTGGTTATTACGGATCTCTCCTTCTGCCACACTTCATTCAGAAGTACATGGGCTGTCATTCTCTTTGTAGACCTTTACTCATTTTAATGTATTTGATTCATATGGATGCTTCTAATGTTGTTGAAAGACAAATGGAAGCATATTGGCTGGCACTGGACATCTTAAGAAAAAAATAGTTTATTGATTTGTAATATCAGATTTTCCTTGTATTTTCTGGCAGTTCTAGCCTGTGTACATTCATGGATGATCTACTGAACACATGACACAATGCTCTCTGACTTCTAATTAGTCCTTCCAGCAAATGTTATTTATAGACAGTGGACTGACATGATGTTGGAGATGAACACGATTTTAATCCTGGGCTCCAAAAATATGGCCTTTTATAATCAGAGTGAAAAACAAGTTAATTTCCAAGAGAATTCCCCATAAGGCTGAATAATGATAGAATCTCAGTGCATCCATGCGTGCATGCGTAGCCAGCTCATGTTATGACTGCATGCTAAAGTGGCAATGTGGGTGAACAAAATTACTGAATAGAAATTTGTATCCAGAAATGTTTATTCACACACGTGAGTAAAATGTAATGCATTTTTACATATTACAAAATCCAAAGTCTTTGTGAGTATAGCTATGACAAAAAAAGAAAATGTTCTTACGTTTATTGGTACAGGTCTTTGTATGGTCCTTATTTTAAGTGATGTGATATGAAATAGTGCCTGAAAGTTACCACAAATACATTTACATTTAATGACAAGTTATTAAAGTCTATTCATCTGTTGGTTTTAACCTTCTCCTGCTGTGCAAACTGCTGAATACTTTTCATACTTTTGCTTAGCATTTTATGCTAATATGTATAGCATGGAGGAAGAGAAAATCGTTGAATAGTTAGGGAAAATGTTATTTGTTGAGGTTAGAAGATCTGAAGTCAAGAGAAGGCTATTGGAAGGGAGAAAACAAAAGATTTATGGCATTTATGCACAGTGGCAGTAGTTAACTTAAGAACCATTTTATTTAAATTGATATATTGAGTGTAGATGCCTTAGTTGTTACTTGGTTTATGTAATTAACATGCTATCAGAAGTTTAATGGAGCTCATGTAGCATTTAAATGCATGACTGTTGTGTGGCATGTCAATTTAGATGTTCAGGGATGGAGGGAAAAAATATGGGTATTTTTCCAAATTATCATTATATGGCTCATAAACTTGGACAAAAAAAAATAAATAAATGCCATTAAATCTTGTTGCTGCTTTCCAGCAGATGTCACATTTCTGCCATCCAAAGCATGGAAGAAAGTGTCAAGTGGTTCTTGAGCAGTCAGCGTGCAGACCTGTTCTTTCTTCAGTTCCTCTTTGAAGATGGCTTCATCCACATTTTCTAAAAGTGATGCCTTTTTTTTCCCCGGAGGTCTTCTTTCTGTAACCCCCTCTAGAGCTGCTGACCACTGATGTGTAAAATTAATCACTGTTTGCATCTAACTTCAAAATTGCTGTAAAAGTCGGCAATAAGGTAGGTGCTTGGAAACTGTTTAAGAGGATAGGTTTATGGAGACTGTGAGCTTGGGATTTCACGCTTTAAAAAGGCTCCACTCATCCTGAGAAGGTGTGATTTTAGTTAAAAGTTCTTTCTATTATTTCTTTACATTAGCATTGTGGGTTAAATATCGCTCTGCCTCAGCCCAGCCAGGGCCATACACTTTGAAGAAAACTTCCATTTTCTCAGCATGTGATTTCATTATCCGTATTGCTGTGATAGAAACAATACGAATAAAATCTAGGAGTATCTAGCTCTGATGAACAAGCATAATGCAATGGAAAACCAGGAGTTTCAGTAGAACTCAAGAACTCATGATGAGCTGAAGAATTGTGTTTTATAGGGTAGATTGCCTTTTCTTTTACTAAATATCCAGTTTGCTTTTGATAGAATAGAGCATTGAAAATGTAGCAGTAATGTCTGGCAGGAGCTTGGCTTTTCCTTGTGAAGAGTTTGCCTCAGGAAAGAAGCAGCTGAACATCCCATTGCTATTTTGGTTACTGTCTCTTGAGGGCAGTCACATGCAGCATCACTGTCCACTAGGAAACGATGAGGCTTATGATGTGAAATCTTCCTGTTTCTGCTTAATAAATGAAAGAAATATTGGCAAAAGGATTAACATTCGTGGTGTTTCACAGTGAGCTTAACATTCCTCGTGATGAAATACCTGGTGAAGAAACATGTAGCCCCTTTGATGTCTGTAGTGGTAGTGTCCTGAATTAGGGCAGCTGAGAAAATAGGGGACTGTGTGGAAAAAACTGATCGACCATAGGGAGAATAAACTGCCTTTGAGAAACTGTATATATGCCTATATATTGTGCTAGAAGGAAACGTAGGTCTTTTCCCTTGGATTAGATGGTGTGTTACACCCTGTATGTGAGAGCATCTAAGTAGCTGAGTCTGCCTTTGGCAGGAGTATTGCAGTACACAAGTTACTGAGCTGGTACTGAGCTACTTCACATGGGCAGAAAGGTCTGGACTGGGTCACAGGGCTGGCCCCATAGCAGACTCCTTAAGGGAATACGGGAATAGGAGATGACAGTAGATGTTAACTCTGGCATTTTTCTGAGTTATACCAGTAAGTCTCTCAGGCCATCATGAACACAGTTGACAGAAGCTCTTTTTCATCAGTGTAACTGTCTTTGCAAAGGTGTTTTCTAGGGAAAGCTGAACAAATCCCATTGACTTGTCACACTGTCTCCTTGTTGAAGACTTCATACAAGTACTTACATATATGTAAGGCACTCTTTACCAGTTGCAGCTGTGTTGTTGTGATGTTCTCAAATCTAGATGAGGACCTCAAATTAATTGAAATGTGTTTACCTAGGTATCAGTTCTTGGCTGTGATTTCATCTGTGATTTCAGACAGGCTGAGCCTGGTAGGACCCTCTAGGTCTATTGGTCCCAGCCCCTGCTGCAGCAGAACAGCAGAGCAGGGGCCCAGGCCCATGTCCAAGCAGCTGCTGAAGGTCTCCGAGGAGCAGACCCCACACGCAGCCTCTGGGCAGCCTGTGCCAGTGCTCCATCACCTGCACAGCACTCCAGTGCTGCCTGATGTTCTGAGGGATCCTCTTGTATTTGTACACATTGCCTCTTGTCTTGGCACAGAAAGGAGCCTGGTTCTGTCTTCTTCACAACCTTTATTCTGATAAATTAACTGCTAACTTAAAAAATAAAATGAAATTCTTCCTGTCCTTTACTCAGAGTACATCTTATAGCCTTATAGAGAGCTTGCAGATATTTGCTTTTAATACTACATTTCTAATGCCGTATCCTGCTTTTGTTTGTTTGCTTGTTTTCAGATGGACCCATCTTTGGCTAATTCAACATTCCAGTCCAAAATAACAGAAGCAGCTGATATTGTTGTTGGAACATGCTATATGGTCTTCGGTAAGCATGATTTTATGATGCATACGTTTATAGAGCTTTTGTTATGTTTGATGTAATGAGGGGAAAGAAACAAAAAAGTCAAATTTGTTTCTGACAAAAGGCAAGCTCCTGTGTATTCAAAAAGGGGAAAAAGTGCAGGGGAACATCATTAAGAAGTTTTTATCATCTGTTTTGTTATAGGAACAAAAGCTTTATTCAATGTTAGGAGCATAAAACTGGACAGGTACGCTAGATTTTGAGACTGGCATTTTTTTGGTATCTGCATAACTGTCATTGAGTCTCAGTGAGATTTTTTATTTTCCACACCTTGTTGCAAATCATAGAACAGTGTATCCTGACTCCTTATAATATCTGAAGTAAAATACCAAAAGCTGTAGTCATTATGAGCCTGGATAAGGTGCTGGAAAGATCAGGCTTATGGCCAATGCTTACAGTCGCTGCATTAGAAAGTGAGATTTCTGGGAAATGGGCTGTGCTGTTACAGAGGAGGCAAATCTCTCCTCCATAGTCCTGGTCCAACTGATGAAAAACTTCAGATCCAATCCTAATGGTATTGATCAATAAACCATGAGTCAGAGGAAAGGAAAGGCAACCTTGACACCTGGAGAGCAATGGCTGACCCCTTGGCTAAGAACAGCAAGATGGTGAAAAAATATGTAGAAGTTAAATGAGTGCCTTAACAGGAAAGAATAAAAGGCAACTAATATTAACCCTGAAGTATGGGATTAATACAAGATAAATATGCTGACAAAAAGTGAACCTGTGTCTTTAATCCCTATCAGCTGTCAATGAATATTGGCATCTTAAAGGTTTCAAATGGTTTCAAATTCTTCAGTATGTTTTTTCAATACTGAAAAAATTTAAGTGAATATAAGCCCTATTTCTTTTGGAGTGTAGCTGTATATGGACAGCTGAGTTTAAGGAGAGATTGGCTGGGCAATGCAGATCAATTTAGAGGAAGAAGTTCTTGAAGTGTTTGCGTTCCTGAGTTTGCAGCTCTGGTTCGGCTAACAATTAAGTAATTTCCCAGCAGAAAACTCATGCTGTATTTCTCCTGCCAGATAGACTTAAATTTTTCTGATGTAGTTTCATTTCTGTTTTTGGTATTTTCCATATGCCATCAACAACAAATAACTGCTGGTAAAATAGTGAAGATTTCATCTATATCCACTTCATGTACCTCCTCCCTCATATCTGCTCTGCTACTCATGCAACATTGTGTTCTTCAGAGCTTTCTTTTTAACTTTCCTTTTCTGAATCCCACGATAAAAAACCGTGTTCAGATTACGGAGTTGCTCATCAGGTTTTGCCCTCAGCATTTACTGTGTCAGTCATGTCAAAGCTCTGAGGAGCTTAAAAAACAGGTACAGTGTGTTTACAAGACTACAGAAAATGGCCTGATCCTGATTGAACACTTGAATGTGTTTGCTGACACCAACAAAAATGTTGTTATAAATTTATTTGCAAAATTATTACACAGTTCCAGAGTTAGAATTCAAAACAAATGGCTTAAGGAGATCAGTGATGGAGAGGAATTCAGAATCACTGCCTAATGTAACTTGCTATTCTGTCATTTCATTTAAAAGAAAGCATCACAGTCTATAGAACATTTGGGAATTCACCTATTTTTTTCCTACGAGAGTGTCGTTAAATGAGATGTATTCTCTTATGAGTATAAAAAGCCAGTGTTGGTTTGTGCTGTAGGTCTCTATGCAACTTGCTAAACTCAATTATATCTATATTTTCCTACATTCTATAGGTAAAATGATACTTCTTCCAAAGCCAGAACAAGAAATGAGGTCCACAAAAGCACTTGGGCTCTTCTCAGTGGCTTTCTTTGCACTGTATGTGGCTTACCTTTACACTGACAGGACCCTTCAATTCATTAGGCATTCTCATGTTCATTGAGCTTATAAAGCTATCTATGAAAGTGTTTCTCTAGTGTTTCTCTAGTGTATCTGGAAAAGGATGCCTAAAACTCTGTTCTATGACTGCTCTAACTTTGTCTAACTTTGATACGTTTTAGTGTCTAGTTTAATGGTAGAGAGCGAGTTGCTTGTCCTCTATTAGACTACTAGTAGCTTTCTTAAGTTTCTTGGCAGGTCTCATACTGGAAGTGGTACTTGCAGAGAAAATTGTTATCTACCCGTAGTATAGACATAACTACATTTTTCTCTTTCATGTATTAATCAATAGTCTCACTGTATTGTCTGTTATTACTAGACACTGTAACAGGCACCTCTGAAAGGTCTCAAAGAGAAAGGAAGGGCTACCAAATGGAGAACTGTAGACCTGAACCTGGGGAAACATCAGCAGTGTCACTTGAATAACATCTCTGGCTTAATGCCGGCTTCCTATAGTTAAACAGTTTTTGACAGATCATTTGATTTAGTGGATAAAATTCAGTTAAAGGACTATGGCCACTCTGATACTATTAATTAAATCTCTGTAGATAGATTGGACAAAAGAAGAAGGATAATAAAAAATTTCTAAAAATATTTGAAATATAAAGATGAGTAAATCACAAGTACAATATAAGGGACAAGATCATCTGATAAATACTATGATGGCTAACTATCCCAACTATGGTAATACATTGTTCCTGTGCAGGAAAATAAAAAATAGATGAAATAGATGAAAAAATATTTCACAGAATCTTTTGAGTTGAAAGGGACCCTTAAAGGTCATGTAGTCTAGCTCCTCTGCAATGAACAGGGACATCTACAGCTACATCAAGTTGCTCTGAGGCCAGTCCAGCCTGACCTTGGATGTCTCCAGGGATGGAGCATCTACCGTCTGTTTGGGCAACCTGATGTAGTGCTTTGCTGCCCTTATCATAGAAAGCTTTTTCCTTATATCAAATCTAATTCAATTCTAAATTCCACAGTCAATTCTAAATTCTTCATGTTGTGTGTTTCTCTGCAGGAATATGCTCTTTGTGTGGGAACAGTATTCTCCTGTATGTCTCCTACAAGAAAAAGCATTTGTTGAAACCAGCAGAATACTTCATTATTAACCTTGCCATCAGTGACCTTGCTATGACACTGACTTTGTACCCACTAGCTGTAACCTCCAGCCTTTCACACAGGTTTGTTCACTACACACGTGATATTTAACACCCTTGGAAGGCTTTGGAGGTCTGTGCCAGTGAGGAAGACTAAATTACTCTGCCACTTCTATTGTTGTAACAGCTATGTTAACAGCAGATATATGGGCTGCTGATGTTAATTAATGTTCATGTCTCTTTGAGGTTACTATCATTTGGATTTCTGCAGCGCGGAGAAGATTTTGTTCCAAAAATCCACTGCCTACTGTGTTTATTCTCCATGGGCAGTAATATTCAAGTGATGGTGAAATGCTTCCTTTTTTAAACAAAAAAGAAATGTGTGCAGCAAAATTTGGTAGCATGAAAATAAAACTCAATTTACTTGTTATGCCTAAATTTAAAAATAAATAGTTTCAGCCAACACTCTGAATTTAGAACTTTTCAATTCCTTTCCCACTTCTGTCCTCTTTATCCACATAAATTCAATCGGTAATCATTGCTCAACATCTGCTTTTTGTGATCTTCTCTAACGCTTGGTTAAAATATTGCTAGTTATGCTGACTAAGTGGAGTCTGTCTTCAAAATCTGTTGATTACTACTACCACTGCATGCATCTGAGTAGAAAGTGAGGAGTTACAATGATCCAGATCGAATTTCTCTTCCTCTAGAAAACCTTCATGAGAAAATCTGTTGGTTTTGATGAAACGTAACTTGAAGAAAAGTTACCTAAAGAAGTATTAACTTATGACCTTGGCCTGCTAGTGATGAGAAGTTTGATTATTTTTTTCTTTTCAGAATCTTTATCATTAAGCTAGTGCTTTGTTTCATAAAGATAACAAGGCTCAAAAGTGAATCATAATAATAAAGGAAGATGTGACCACCTTACTGGCTGTAAGTTTTTTCCACTGAGAATCATGTCTGAAGCTGATCACCAGTCAACAAATAATTTGATAGTGCAGGCTTATTTATTTATTTGTAAGACAACAGGTATGAATGTATTTCTACAATTTTGTATTGTACTTGAAGAAAAAGGATAGCATCTAAATGTTAACCTTCATGCCTATTTGCTAGGTGGTTGTATGGGAAACGCGTTTGCCTGTTCTACGCATTCTGTGGGCTGTTCTTTGGGATCTGCAGTCTCTCGACACTGACATTACTGAGTGTTGTGTGCTGCCTCAAAATTTGTTTTCCAGCTTATGGTAAGTTACTGTTTTTGTCTAAGATCTCAGTTTTTCTGTGTGAACATAGATGATCATTTCTGAGTTGTGTCTCCTAGAGACTATTTTTATAGCTGAGCTCTTTTATGTCCGATCAAACAATGCATTTGTTCTGTGATCATTAAGATCTGACTATAAGGCTTACTGCCCATTTTGCATAATTATATATGCAAATAATTACTCTTAATCTCTTTTACTCTGGGTGACAATTTGGTGACATGAAATAAGAGTTCTGAGCTGAAAGCAGGGCTAGCCTGAGTAAATGAATTCTTTCAGTGTTCATTGCTACATTTATGTAGAGATTTATTCATATAGATTTATGTTGATACAACAGCTGGTGCTATTCCTCTTTCTGCCAACCCTTATTCCAAATAACATCTTTACTTTTTAACAGAGTTTCACTATCAATAAAAAGTCAGACTGAGAAAATCAGACAGTTTTGGCAGACAAACTGAGTTATAAAAGAGAAAAGTGCTAGCTGGTTAATGGTTTTGAGCATCTGAGGAATGCAGATCGTTGTTAGGAACTCTAAATGCTGATTTAGCAGCTGAACGATTTGGATCAAATATAAATATTGCTACAGATTAAATTTTCTAGTACAGCATTCATCTGGCAACACATCCCTTGTGCTCTGTAAGTCTTACATTTTGGAGGTAATACTTTTTGCTTATCTGTTACAGTGAGGTCCTCTGTTGTGGTTGAGAAGCAAGCAGCTGAAGGTAGGGAAATGTGGACCTAATAGTGATTTAAAGACAATCTAAATCTCACCTTTACCCACTTGTTTTCTCAGCACAGCATAGGTCAATCTTCAAATACAGACCTTCATTTAAATATTTTTCTGTTTTAGTAAATATATTTATGTATTTATTTGTATCTCTTACATTTCTATTCAAGAGCTCAGATTTCAGTGGTGTTTCCTTATAGTCTTATAAGACATGACTTTTTTTCCCTCTTTTATTAACAGGGTGCATGGAAATTTGAAAGCATGACCAGAGAAACAAAATCTTCTTTGGAGCATTCACACAAATGTTTAATATCTGTTATTATAGGAAAAACTATTTTTTTTTCTTTTCCCAATATTATACATTATTAATAATGTTAACCCAAAGTCAGGAAATAAATATGTTTCTGCTGAGAGTTTTGTTCCAACTACTGTTTGAACGGAGGCAATTGATGCTCCTTTGTCCTGCTTCCTTATTTAAAAAAAAAAAGAAAAAAAGAAAAAAGAAGTACTGATATGCACTTCTTGTAAAGACTCCCCTCTTTTAGGCTTTCTTTAGCCAAGGACTGCTTTGAAAGTTGTGTCCCAAAAATACCAAAACTTGTCTTAGTTTTGGTCCAGTCATATTGCAATTGCAAAAGTCTATTGTGAGTCCTACTTGTGGAACAAGGCTCCATTGTACTACTGAGTACTAATCAACTCAGAGCAAAAAAATATCCCACTCTTCAAAATGCTTGAATTTTGCGTTTAAAACAAAAACCCAAATCAGTGTCTTGCTCAGAGAGGAAAAGGAATTAGAACTTCTTTTACTGTAATGGCTGTTGAACTCTGTGGATCAATCATTTGGGTTTTGTTGTTTTGCAGACAATATTTTGAGAAACGATCTGTAGAAGGTTACAGAGGATTATTCCTGAGAGAAGGAAAAAAGGACATTTCCAGTGTGCAATGCAAGGACCTATTTATCAATCTTTGACTTGTTCAGTACTGCTATGTGCTGGTTTTCACTGACTGTTTTGTGTCTTCCAGGCAACAGGTTCAGGAGAAAACATGGACAAATATTGATAGCCTGTGCTTGGACCTATGCAGCAATATTTGCCTGTTCACCCCTTGCTCACTGGGGAGAATATGGAGAGGAGCCCTATGGCACAGCTTGCTGCATTGACTGGCAGTCCACCAATGTAGACGTCATGTCAATGTCATACACTGTCGTTCTCTTTGTTTTCTGTTTTATTCTCCCCTGCGGAGTAATTGTCACCTCCTACTCACTGATTCTGGTAACTGTGAAAGAATCCAGGAGAGCAGTGGAGCAGCATGTCTCTGGCCCCACCAGGATAAACAACGTGCAAACCGTTACTGTCAAGGTATCTAAAAGTTTGTCTTTGACAAACTGCTTTGCTGCAATTGGGCAGAACCATTCAAGGAACAAAAAATTCCTGAGAAGGAAATAAAGGAGGAGAAATCATTCCTTACTATATTTTAATTTCAGAAAGCAGAATTGTCATGTGCAGATTTGTTCTATGGCAATGAGTTGCTAAACATGCAAGTAATAGCTGTGCTGCTTCTGGGGGATGATAATTAAGTTCACAGAGCTTCCTTATTAGTGAAAAGTGAGATATAATACTTTTCCTTAAATAAATTATTTGGAACATTTCTATAGAAAATCTGGACTTTTAAATGACATTATTGAAAACGGAGTAAAACTTAGAAACATTAAATGAAAAAGTAAGTATTTTACTGTACAGAAGACTCTGCCTTTTCAGATATCAGTGATAAGCTTAGGAAACATTTCTTAACAGTGAATCTCTAATGCTGGGTCTTGGTGTTCAGGTTGTCTTTTTGGTATTCCCAGAATACTTTATTTCTCCATGCTTGTGAGACCTCCTATGATCAGCCTTTTTGTAGTGTCTGCTATTTTGCATCTCTCTTGAGCCTATTTTATTAAAGCTTTATAGTCAGTCCCTTTTGTAGTATACTTTCAAAAGCCATTTCACACAGAAGTATATCTGTTTATACTCTGAAAGTCAATGTCAGTAGGAACTCTGTCAGGTGTCTTTGACAGCAAAGTGTGTATCTAGGAGTATCATTCAATAAAGTCCTGGTATTGTCATCTTTGATTGAAAGGAAGGTTGGAGCCCTGTGTGGAAGTGAGTTTCAGCCTCATGCTAAGGAACCATTGTTTATGAAAGCCATGATGGTTTTGAGTGAGTGAATTCTGTTTGCCCAGTTACAGACATTTGATGGGATCCAGGTGTTCAAACTGTGTATCATTAAAGACTTTTAAAAATAAAAACAAAATCAAATTCATTTATGTATAACTGAGCACAGGACAAAAGTCATAGAACAGTGTATCTTCATAAATAGTTTTCAAACCCAAGCCTTTTCAGGTTTGTATTTCACTGGCTCATAGAGTAAAATTAAATCTAGTCACAGAATTTGTTGTGGAAATTTGTTTCTTGCTGCCAAACTACATTCCAGGAAATAGATAAATAAACTAAATAATAAATATGCTAAAATATAAGAAGAGGAGCTTTGCATTAGGTGTACTTGACTCTTTAGATACTATGCTTCTTGAAAGGCATAGAGAATGTTACTTCTTGATTCTGTTAATTATCTCCATGGAGAAAATCTTTGCCTTTTCTTTATTTCCATGAATCCTATAATTTCTCTAATTATTTCTACATGCTAAGTATCTTCCTTATCAGCTTTCTTCTTGTAGTCTGTTTACCTTATATTCTCTCCCTGTTCAGGAATGTGGATACTGTCATCTGCAAATACAGTTGGATACCTCTCAGATCTGCTTCTACATAGATGATCTGCTTTCTCTTTTCCATATTAGCAAGTTTGAACTCTTTGACATCTCTCTTCGAATTATTAGAATGGCTGCACTAGACATCTTAATCAGCCTGGTCTCTCTCTTTGAGTGTCTTGGTTTTAATCATTGTGGGAAACAATATACTCCTGCCTATGGCATGGTTTTGTAACCTAAATATCATCCCCAATCCAAGCAGTTCAAGAACTAAAGAGTATTCCCTTGTCTTACCTACTTGTTATTTGCAATAACCCTTAGATGAAACATTTTCCTGTTAAAGCTTTGATGTATATCCCTGCCTCCAGTCTGAATTTTCAGTACTTATTTGTTTTCTTACATCTTTCACTTAAATACAGGATACAATCCTTTAATTCTTCGATTTTTTAGACTCTTCAGAGCCTAATTGGCCTCTATAATCCTGTTCAGTGAAACTTAGATTCTGCTCACTCCATAAGCTTGTAACACTCAAAAATGTGCATGCATGTTTTGCTCAGTATTACTTGTCATTCTTATGAGTTCCTTCTAATAAAAACTGGAAAAATGGTTACAGTCTTCCCCATCACTTCCTCTGTGATGTTAACACAAACTCATTTTGAAATATCGTGTAGGTTGATACTGGTAGGCTGCTTGGATCACTAGGAATGTCACCTATCATCTACTGACAAGTATTTATTCTTTGTCATCTCTGACATTTTTAGTTATTTATTTTAAGCTATTTTTTTCCCCTGAGAACTGCTTTGATCTTCACTGTTAGATTATATAGTCTTTGACAAGGGTTGCTCTGAAACTGTTTATCTGCGGAGTCTCACCCTGGAATAATAATACAGAAAAGAAGTACTTTTACATGATAATCTCTTGGAGACATTTGATTGAGGGATGGTTTAAGTCAAACTCAGAAGAGCAGAGAGGAGAGAAGAGACCCTTTTAAGTTTATTTTTTGCTTAAGAAATTCTGCAAAAGAAAACCATCCCAAATACGTCAATATTATGGTTTACCTGGAGTGATTATTTGTTGAACTGTAAATCTTCCAGCTGGAAGAATTATAGTTTCTGTCAAATTAGAGACAATTTACAACCCATTCTTCCTCTGACCTTACCATCCTGCCTCTGAAACCAAGGAACTGTAGGAGTCTTGGTCAGATCTGTCCTCTATCTCTGCTCTCTGATCCAACTTCAGCTGAAGAGCTTGAGTGTTGTGTTAGCCTTGACAGACTAAATCCAGAAAGTGATCTAGTCACTTAAAGCAAGACTTAAACAGTTAAAATCAGTCTAAGCCCAGGTATATGATTCCTAAAGCTCTTGCTTGGCAGCTGATGCCTCAAGGTTCCAAGTAGCTGTCACTGATTGGTTCCTTCATTACCACAAACATTTCCCAGTTTCCTGCAGTTTGCTTTAATCTGTATTGCCCTGTACACTAAGCTGCTACCTCCTTTCTAAGCCATAGAAATGTAGCTAGGCCATAGCATCAAGTTTAGTCCTCCTTCAGTGTATTTGTCGGTTTTAGTAGTAGCTGAATATTTTTTACAAAAAAAAGCAATAAAATACAGATAATATTCATTATTACTAATGTACTTGCAGCTTTAAAAGATCTATCTGCTAGGCTTATTCCTGTGCCATTTTAGAATGACAATAGCAAGATTTTTAGAAAATCGGATGTGAGATGTCTAGTGCTATTAGTGTTTTTGTGCTCATGAGTTTACAAAGTTGGCTAACTACTGAAATTGCTTTTATTATTATATAGTACAATAAATACAATCGGAATGCATACAGAGGACACTGTTCTCATCTGCTTTCTTCACAAGTGCATGAGAATGCCAGTTTCTGGACAAAGCAGGCTAAAATGTGTAAAAGGCATACACATAAAGCAGATAAATATTATGAATGCAAACTGAGATGCAGAAAATTACCACTTCTTCAAGAGTTCCTCAGGATTAAGCACTTTCAGAAACATATCAAGTTCCTCCTAGATGTTGCACGAGAAAAACTGCTGGGAATGTAACTTCACATCTCACCAAATATTTGTCCAAGTATTATCTCCAGGCGCTCCACTGCACACTAAACTTAGAGTCACAAGAGGACAGACCTTTGGCCTACGAAGTAGTGTTCAATTTTTTGTTCTAATTCAGACTTGGTGTATGCCTTTGGGTAAATATTATAGCACATAACGAATATTTCTTTGCGGTTATAATTCATGGTAGATCTGAAGCATATGATTTAAAATACTGAAATATCATTTGGCAGACTGGAAGGCTGAAAAATTTGCATTGTTTCATAACAATTCAAAATTGGTTATTGAGGAAACAGTATCTGATTTTGTTCTTAATATGAAACACAATGATTTGCAGAGAAACAACAAAATACAGACATAATGGAGGTTAAGTGGGCTTAAATTGGGTTTCTACAGTACTTTTAAAAAAATCCTTATTAAATTACTTATCCTTAATAGATTTTTTACCACACAAGTTAATTGAGGTTGTTACACTCCTCTAAAACTGGAAGCGCACCCACTGTTAGAAGCTTGAAAGCTGTGGCTAGTTACAGCCGGCAAGAGCTACGGACTTAGTGTAAAATACAATGGAAATCAAATTGGATAAATGTTACTCTTCAAAGAAGACCTATGGTTTAGAATGTGTGATCCCAAGCCTGAATACTTCATTGTAGCGGATAAACCTACTCCTGAAGTTAAGGGGATGTTACAGCTGTTCAGTGCCTCTCTTGATTTTGTCTACTTTAAATAGATGCTTTAGTTGCCAGGTGCAGCAACGCTGCAATTTGTTGCAGGCATTTCAAAGCCATTTGGGGATTAGTGGTTAGTGTGCTGTTTCTAGATGTTGGTTTTGCCTCTGTGAAGGGAGAGAACCTGCATGAAGCCACAGCCTTAATACCAAACTTACAGTTGCATTAATTACACTATTGGCTGTATAATATGTATTGATCTGAGGTGGAGGCAGTCAGCTTTCTGACAAGCATAGGAGAACCTGGTTGACCTACTAAATCAATGCTGAATGTGTCTTACTTTCAAGGATTGCTATGGTGGAATACAGACATTTCATTTGGAGAGAAGGTGAAACTGAGATTCTGTTGCGGTAATATAAACAGTCACATTTATGATTGGCTTTTACTTTCGTGTAGCACAAAAATTTATAATTAATAGTGGAAAGTTCAAAAAGATGTGCTTTTAGATGCCTATGTGAGCATGGCTCAGATAAAAAAACAAAACCAACCAAACAAAAAATCTCCTCCAGAATGCTATAGACCTCTCAGGAAAAGCTGATTTCATGTATCTGTGCTCTAATATGAGTAATTCATTTATAGTGAGCATAAAACCCCTAGGATTTATGGATCTAAAGGACCCCCAAAACTGGGCATTTTTTTTTCATTGTTATTTTTAAATTTGGGATAGTTTTACAGATCAAGGATGTGAGTTGGCCTCTGATCATCTCCCAGTTTATCAGACTTCTGCTTGATGAATACCACTTTAAGTCCTTTCCTTCTGGTGTAAGTTGTTTTTGTCAGCTGCTTTTCAGACTTTGCCATCATAACTTCAGGATATTTTGCATGATGAAACTGCAATATGCTTTGGCTTTACAGGTCAATGAACTGCCAGTCTGCGGAGTACTTGGCTGGCTGGTTTTATTATTTCTATGTGTAGAGAAATCTTGCTAGACTGAAAATTAGGGCCGATATTTCCCTTACTGATGAGAACTGGAGCAAGGTTGAACTGCCAAACCAAGGCCATCGGGGCAATCATAATTAGCTATAAGACTGAAATTCAGGAACTGTTCTTGCTTTGCCTGCTGTTTAGCCCATTATCTTCTGTCTCTTGCGTATTTGTATCCAGGCTTTGGTATGATCTATTCATTTTTTTTCTGAATACTCAGTGAGACAATCTGCAGTTTTCTACTGAAGGCTTCTGCTCTTGCAGGCTTTTGAAGAAAGAGCTACTAGAGGAGGTTAGCCACAGGCTGGTCTGCCAGCCTGGATGTGTGTGACACCTGCAGTCTTCAAGGACACAGATGTTGAGTTCAGGCTCTGTGCTACATGACTAACATAAATTCAGTGAACAGAGGGGAGAGGTGATGTGTAGGAGCATGTGCTCCTCTTTGTGAGTCATTATGGGGAGCAGGCAGCATCCTGTCAATGGCTGGGGGATGAGTTGGCTGACTTGAGGTGGTGAAGAGCTGGCTCAAGGGACAAGGGGTATTTCCTCCAGTGTGCTCCATGCCCGTCATGCTAGTTGGCTTGGAGTAGCATCCTCACTCCTTTTCATACATTACTGTAGTGACTGCGCTTCTCAGAAACTTTGGAGAAGTAGTTGTTTCTCTATGGCACCCTGTTTATTATACCTTGCTCTAGGGTGTGTGGCTCCCTGGTATTCTAGGAGGACACAAAAGAATGAGATAGTGACCTCTCTGTACCGCTTTCTATATTTTGATGAAAAATGGTAAGGGCAGCATTCAGGGTTATATGAGCTCTGTAGGTGTAAGCCACCACGAGGGGATCTGGCCCTAAACCTAGCATTAACTTCTCAGAGGAAGCCGGATTTTCCTCACCCTTGTGCTTTAGATGGCCCTAGGGCAGTGCAAAAGGAGGCTGTGTTTATTCTTGTACTTCATTCATCATAATGCACATAACGATTCCATATAATGGTTCATCCACATAATGACCAAGTTATTTCATCAAGCAAGAAGTATGGATTTTACTGAAGATACATCGCTGCTGTATGCATTTAAAATAAACAATTCATGCTATACTACCACATCATTTCTACTTAGAGCTGCAGGCAATACGTGTTAGTGCCTGAGTACAGGAGAGGGCATATCACTTATGTGTATTCTTTGTAAGCTGTGTGCTGAGGATTAGACTAGCTTAAAAAAATAGGCAGCTACCAGAATAATTTGGGCAATTAGATAGAATTAAGAATATTTTTTATCATATCTTATCAAGGCAGATGAAGAATTGCCATCATCTTGCACAACTCAGCACTGTGAAAGCTGAGCAGATATTGTGAGATTCTCTTAAGTACAAAATAAAAGGTGACCAAAATATTGCCAGGCTGCCTGAAAACAGCACAGCCAAAAGTCTGTTCCAAGTCCCTGACAGAAGGGTGATCATTGACTCGTTTGGGAGCAGACATCAATACGAGTTAGGTGGGAATTTTTTTTTTGAGTCATGGTACTGTAACAGTATTTTACCATTTTTATTTTATTTCTTATTATTTGGTGCTTTGTTGATTGAAGTGGGGAGTAGAATTCATGGCATCAATTTTCAAATTTTAGCCTGCGGATCTCTGATTTCTTTTTCTACTTCCTCCATGTTAGCAATGCATTGGCTCTCCGGCTCATTATTCTGCAGAAGAAGAAACAGAGGTTGTAATAGTCGCTTGAGGCATACAAATATTTGAATCAAAGGAATTAATTTGCTGTTTATAAGCGTGCATTTGGACAAATCTCAGATCTTGAAAATAGTTCCACGTGCCCTTTCAGAAACAATTTGTAGGAGCAACTTCCTATCCTCAGAAGAATAGTTTCGCCCCTAGCAATTACTTTGAAAGTGAAAGGAAAGAAAAAAGTATCTTGTTATGGCCGTACCTATGGGGTCTGCTCTGAAAGTAATGCCTCCAATTTCATTATGTTGGCCCACTATGTCAGAAGCAGATATTGGTGGTATGGCAGTAGGAGTTAAACCTTCTCACCAATATTCCGTTACATTTTGTTGCTGTGTGACAGATGTCAGCAGAGGGGCAGTCTGACACAGTGGTGTCTGACATGGAAGTGCATATGAAGCAAAGGAGTGGAAATGAATTCCTCCATGTGGAAAAATTGGCACCAGTTGACTTTCATTAATGCTGAACTTTTATGAGAGCACAGTGAGATGGTGGGTGGTGCATTTCAGCAGTGGCAGTGGTGACAGTGGATTTATTTGCGTGCAAAAGCATAAAGGTATCCTGCCTTGAATTTCTTGTGAATGCTCACAAGGTTGCTTCGTAACTGCCTCACCAAAACTCTCATCTTTTGTTCTGCTCATGAAAATCTTGATGTTCTTTCCCATCTTGTGCTGACATCACTGGTAAGCCCACTCCTCATACTTCTTACTGTGGGGAGACTATCAGGTGCTGTGCAAGCACTTTAATTTTAAACTCTAGACTTTTCAATAGGTAGCATGACAACATAGTAATAACAAAGTTTCTTTCTGGATGCATGTTTGCATATGTATTGTCAATATGCTCAAGTATCTTGAATAGAGTTCCTTTGTTTAGGTGCACTTCACCTAAAATTAGGTGTCTTAAGTTCAGCCTCGAACTTGACAATGATGAAGACCTGAGAGCCATCGATCACGTCTATTTAAGACGTATATCTTTAGATGGTACCACTTGCTTTCTTTTTCCTTTGACATTGTAAAGAACCTTGACTGGTTTTGGCTTAGAAATGAAGTTTTGGATAGCCAAAGTTATGCAGGATGTATGTTCACTTTGTTTTAAATGCTGTACTGTTGCCTTTCAGGAAGTTGGCTGAGAGCTCCTTGCAAGTACGTGCCAAATGCCTTTTCACAGAAACAAAGCAAAACCTATCGCAGTTCCAAAGATTAATTGCTATCATAAATAAACCATCTGGGAAATGAACCAATTAATTCTAATATCCATTTCTTCTTAATGTGACTCTAAAGGGCTGAGACGTATTGCTTACCACAGAAACTGCTTTTTGTCTCAGCCTTTTATACTGGCCATGGACAGTTCAGAATTACAAAATCAATGCATATGGCACTGGCTTTTCAACAGGTATAACCAGACCTTCAGCTAATGTAATGAAATAGAGCACTACAGAAAGAAAAGTCAAGTTAATCCCATCATATGGATTAGCCTTTATCTTTTTTTAAGTAGTCTTATTCTGTCAAAGTGCCTTTTTTTTCTCAATTCTGCCATCTTTAGCTTTGGACTTCAGGTAAACCAGTGATTATTACCAATGAAAGGGAAATTTCTTCTATAGAACTATTGCAGTGAATTGTTTTCTAGGGACATATGCAAATTCATGAACAAATTTTAGCCTGACAGCCAAAACAGTTAGACACCATAGACATTCCTCATCAAACCTGTGTTATATGTTTCTTGATAATCATCATACATTTCTTCTTGCAAAATAAAGTCTGTGAAACTACTAAAGTCAGGGAGAAAATAATAGCATTTTGAGTGGCTTTCTATGCCTTAAAAGAGTCTTGTGTGTTTTCTGCTTGTGTTCAGTGCTCAGGGCCTGTTTCAGCCTCACACTGAATACAACTATGTAATCCCTCACAATCAAAAAATCTATGATTTTTGCAACCTTTAATTTACAGCCAGAGTCTCACTGAGAAAGGTATTGGATTTGCAGTTAATGGAGTTAGTTAGCAGCTCCGTACTCCCACTTGCAGAGGGCAGCTCAGGCAGGTGGCACAATTAGCAGCTGAAAACAAAAGTACTTCCTCATGCATTTTCTTCTGCTCTTTTGGATCTGATACTACTCTAAAGGGAATACATTCTCTACTATCCTCTCCATTTGTAGATGTGTACTTTGGCAAACATGGACTTCTGAAGCTCCTTGAGGAGCATGAATATTCTTATTTCTGTCTTTAAAATGTGCTTGTACTTCACTTATAAAACAGGCTTAGAATGATGCCCTGCATGTTGGTCTGCCTGTACAAGCTAATACTTACAGTTCAGTTTAGATTTCCTGGAGTTTATTATAGATTCAATATTTATTATTGCATTTTACATATCTCTGTGATAATTTATACCAAAAAAACTTTGATTTTTTTTTGAATGCCTTTGTCAAGCTTTCTTGATGAAGCTTAGTAGGACAAGTAATTTTGAGGGAGAGGTTAATTTAAATTCATGAATTTGATTCACCTTCATGATTAATCTGCTTTTCAGCTTTTCATATGCCTGCACATGACTCCAGTTGAGCACATACAAAAAAATTACGGAAGACTTTCCCAAGCCAGGAAAACTAGTATTGCTTGTGAACTAGAAAGTAGATACAAACGACTTTGCAATACAATCCGAAGTTTACCCAGAATGGTATCTTTTTTTTTTATGCTGGCTTCTTTTTTGGTGTAAAAAGAGTTGTAGTGGTACTTCAGTGAAGAGGAAAAGGAATGTAAGAGCTGATATGTTCTAACTCGGAAGTTATAATCAGAACTAAGTTGCTAGACAAATGCATGTTTGGAGAGCAGTTGAGATATACTGGGGGGACTAAATGTGATGTTTTATGCATATACTATTTCAGCAGCTGTTTTTCTCATCCATGCAATTTTTTAATTCACTACTTTCTCTCTCTCTCTCTTTTTTTTTTTTTGGTCTACAAGCTGAGTATTGCTGTGTGCATTGGATTTTTTGCTGCTTGGAGCCCTTATGCCATCATTGCCATGTGGGCAGCTTTTGGATCGATAGATAAGATCCCTCCTTTAGCCTTTGCTATTCCAGCTGTCTTTGCAAAGTCCTCCACTCTCTACAATCCTGTTATCCATCTTCTTCTGAAGCCCAATTTTCGAAGTACCGTTGCCAAAGATTTCACAGTTCTTCAACAGTTATGTGTCAGGTGTTGTTTTTGTGTCAAGGTGCTGCAGACCTACAGACCAACTTTGGACACTGGCCTGAGAACATTTAAGGGCAAAAATGAATCCAGCTGTAATGCTCTTCCGATTACGGAAGGGTGTTCTTATTTTCCCCCTGAAAAGGGCGGTCATACTTTTGAATGCTTTAAAAGCTTTCCAAAATGCTGCCAGGAGAGGTTAAGCACTATGGGATGCCACCCTCAAGAATGTGAGTCCTTGGAAAACAACCTCCAAGTGAAAGTGACACAGGGACGTAGGAATTCAATAAAGGTGGTTGAGCAGGAAGAAAAAAGCACTGAACTTGATAACTTGGAAATCACCTTGGAAGCAGTACCTGTGCGCTGCACATTTACAGACCTCTAGAGCTGCTTACATGAAGCAATCTGGCAGTAATGTTGTTATACTGGATTTATGAATGTAACTTCATTTGAAATGCCCTTCCTTATCCCATTTTCTACTCCATCTTCCTTCTCTTTCTCTTTGATGGGACACATGCTACAGCACAAACATGCTATAAATGTTGTGTGACTCTTGCCATGCTGACTTAAGTGTATTGTGATAAATGTATTCACAGCAAACACTACGTCAGACAATCCTCTCTGCGTGTTGCAACCTCTGCCTACTCCATTTTCAAGAGAACACACTAAATATTGAGAGGTTTTCTGTGGAGTTATTACCCTTTCTAGACTTTGTATATTTTATATCCTGTATGTTTAGAACAAATAACTCAATGTAGAGTTTTAAAAGAATGATCTCACGGTGTTTTACTTGTTATAACAACTGAAAAGGTAAATATCAACTGAAATGCCTAATTTCCAAGAAGTGGTGCCAAATGACCATGTCTTGTATTTCCTGGGAGCCACAGGCTGCTTTGAGATGAACGGGCAGGCTCTGACCACATTCCACATGAATGAAATCACAGTACTTCCGGTAATTTGAAGATTATGCACAGTAGGAGTTTGAATGCTTGGAAGGTCCTTTCAGTGTGTGATTTCTCCAAGGCTTTCTAAGATACATGGGCCCAGGAGGGAGCCTATTCCTGCTGGAATTCCTGCACCATCACTGCAACTTGTCTCTGACCTCAGTGATGTAGGATTCAGCATTGAGAACTTCAGGCCATGCTGAAATTTTCTAGTGGTGAATCAGTGAAAAACAGGACTGGAAGTGACGTTCAAAGGTCATTTGGTCCTTCCTGTATGGAGTCTCATTGACGTCAGTGCACAAAGTTGGGTATGTGAATAAGTCTCTGGAGGATTCAGCAACACAGTCGCATGTTTGGAGGCTTAAACTGATGTATCATTGCAAAGCCTAAAAATGTCACACTATCTAAAGGCAAAAACCCCACAATAATCGGTATTGTGCAGAGGGGCTGCGTGCTTGGGTTCTATACAGATGTTTGAAATCCCAGCTGTAATATGCAGCTGCTTAAAACAATCAGAAATAAGTGGACATCTTTTGTGCTGTGACTGCTCTTTGAGCTGTGACACTGGTTAGACTCATGGTGAGATAACATTTTGAGCTATTAACCTAAATGACAAATATCATTTCTTCTAATGGAACTACACAGAGAAGCCAGGAAGGAAGTTTTGGAGTCTCCATGCCCGGAGTTACAGTCACTTTCAGTTCAGCGTTCCCTATGGTGGAAGCCAAGATTGACTTTTGTGAAATGATATATTTTTAGCCTGGGAAATATGTGACTGTATATTTACATAATGCCTATTATTTCACTTGAATAAAATAAAAAACACTATATCTTTCCAAATTCACATTGGACTCTCTGTCAGCTCTGAGTACAGCGTAAAACAGTTGCGTAAATGGTCACATTCAACTTTGGCCAGAACTGGTAATGCTTTAAAAGTTACTACAGAATCCATGCCAGTTCCTTTTATGAGTCAACGGAAAGAACCTAATGCCTTTGCAATGAATTTCCCATATGCTTAGACATCAGGAATGATAGTGCACTTGGATTGTTCCCTCTCTACATGGGGGAAGGTTTCCCTCTTGTCTGAGTAGCTTTTTCTGCAGTAACTGCAATCTCCAATGAACTTTTCAAACTTGCCATTCTTTGGATTTTCCCATCTGTTGTTCTTCTGTGTTAGTCACAAGTTATTGCTAGTAAGTGTGTATGTAAATGAAATGCCTCCAGTTTCAGGGGCTCTCTGATATGAAGCATTAAGGTCTAATGAAAGAGTCAATAGATACTTGGATTTAAAAAGAATATGTTTGTCTTTAAATATAAAATTAGATTGTTTTAGGAGGAGAGACACTGGTTTTCTAGAACTCAGTTTCTCAGCAAGGTTTAAGTCTACTCCTGCCCAGAGGAGCCAGAAAGTCATTCCCAGCTGGTGGGCCGCTGGTTATGGGGACAGACTCTTCAGCAGGGCCTGTGGTAATAGGACAAGGGGAAATGGTTTCAAACTTAAAGAGTGGAGATTTAGATCATTATATCCTTTTGGATATAAGGAAAAAGTTTTTTTACAGTGAGGGTGGTGAGAGTAGTGCCCAGGAATAGGTTGCCAAGGGAGGCAGTGGATGCCCTGTTCCTGGAGACACTCAAGGTCAAGATGGATCATGCTCTGAGCAACCTGATGTAGCTGTGGATGTTGCTGTTCATTGCAGGGGAGTTGGACTAGGTGATCTTTAAAGATTCCTTCCAACTCTAAGGATTCTGTGATTCTGTGATGCAGAAAGTCAGAGCTTACACACTAATATATAATGTGACTTCATTACATATGCATAGTTCAGCTAAGACCTAGCACTGAAAGCAATTGTAAATTCCTTCTTTACTTAGATTAAAGGGCTGAGGGACTGCTCAGGAGAGCTCAGCTGGCTGAGCTGATGACAGCAGGGCAGAGCTGGTGGCCCTGGGCTGAGCACTGTCAATCTTTCAGTGATGACTGGAAGGCTGCGCACCTGCTCTCCATGATCACAGTACTCTGTTCCCCATCTGTATTTACCTTTTGCACTCAACTGTGGATTGGTCTTACAGTAGATGGTGAGTTTGGGGCTGGGAACTGCTTCCTGCTGTGCATGGGAAAGAGCTCAAATCACAGAATGATTTGGGGGACAAAAGTACTGTTGGAAGTGTCAAAACTGTTCAATACAGCAAATTTGAGGTGCGAGGCTCGGATTTTCTCAATCATTCTGAAATCATAAGGGTATTTTGGCACCATGTGGGTGGTCTCAAACCCTTTGACCTTGGACGATGTCCAACAAGTGCCGAAGTGCAGTCAGATTGTGGAGCAGCAGTGATGTGGCTGCATTGCTTCTGATGGTGGAGATCCTGCACTATGCCCAGATGGACTGAGGAAGGGAAGGCTTAAACGTGCTCTGTCTGCTGTACACCTCTCCTCCACTGTACACCTCACGAGCCCAAAGAGCAGAGTGAGACATAATCCTCCCCAGTGAGAGGAAGGATGCTCTGGGGCTGACTTGCAGTGATTGGAGGACCCCAGAGATATAGAGGTGATGCTCCTCTGCAGGCGAGGCAGGTGGTTGCACAGGGCAGTAGAGCTACAAGCCAGCCAACCTGCGGGCCAACATCTGCATACAACAAATATATTTCATTCCAGATGTGAAAAAGATGAGACCAATTCTGTCCTTCGTGCGCTGCAGTGATCGCATCATTAATGCCAATTGCACTTTGCAGTTACTCATGGATTTTAATATTATTGTCTTATGAACTGCGACTAATTAATCCTCTCGTTCCTCACAGCTCAGCAGACGCTATTAAGGATCATCTGCATTTTTGTTTCAGTTGAAGGACCACAGCAGAGATTTCAGGAGGCTTGTCAGCGTAATTAGAGTAGTCAAGGTGCTGGAAACTGGTCACCCATCACTTGGAATCCGGGAACAGTTCTGGCTATGCATCTGTTATTCAGAGGAGTCACACCATAAAATTAATAGCTGTGAGCTGAAATGAGGATGAGTCTTGTTGTCTTTTGTTTGATGTGTCTCACTTTCTGAAGAGGGTCAGGGCCAACCTATTCCATTGACAGAGAGACACTGGCAGACACCGTCTGCCAGTCAGTTGTTGAGATTTAGCTCAGAGAGACTGGCAGAAGGAGTCCTGAGTGCTGAAAGATTTTCCTTTTCAATTATCTTATTTCTCTGCTATGACACTCTTACTTCCTACCAGGCTTCATGCCGAGACAGGGCTGTTGCTGAATGTTGATCACCTGCTGTTTGAGGGAAATCATATCTTTTTGACAGGTGATTTTTTCCAATTCTGCATGCATGAACACGGACAACTTCTCCATGGGCTGTGGTCACAGTTGGCGTATTGGCTGTCATACAGAAGTGCACAATGGAAACAACTATGCTGTTTTAAAAATGCTAGCTAAATCCACAGTTTAAAAAGCTTTTCTTTTTAATCACGGTTCAGTCCATGGTTCACCCACTGCAACTCACTACAGCTGGGATTTAAGCAGCTTTCTTTGTCTGACCAGCCACAAACTGCCTTCTGCTATTTGGTCCAGAGCAAAGGTTCTGCTAAGCCTGATGTAGGTGCTGTATCTGTTGATTGCTCTTCCCAAAATATTTTATTCATTTCAGTTCTTACCTGTGTGTGTGATATTAAGATCCAGTCCTGACTGCAATGGATTTATCCCCTTTATTTTTTTCCTACAAAAGCCACAGCCTTGGGCCAGGATATCTGCGGTAGTAGAACTGCATGGCGGTTTGCATCTTGCAGCACTGACATTGCAAGGTCTGCTCTGAATGTGGGCTTCCCTGATGGATTTACCTGTCCCGCCAGCTGGTCACCTTGTGGTGTTTTATGCTCCCATAGTGTTCGCATGGCAAATCCTGAAAAACAGCACTCTCACATAAACCCTATATCACAAATACACAAAACCAAGGTGTCAACCAAACCACAAGGCATAGCAATATCAGAGGACATACTGTTGGCTCACAAAAGCTTGATTCAACTCTTGTATTTGTTATATCTTCCACAACATGTTTCTGATTTGAAAGCCTGGAGTTTTATGTACCCAGAAAAATCCAATACTTGCATGCTGAGAAGACTAGAAGACTTGGCTGGCTCTTTTTAATAGTAAGGAAGGCAGAGGAATCTGTCTTCATTCATGTCTCAGGTCTTACAGAGTGCAAACAAAGGCTGTATTTTTGTCTGCATCTTGGTGCTTGTTCTTTTACCTTGACTCTGAGACATGTTCCAGATTTGGTTAATTCTATGTGCAGAGTTTATTTCAGGCTGCTACATTAAATAAGCATGTGTTCACTGTGTAACTCTTAGGGATCTGAGCAGACTTCATGTATGGGATGCCTTATTTTATTCTGGACGTTCTGAAGGTTATCATATGCCCATTTGAAACTAAGTCACCTGCACAGCTCAGACTTCTGTGGAACCAAATTTTACACATCATTTTGCCTCTGACAAATTTTAATTGAGGGTTATACTGCAGAGAATATGAGGAGGCTGAGTTATAAGTCATTAACAATGCTATTTTTTTTCCACTGGACTGCGGAGAATGTGTCAAAATTTATTGGAACGGGCTGCCCAGGGAGATGGTGCAGTCACTGCCCCTAGAGGTGTTCAAGAGCCATGTGGATATAGCACCAAGGGACATGGTTAGTGGTCATTGTGGGGATGGGCTGGTGGTTGGATTAGGTGATCTTAGAGGTCTTTTCCAATGGTAATAATTCAGTGATTCTATTATTTTAGAAGCCAGTTGCTCTGGAAGTAAAGCTGTATGGAAAAGGGAGCTCAGAGCTGTGTCTTTTCACCGATCCATCATGATTCTTTGGTCTGGTGTGCAGGAGTGCTGCAAGGCTCTGAGTTCAGGAGCTCCTCAGCATGGGAAGGGAAGGCTGCCTGTGTGTCCTTCTGACTGCTCTGCTCCTTTTGAATCCAGAGAGAGCCTGGAGCTTCTTGGCAGCTTGTCCGAACGGTGCTGGTCGGCTCTGCCCATCACCGCACCCCCGAACACTTGAAGATGGGCTTGAGGTGGCCAACATTTGAAGCAAGAAAATTATTTTGAAAATGTATGGCACATTTTCAAACATTAATGTCTTCAACACTTTTTATTGACACATGGAAGTTAAAAAAAAAATGGAAGGCTTTAATTCCTAGTTGCATGGCCTTCTCCTTTGGCAAAAATGAAAAACGGGTAAAGGAGTGAAGAAAGATGAAAAGTGCAGAAAAGGAGAAGATAAGTAACCTGGCTGGTGAATAGACAAACTGTATTTACGTAGTCTATCTCAGTTTGGTACAGGTTTTGTCCGTCTTTTGCATGAGATTCAGGTGATGTCTGTATAAAAAAGGTGGTTTCCAAAACTTAAGTTCGCTGATGAAAGAATGTAGATGTCAATGAGAAACAATGCATTTGTGTCGGAATGGAAATGTATTTCAAATATGAAAAGAACTTCCAAAATATTTTGACATTTTTAGTATTTTCATGTTCAGATTGGCTATTTCCAGATGAGGTGTTTTAGGGGAAAGATATTAGAACTGCGGAGACGTTTCTGACTTTGTCATAACTCTTCTGAATTCCAAACATGGAGTAAATCGATGTCATGACAACAGTAAGAGAGATCCTTCTCCAGTTACATTGTCTCATCATCTGTATGTAACATTTTCATTTGAGTTTTAAAACATCCATTAAATCTAGATGCTAATGATTCATTTCTATGGTCAAACTTGTAATTTTTTTCCCCAGAGAATGAAAGGCAATCTCTCCATTAACCACTGAACCTACGTTATAGAGGTTAGTGGCCATGAATAAACTCTCCACTTTGGGATATTTGTGTATAAATCAATCTGTACCAAATTTTTCTCCTAGTTGTATTTAGCTGGCTGTCCGACCTCTTCCTTGTGGTAAAAGCCCCCTCACTGCATGATCTTAATGAACTTTGCTCAAATGAAGAGCAATTTCACATTGGTTTTCTGACTTCCATTTTTATTTAACTATTTTACATTTAAATACATTACTGAGCATGAAAACATCCCATCTACCTCAGTAGCATTCTGCTAGGTAGTTTGAAACAGCTCATAGCTTGATACTTAGCATTAATATGTAAGAGATCAATGAATGGTTTATTCAAGAGCAGATTTTCACATCAGAGATGAAAGTGAAAGATGGAACAACTAGGATCAGCCAGAGAATGTTAATTTCCCCTCACGGTGGTTTCCCAGAACATATTCTCAATAACTGTGTAATTCTCAGTACAATAAAACTGCTCAGCTTTCTTGGAGCTGGGGACTAAGGAGTTACGAGGGCTTCAAGTCCAAGGCGGTTCACATGGTTGGCTTACGTGGAAATAAAAAGTCAGAAAGCTTCCAGGCTCAAAAATTCATTACCCTGCCAAGTACATAGCCAGGAAAGAAGGTGGAGCATAGGATATGTTTGGAATGCACTCTTTTCATTGGTCTTACTTTGATCTTAAAAATACACGGCTGGTAGAATATCTAATGGGATTTTTTCAGAAGAGAGGTAGCTGACAAGGAATGTAGAAAGTCTTCTCTTTTCTATTGTGTTTGCTGCGCCTTTGTTCTGAGACCTTTGCTATCTAATACAAAATGAATAGAAAATCAGTTGTGCTTTAAGTCCAATTGTCCTTTTTCTGGGGGGAAAAGGTCGAAGACTCCAAGTACACCAGTAGAACAATAAGCAGGTACAGTATGCAGACCACAGTTCAAAAAAAAAAAGAAGAAGAAAAAGAAAAAAAGAGGTGTAAGAGTGAAGTTATAACAGCCAGGTGAATTATCAAATGAACACAAGTGCATTTTTTGTCTTTCCATTGCTCCATATGGATTCTACAGAATTACTTAAAAATGAGTGGTTGGGTGCTGCTCAGCTCTTCTTCGAAACCAGTACTTCTAATCTGAGAAGATAACAACATCTACCATAATGTCTGGTGTAAGAAAGTAGGAGAGGGTGGATTTTCTGTGGTGAGGCAGGCTTCATTTTATAGGGACTAACCAAGTCAAAGCGTTTGAGTGTTGAAGAGGAGAGGGAATGAACAATTCAGGTTGATTCAAGACAGTTCATTTTATGAGCAAAGGGATTTTATTAAGCCACCCTGAAACACTGAGGTTGAGTGATCGATAGGAGATGCACTTGAAGAAAAAAGAATTGTGGTGGAGACTTTCATTGCTAACCAAAATACTTGCAAGTGAACTGAAAGATTACACGTGGAAAGCTTGGTGAAGCAGCATTTTGTACAGCTGCAATGAGATATGACAGATGAGAAAAGCATAACAAATTCTTTTCCTTCCCTCTCACCTCTGACTTTTTGAGGCTGTCAGAACAAGGCCAGTTTACCCTCTTTCTCAGGGTAAACTTTCTTTCACTTTACCCTTTTTCTACATTACTGAGAGTTGCTTCTCAGCACTGTTCATAATTATCTTCAGAGTGCCTGAGAACAAGAGCAAACCATTTGGGCTACAGAATAAACTCATACAAACTTTGAATCTTGCTCTTCTCTACCACATGACAGCTGGGGTTTGATAGCCTTCCTGGTGATCAGGTTGCTGTGTCAGTAGCTGTAGATGCCTGCGGGTGCAGGGCACTAGGAAGAAAACACACACCAGGCTGTACAGATAGGCCCAAACAGCTTTTGCAACTCCAGTTAACCTGCCCAAACCTCATTCCATCAGAGTAAGGAAGAACAAAGGTCACAAACACCTTATGCCTGTCAGGTGACCTGTGAGAAATAAAGCACAGGTCTTTGTCTCTTCTGGAGGAGAGGAGTGCTCAAATCACCACAGCTGGTACTGTTTAGCTGCCTTACTAGTAACTGCATGGAAACCAAGCCTCTAAGATGTCCCACCTGAAAGAAAAGGGTGGGGGGAAAGAAATAATTCTGAGTCACCTTAACACTCCCTTCCTGCTGGAGAGAGAGTAGAATAAGTCTGGCCTTCCCAAAGTAGGCTAAGCTTGCTTTCTGGTGTGTCCTGCAGTTGCAGTGACTGTGCTGAAGAACTCTTCATAGTGTGACCATGGGTCTGGAGCAGAGCTGTGCAGAGATATCTGAAGAGCTGATAAGCACATTCCACAGGCTGATAAAAATCCAGACAAAAATGATCCAAGTATACTTACAGACTGGATCACACTGATGCATTTTCTGTTTTATCATGTAGCCTTAAGGTATATTCAATATAAATTAAATTATTCATAGAACAGGATCCAATGCTAGCAGACTTGTCTTTTCGTGTGGTTGGAGTAAGCTGAACAAGAAAACTTGTTCTTTTTTCCATCCCTCCCACTCCCTCTGCTACACACAGAGTAGAAGTTACCCTAAAAACAGAAAACTGGCCGGTGAGTTGCCAAAATAACTCCTGTATGTGCTTCTCATTTTATTATCTGAGAATCAATTATATATTTATCATCTTTGTAAAATGACACTGCCCTGGCCAGTAGGAAGTCTGTATACTTTGATAGCAGGTACATCACAAACTGCAACACTGTAAATCTGATCAAAACAGTACTGAGATGCACATAAAAATCTCACTGAGAAAAGTGTGATCTCTAGTATTTAAATTAATGGCAATAGAAATCCTGCAAGTATACATGTTACTGTTTTTTTCTGTCCAGGTTTCAAAGCTGAGAATGATATGGAGTATTTTGTTTCCATTTCAGCCATGACACGGTTTGCAGATTGAAAGAGACATGGAGAACTATGATGGATTTTTTTTAAAGTAAGTGATATGTTCAGTTAAGACTGTTATTTGTTTATAACCTTCAGTTCACACCTGAGTAGCTGCTATTTAGGGCAGCTTCCTGTAAAGTAAGGGAACAGCAACAACAACTATGGCAAATTACAGCTGTGGAGGTACTGTGTGTTTGAAAAGGATGAGGCTGCCCTGGTTTCAGCTGGGATGGAGTTGATTTTCTTCACAGCAGCTTGTATGACGCTTTGTTTTGACTTTAGGAGTGAAACTATGTTGATAACGTATCCATGTTTTAGCTGTTGCTGAGTAGTGCTGCACAGAGCCAAGGACAGTTCCGTTTTTCAGCTTCTCATGCTGCCCTACCAGTGAGGGGCTGGGGGCCACAAGGAGCTGGGAGGGGGATAGAACCAGGACAGGTGACCTAAACTGGCCAAAGGGATGTCCCATTCCATGTGAAATCATGTGGAAAAAATTATAAGGAGAGTTGATGGGGTGAGATGGGGAGCTGCCGCTACTTGAGGTCTGGTTGAGAGTTAAACAGCAGGTGATGAGCAGTTGCATTGTGCATCTTTTCTTTTGTATATGTACACATGTATGTATGATAGTTTTGTCCCACTATAAACATATTATTGGCTTGAAATACAGGCCTCTTTTCTTACTAGTGGTAAACGTTTGTAAATCCAGGCACATGACTTCTGTCAGCCCCCAGTACTGCTGTACTTAGATGACTCTATCACTTCTCACTATTTTGCTATATATAAGCATTTAGAACATTCCATAGTGAGTGTTGGTAGTGTAACATTTGGGCAACAGGCTCAAGTATGAGAACATATCAAAAGCAAAACTTTTTAAAAGTAACCTTAAAATCTATGTAGCTGCAGGGGCAAACTTATGAGAAGTTATACATTCTCAAGCAAGTCTTCTGATAGAATATGCATGCCTGGGAGCAAGGGACGTGTTCTTTGATTTTACCATCATAGCACTTATCATGCTATGTATCATACCTAGTGGCAGTGAGTTCTCACTTAAAACAAATCACTGCCATCCATTCCTCACTTGTCAATGTCACTGATGCTGAAGAAAAATAAGGTCTTTTTTCTTTGTCCCTTTAAGCCTTGAAATTGTTCAAAAAAATCTGCAGAGCAGGGTCTGCTGAGGAATTGCTTGGAACATTTCAGTCTTTGATCAAGTGCAAGCCTTCATAGAGCCTCTGAAATGCAACTTCCTAGTGGTATAAAAGAACATGTTTGTGTTAGCAAAATGGAGTCATAAGGAGTGTTTTCCCCAGTGCCCTGTAGACAATAAACATGGTTACACATCTTGCTTGATCAAATTAATAAACATTCAAGTCTGAGAGTTGCTTCTGGAGGCAGGGACATCAGCTTTTGCAGTAAGAATCCCCCCTGGGCCTTGGAGACTTTTGTATCAGGAGGGAAATGAGCAGTGAGAGGAAGGGTTGCTGGCAGAGGCAAGTGAGGTGCTGGTGTCAGACAGCATGGGGGGATTTCTTTCTTAAACAAGGAACCAAATGTTTGGTCAGCCTTTGGATGCTTAATGCATCACAATCAGCCTGGTAACAAGGTATTTTCTTTACAATGTTAGCAGCACCTTAAGGGCTCTGATGTAAAGTGCGTGGTCGGGTTTCACTGTGCTGATCTGAAATGTTATCCTCCCTATTTGCCCTCTGTCTCCTGGACAGAATTTCTGCAAAGGTGAAGGGAAGGTGCACTGAAATGATTCCAAAAGAAAGTTTTGGACAAAGCTGCTGAAGTTAGTGATTAATGTTAGTACTTTCCAGCTTCTGTGGAAGAAATACCCAAGGTTTTTTTTTCTCAGAAACCTGGCTCCGTCTAATAGTAAAGGCTAGCTACTTGGTCCAATCTACTTAGGCCTGGGGAATATTTAGGCATGTGCAATGCAAACAAGACAACAACCACAGAAACATGAGGATTTCTCTGGTAACATCCAGCTGGCCTTAGTAGGTACTGTGCTAACATCAGTCCATCCCATTCACGTGTCTGTCCCTAACCAAGACTGCAAGGATGTTGCAGCTGTACTGTAGAGGCACACAGCCTTGTTTTTCTAAATGGAGTAGTACAAGAGGCATTTTATTTTTCTTTCCTTTTAAGTTGTCAAATGTTTATTTTCCTCTAGTTTTACATTCAAATGGTACTACTTCTGTAGATAACATTGGCAAGAAGGGAAGAATACTACTGAAGAGTGGCCCTTCTGACTGATGTTATGGAACGGGGATTGTGATAAAACAACCACTCAACAGACCTAATTTACCTGCCTGAAGCCTGAGTGGTGTCAGCAATGGACTCTACCTACCTAATGCATGCACTGGTCTGACAAGGATGCATGTCACTTTTCTATACCTGTCTTTGTGAGAAGTCTAGTCACCTTAATAGGCAGGTGCAGTAATGTCATTAGTAATAAAATAAATAATAGAATAGTTTGGGAAGCTTACCTGGGACTTTGTGAACTACACAGACAAGTACATATTACTGAGAATTAAGATGCATATGGATCTTCAGATACCCGAAGGCATGCTGAAAATACTTGAACTTGTAAATCCACAGCACCGATAGTGAATACATGTGAAATAGCAATGTTTCAATTCTAGTATTTTTAAAGCTATTTCCTCAAGATAAGTGGTTGGTCCCCACAACTGGAAGATTTACCTTTCTCTAGTAGGGCTTGTAGTAGGTTTGTATTCCTTATTATGTGTGATAGGTAACACGAGTTACCCATTCTTCAAACCTTACCTCTTCCACCTATTGCAAATCACACAGATGCGGAGTTTCAGCTATGCTAACAGGACTGAAGCTATGTGTTGTTTGTTTGTCTGTTTATCATTTCTGGCCTACAATTTCAATAGGGTTGGTCACTGGAGTCGAGAGGATTTTTTCTTTTCAGCATATGTTTTGTTCCCTGTACTCTGCGTGATAGATAGCACCAGTTTGTAAAGCTTCTCTCCTACTCCAGTATCTAACTTGCATTAAGGTCACAAAAGGCAAGAAAGAACCAATGAAATGAAGCAGAGCACTGTCATCTTCTTTGTAGACCTTTGTCATCATCTGATAGCAAATAAAGGGCGAGGGTCATCAGAGATGTTGCTTTACTTCACCCAGAAATTAAATAAAATAATAATTATTATAAGAATAATAAAATAACTACATCAGATGTTGCTGACTACCAGAACTACTGGCAAATCACCCAATAAATGCAGAGTAAGGAAGCTGCACAAAGGAGGCAAATGATGTTTCTAAGTAATATTATATTAACACTAGTAAGAGTCATAGGATCTTTTTGTTGTTATTTAGACTTTTATTGACTTTTTTCCTTTTTCTTGATGACTTCAACACCGGGAATAGAAATGCTCCATTATGCTTCCATTCTCCTGTGAGCCTTTAGGGGCACTTTTTATAAATATAACCTCAGCTGACTGCAATAAAGATCTTCAGAAACCTACTTTCCAATTCAGGCTTGAAAATCAAGGACCTCATTGGAAAGAAAATCTGATTCATTTGTTTATTAAAAGATGATCGAGGTCAGAGTGTGTTACTGGTTAAAACTGAGAATCTAGGACTTGGTATTAAACCTTGGTAAAATGGGAACACTACCTTTTTGACTTAAAGTATTCCTTTTTTTTTTTCTTATAATAATCATGTTTTTTCATGATTTTGGGATGAGGGACAGAAATTTATCAGCCAAAAATAATGCAGTCCTAATTTACATTAGTTAAGGTATGATAATTTCCATCGACTAAAATAAGATGTGTATAAGCACACTCACAAGGGAAGCAGGGGCAGCCAAGTGCAATCATTACTGCTGTTTTACTTGCCAAGTTAGAATTCAGCCATTGTCAGAAGACGTTGTTCTTGTCATTAATTTCACTGTCTTTATATACAATTTAATTTGAATGAACTTACAGGGTTTTGGATGCAGACCTATGAATTGTGACTCATTTATCATATTAAAGAATTATGTCAGGTGTTGACACTTCTAATACTACTCACCAAAGAGATTTAAACTACTTTGATTTCCAGTCCTTTTTGATTTAGACTTCTTACATATCTGTATTGTATTAATAAGCTAACAAAGAACTTGTGTTCCTTGCAGCCTTTGCAACCCAGAAGTGATGAAGAACATGTATTTTACCTGATAGCTGTGGTCAGTTTTCAGAATGACACAGCAAAATTGCTGATAAATGCAATGTTGATCTTGAAACTTGCAACACAGTATATGTGAACCACTCACTTTTTCATCATTAGGAAGAAATATGTCTATCTGTATTTCTGCAGTACACCAATTCTTGGTTTTGAAGACTTGTGCTGACATTTTTGGATACTACATGTAGCATTAAAACATTGTCTAGCAATGAAGATAGATCCTTCAAAGTAAGTAGTGTTTCTTCAGTGTACAGATTCACATTTTCCTATAAACATATCCAGATTTTCTGGCAGTGTTTTACACTTGCGTACTTCTCTTGCTCTGCCTTCATTGATCGTCACTGATTTCAGGTTGGATATCAGGAAAAAGTTCTTCACCAGATGGTGGTCGGGCACTGGAACGTGCTCCCGGGAAGTGAGGAAGTGATCATGACACCAAGCTGCTGGAGTTCAAGGAGCGTTTGGACAATGCTCTGTCATGTCTGATTTTTGAGTGGCCCTGTGTGGAGCCAGGAGTCGGACTCAGTGATCTTTATCTCTTCCAACTTGGGTTATTCTATGGTTCTGTGATCTACTGTGAAAATGATTCCTTTCTCCTTTCATTTGATTTTTCTTTTTTATATTTTGCTGCGCTCTCTTCATTTGGTTAATTTAACACTGGGGCAATGTTTTGCTGCAGTAGGGCTCTCGTGAGCTTCACCCAACAAACTGATATCACAGAAAATAGCACCTGTGAGTATCTCACAAGTACTAGAATGTTGCACCTGTGCCAAGAAATTTTAGATGTTGCAATAAAGCCTAAGAGGGAAGAAGAATGAACTGATTTAATATTAAGCTTATATCATTGGAAATATCCTATCCTCTACAGAGGCCATTCCTGAATGACTTTTGCCTGTGAGAACACCTCTTGCTAGGTGTGCATATGGCAACTGCTGAGTCACAGCCTGAACCACTGTTTGAGTACCTGGAGAAAAGGCCCTGTCAGCCCTGGGAGCACAGGTGAAGGCAATTCACCTGTGTGACCGGAAAGGGTGGAGCCAGGCTCCACTCATCTTAGACCCCATTTAAGGGCTGACTGCCCCTGAGGAAGGATGCCTTGTTAGAGATTCCTCCTTTGTGGAGTTTTTCCTGCAAGCCTGGGTCCTTAGAGATGGGTGAGCATTTTATTTTCTTCTTTCTTTGTAACACCTTCTCATTGCATTGGTCCTGTTGCCGTTACAGTGTGCAACTCCAGTACCTGAAACATGGAGTTCATTTAAGTGAAAAAAGCCTTGAGTTCAGGAAGTTTTGTCACTGGGCATGCATACCTCTGTGACAGGACTGGTGCTTTCCCTGTATCTGCCCTGGATGGTCAAAACTTAAACCAAAGTTACTATTCTAGGGCAAATTATACTTGTCATAGAATATAGAAATGACCTGCAATGCTTTCTTATCCTAGACTAACACCAAACCAATTGTAATTGAGTGTTATATGTTCCTCCTCTAAATATATCACTGTTGATGATTACATTTAAATTAGTATAAACATCTCTCCTTAATGCTGTATTTGTTGTTTAGATGAATACTGACTGTTAATGAGGTTTGGGCACTTAATTAGCTAGCTGCTTCAAGATAATTTGTTCATTTAAACTTTTGAATTTTTTCATAGGCTGAATGATTTGTTCCTGTCAAGAAAAAGTACCGAGATTTGTTGAAGTCTAAGCTACGTAGGCAGCTAAATAGCAACAAATTTTGTTTTCATTCTCTTTTCAGCAAAGAAAAAGAAGCAGAGACCCATGTGGAATGTGAACAGAAGGTGAAGAAGTAGCTGCTGCATTCTGCCCTTCATATTTGATATTCCAATAAAGCTTTTAATCTCAATTCAGCTTAATGCACTTCTTGTTTTTATGTTTGGAGGCAACATTGATGTGCTTTGTGTGGTGTAGAATACATGCAGCTAGCTTTGAGAGCTTGAGTCTGCTGGAGTAGCCAATTGCGTATTGCCATTTGGGGGTAATATTGCAGGGCCTAAGAGAGGTATGTTTAAGCTAATCAGCTCATGATTGTACTTTGTTTTCTGATGATCTTTGCCTTGTGCTATGTTAAACATTTATTCTCCATGTATGCCTAGATGGAAAGAGGACTCCATCAAGAGGTTGCATCTCATCCTAAGACTCACAGATAAAAATTAGCTATGCCTGTTTTTAGTCAATAGCAGAATATATAATGAGAACAGGGCTCAAAACACAAATCAGTATGTATTTCAGTTTCATCTAAAGCCAAGGACTAGTTTGAGTCTGCTGTTCAGTTACTGAAAAAATATGCAAGTCTTTTATTCAAAGCTCTGCTACAGTAAAATGAACCAACTCATTAAGATCTCAAACAGACCTTATCCAAAGGTCAGTATGAATATTTACATTGATTTCAGTGGACTTTTCATAGAGTCAGCCAAGAAACACTTATCTAATAGTCTTATGAGTCTTCCTTCCTAATCTGAAATAGCCTTCTTTTTCCTGCCAGCTTAACTGATCACTATCAGTAAAATGTTAGACATTAAGCGCAACAAAGCCAGTTGGAGCTCAGCTGAATTAATTTCTAGGAAACATTCTTTTCCTTCTATTTTTCATGCAAATTGTTTTCATTTTAAGATATTTGTCACTTATGTGTTTTTTTATAAGCTGCATTAGATGCTGTTGGCTTGCCTTGCAAGAAATTATGTTCAGCTACTTCTCTTTGTCCTTATGTAAGTAGGAAATGGAAATGAAGGAAGGCAGCAGTAGATTCCACTGATAACCAAACTTGGATATGTAATTGTATGTGTCCCTGTCCCTCCATAAACCATGAAATCAAAGTCTTTAGTGGTAAACTGAAATTCTGAGGAGAGGTATCAAAATCCTCCACTCAGTTTTCTCTGTGTTACTGCAAGATTTCATTTTTTTTCTCATGCTGAGCCCTCAGAGTTGGCACGGGAATACCGACGGTGTTTCTGAGGGGCTTGTGCCTCCACCCAGTGGTTGTTTAAAATCTGCATCTTTCAATAGGCTTTTGTGATTTTTACATGTACTTCATATGAGAGAATGATAACTTTGAGTGGAATTAAAATAGATTAATCTGAAGTAATCTGTCAAGGGTATTTTAAAGACTTTGAGACACTAGATTTTAAAAGCATTATGTTGTATTGAATTGTGATTTGGTGTGGAAGATGAAGAAGAAAATATCAGCTTTCTGCCTTATCATATTTACAGGGAGATGCAAACTAAGAGCTGTAGCAAGTAACTTCTTCCAAGATTGTCTAAGAGAGCTGAAGTAATTATTGTTCATTGCGCTCAGATCTTTCTTTAGTTACCACCTGTAACCTGAGATGACAGAAGGGACCAGGTCCAGGGCATTGTTTCCTTAACCTCAATGTGGTGTTGTAGCACACATCATTTGTTTCAGAACGCATTTCCCCCTTCTAACATGCTAGTGCTCTGGTTTGGAGGCAAAGGGAGTAACTCCATAGAGAGGCAGGAGCCTGAAGTTTCTCAATTTGTATTAAGTTAAGCTTGTGATCCTCTTATTCCTGTTTCACATTCAAAGTGCACATTGATCAAGTTAGACCAGGTAGAAAACAATGCTTCCCACTTCTGTTTAGCCATCACTTCAAATGCTGTTGGATGGACTGTTTCAATAAGGATCCCCAAGGGCTTCCTCCCTTCTAATGCAATCTATGGAGTTAAACCAATACGTGTGCTGGAGCCAAGACTGTTATGCTACTGTAACTGTCAATTTTGAAATTGAAATCAGCACCTTTTTTTCTCATGAGCTCTTCTTTTCTCAATAAACAAGAATTTGGCTGCAAAAAGAGGCTCTGTGTAGAGACCATTTCATAATTGTCTCTTATGTGAACTGAGACTTTGTTTTTCCAAAATGGGTCACTAAACTTTCCTGTCAGGAAGGCAGAACTTATGTTTAACTACAAAAACGGGCATATCCAGTGCTCTTTCATATCAACAGAGCATCAGTTTTAAGTAATTTAATGTGACTTGATATGTTCTCTAAACATGATGGGATTTTCACCATTTCTTGTTAGCCTGCAATGTCTTCTTGGGTGAGTAGAATGATTGTGCCAGGCTGAGGTCACTTATACTAGAGAGAAATGCTTAAATTCAGCAGTGTATGGCTGAAGAAAGATTAATCTTAATCAATTTTCTGTTGACAGAAGGTGGAACCAATTCTTTGCACTTACGTTCTTTCATGAAAGTGGCCACCAAGCTAGGGATCATTTTGGTTCTCCTTTTGTTTCTGTGCTCTAAAGGACTGAAATGGCCACCAGGACTCTTTAAAAATTCCACTCTGCCTCTGAGATATTGAAATAATCTCTCTGCACATACTTCTAAACTGACATGCAGTTACTTAGCTCTATCTTCATGTATGACCACAACACAATCATGTTATGATGTCCTATGGCTGGATAAGACCATGTCAGCACTTGTATGCATTGCTTTCCTTCTGGCTTTAGAGATTAATAAGAATGCTTGCATTACAACTCATCTCAGTGAAGTAATTATGTGTAATTGCGTAATTACCTGTTACAGTTGTTTGACTTACTGGCATTTATACTAATTAAACTGATGTTATGCAAAACTACAAATTAATTTAATGTAAGAAAAGCACTGAGCACTGCCTCTTGAGGGTGTCTACGCAGGCAGTGATATACCATGTTTGAACAGGAAGTAAGATGTTGGTCCTACATCTTTCCTTGAAAGTATAATGTAGTTTTTTTTAATCAGGTAAAAGGATACAGCAATAAATAATAAACTATCTAATAATCCTGAACGAAACAAGATCCTCGGCTCTGGAAGTAAAATGAACTCTCTTGCTCAAGAACACTTTCTATACTCTGATTAGTCAGAGGTAAAATTTCTCAGGCTAATATTCTTACATTTGTGTATTACAAGTATTTCTCAGTGGTGGCCAAAGCTAAACTTAAATGTATCTTATTCCTTGCTGGCACATTTTATGTTCCTCTGGATCAAAATTCAACATTTGAGTTCTTTGCCCAGCCTACCATTCTGATAGGCAAATAACTTCACTGGATCAACTTTTTAGCTTATACAGTGAACTCCCAAAGCATACTGACAGGAATAAAATTTAGAATGTGGATTTAAATAAAGAACACAGAAGGATTAGCATAATGAATAGCAAACAGAATGCCCTCTTTAAGTCTGTTTTTGGAGACGTTCGTAATCCTACAATTGCTTTCCTGAGGAGAATGCACTGCTTAGTCCGGACTTAGGAAAGCACAGTTTGTGCACTTACCTTCTCCATTTGAAATTTGTCCTATGCAGTTCTTCAAAGAATGAATGTCAAAAATCACTCTTGCTGCCTTCATTCTGTTTTCTCCCTCAATATTTGCATGCTACTTAATTTTATGACTATAATAAGGCTTTGGTTGCTGTTATGCGTTTTACTTGTAAGGATAAGCAGACAAGCAGATAAATGTATGCTCCTAAAATCTGTAGTGAACTGCTCTGGCTGTCTAAATCTTTCTCTAAGGAGGAGAAAGCTCTTCTGAGTTCTTACAAACCTCTGGAGTTGAGTCTGGTGGACTCCGTGACTTCACAAATTCTGGAAATGAGTTGAAGTGGAGAAGACAATTCATTTGAGAAACCTATGCAGGAGAAGAAAAGGCACTTGATTTCCTCAGGGGAGAAACTCTATGACCTGTAGCAATACTGTCTGCTCTTTACAAGCAACAGTTCAGGTAGAGTTCTCCTGAAAAGGAAAAAAATACATAGAAACTCTTGAGGCTGAATTTAGTGGCACAGTTGCTTGTGCAAACTGAGAGATGCCTGAAGAATATGCCAGCCAGAAAACAGAGGGGGGAGCTATTATTTTGTTTCCTAAGTCTTAGTTTGTCTTGATTTACACTATTTTTTCCATCCTACAGCTTCTTTGTACAGAGTTAAATGATGATAATCTAACAGTCTAGCAAGCTGTTAGGGTATGACAAACTTGCACCGTTTTTCCTCCCATGAATTTTACGTTCTCCAAATAATTTCACAGTCTTTTTGGGAAGGTGATAGGAGGTCTCCTGATACAGTGTACCAGAGGTATGCAGGATGACCGGAAGGTTTTCGTGCTCCCTTTGGTGGCAGAAAGCAAGAATTCTAATAGAGTGCTTCCATTTGTTGTTTAAAGCTGAGGAATTGTAAGATGCGTACCACTATATTTTTGCAGTTAACTGGCAATTGCTCTATCAATGAGACTTTTTACTTAGCTAGTTGCTGATAGTGAAGGTATTGATTTTTTTTTCAGTTTCTTTGAGAAATGAAAAGAAATATAGAAATATTACTGATAGAATCACAATTTAAAGCTGTTGAGATAGCAAGAAGTCAGCACTGCTGACTTCTGAAATAGAGACCATGGGTAAAGGGGAATAGCAGAACCGTTTTACCTTATGCAACAATAGAAACCAGAGCAGCAATGGTTCCTCTGGCTTCTATGAGGAAGTCATTCAATGAACTTGAATGAGTTTAGCATTTTTTAATCTCATTGATGAGGTATTTGCTACTGTGATGCATCAAATACTACAATTTATCTATTCTCTGAATTTCTCAATTCAGAAAATAAGTGTGAGATCTTTCAATAGAAGACTAGTAAAATGATACATTGGTGACTGTAAATCATGGGACACTTTTCTGACAGTGTTGCAACTTTCTTTTTGGCCTTTGGAAATGAGCTAGCATTTGTTAGAAACCATCAGATTCAACAAATAGCTGGGAAGCTCTTAATATCCCTTCTGAAATAAAAACGGGAGCGTACAAATACAAATCCTGAACTGCTCTTTAGTTTCCCTGCATTGAAGTATTGCTGCCATAAGAGATTGAGTTCACCCCAGTTTACGGTGCACGAGGTACCCTTACAATATTTGAACTCCTTCTATCCTAACACTTAAGATGGAGAAAGTGTACTTACCCTCGCTGGCATTGTAGTCTGCTGGGGCATATTAGAAGATGCTCAAAGGCTATTTGTGGGATTGCTGGGAGATCCAACCTCACCAGAAGTACATTACTGATACTCTATAGTACAAATCCACTCTTCACTACACAGTGTTTCCCATAACTGAAGGATGGATCTGTGAATAGACTTACAAAGACTACCCTTAAAAGTCCCCAGGAGCATGATTTTGGCTGCTTCTATGCTGGGCAGTCCTCTCCGACCAGTGCTTAAATGACCTGCATATACTATGCGGATGGCCTCTGCATTTTGATGATGAGTGGACAGCTTGGAGTGTTCACAAATGGAACAACCACCTCGTTCTTCCCCTCCATAACAGAGCAAAGACTGCTTTAAACCTAGAAATCGCTTGAGGATTAAAAGAACTGCATACAAAGGATGAAAGAATTTTTTTCTGGTCAAAGGGCTTCTTTTGCTGCAAAGCTTCTCTGACTTCAAGGCTTACACACCACAAAAGGGCATCACTAGCTGATGAGGAAATGAGTAAGACCAGAGAACAGAGTTTGTAAAGCTTTAGACAGTGTCAGGGGACAAATGATTTCTGTGACTTTGAGTTCTGAGCAGGCATAGCTGCATCTATCTCATCTTCTTGTTGATGTGTGAGGAAGTACATGTTAGTAATTACCAAATGGGTAATATTTTCTGATGTGACTGCAACCGACATGGAGGTTAAGACTCACATCTTGGGAGAGGAGTTCAGCTGGTTTCCACAACAGGGAAAAGGTTTATTAATTTACAGAATTTATTATGAAGCTCCATCCTGAAGGCTTTTGACCACCTAAGTGTTCACCAGGGAAAGACACCTGGTCTTTTCAGTGAATTAGCACACAAAACGGCTAGAGATTTTGTTTGGTATAAAACCTTTTAGGTTGCAGACTACTGGTCAAAAGTGACCACATTTCTAGTTCTAGTTGTTCACTTACATGCTGTTGTTTAACAGTATACAGCGTAATGAAATAATTAATGTGAGTAAATTGACAGTTTAATGCTAAAGGCCTTATTACAGACAGGTTTTGGCAATTCATTTGTATAGAATATGGGAATTTCCTTCTTGTCATTAAATTTCATGATACTGGTATCTTTTTATCATTTTCCTTTAATGATGTGGGATTTAGTTTCATCAAGACTTTAATTAGCCATTCTCACATGGCTTGTGTTTAGTTGCACAGACTGAGAATTAGTCTGTTCTATGGATTTACGACTGCATAGTTTGACCAACACAGAAATCATCTTCCCAAAGAAACTAATAACCACTGACTTCTTAAAATCACCTCATCCTTCTTTCTTTGAGTACTAGATTTACCTCAAAATGTTTCATTATGCTTATAATTTTTAAGCATGAGAACAGTTCTATTAAACTTATTATCTAAATTAGCATGTGCTCAAGTGTTTATCTGAATGGCATTTTAATTAGGAGAATGATATGTACAAGAGCTGGGTGATAGATGCACTGTTCCTTGCTGCTGGCTCCTTGTTTCTTCCTCATCTCTACACTAAGGATAGGGCATTGAATTGGCCTATGGATCTTACACATAATTTGATATTTTCTGAGTGTAATAAATGATAACAGTCATGCAGTACACTTGTTCTCCTGGTTTGCATTGTATTTTTCAGACAGTGAGAGAATAGAACAGTCAGATGAGAACCTCCCAGTTTAGTAACATCAACAAATTTGTTAAGGATACATTCAAGTCATTGATAAAAATGTTGAAGAGAACTGCCCCTAGAATGGAGCTACTTTTTCCTTTTTCAGATGTGAAACTCCACTTATTTCTTGGAAATTAAATACCTTCAGGTGTCCCAGAGTGAATTCTTACACCCATCCCCTCTAGCTTTAACAACATCTTGAATTAAGTATATGCAGGATGACTTTCTGGTCTCCCTTCAAATCCATAGTTATCTCTGTGGATAAGATAATGACTTCAAAATGCAAGAATCTCCCCTGTTCTGCATCAGTTCTGTTTCAATGGAAAGTCTACTGTGCTTCAGTATTGAAAACAGATTGTAGCGTTAGCAGTTTGGAATCAAAATTAGTCAATTATTGTCTCAATTTTAGTCCTCTCCATAGAAGGAATTACTTTAAGTGTTTTCTCCTTTTTCATGAAATATTAGTAGTGTGAATCATAAAAATAGCTTTTCCCAGACTTTCAGATGCTCTCAGAATGTGTGCTTTTCACAATAACCTGCACTAGTTGTGGAATTTCTGTGGATAAATTTTTGTGTGGGACTGTGACAAAGTTTTAATGTATTAACAAACAGACTTTTCCTCATGAAAACATCTTCAAGCTCCAGATGTCATGTGCGCTTATTGGCAAGCATTTCTTTTGTTATGCCCACCAACTGTAACAGGCTTATTTGTGGATTAGCTGTGTCTCAGCTGTAAAATTAATTCAGGAGCACAGCCTGCTGTTCCAAATGAAATTGCAACAGAAGGAAATGTTGTTTTCCCGAGTTTGTCTTTTAGAGATGTGTATAATTGGCTAATGCCATTTTGTCTTTTTGTTTTTTGGAGACAATTAATCAATACTTTGTCATGTGTAACTTTTTATTTTCTATTTTCAGTATGTTGTGGTGCACAAGCAGCAAATTCAGATTATCGTGTCCTCTAGTGCTCGAGGAACCAGGCAGTCCTAATTAACTGATCTTATTGTGGTAGCAGTGTTAGCAATTAATTTTGAGCTACAGACCCATGAACCAAAGCCTCTAGTTTTCAGCTTTCTGGATTTTTAAAAATTTAAATTGGTGTTTGCAGAATAAATGTATATTTTCACTCTTCTTCCACTCAGTTAAAGAGAAGACAAATGGCTCAGTCTCTAAAGCACTACATTTGCACTCAGGTCTATGCTCCATACTTCATTTTGTAGTCACCCTTTCTGCTTCGTTGTAAGGAGACGCCACAAGTTGTGGAGAGACAGCTGGGAGTTCATGTAGGGGTATGACTTTTTGGACACACCATCTGCTCCAATTTGTTAGACAGTGCTTCTAGTTGGGAAATTACAGTCCTTTGCCAAAGATGGTGAGAAACCAGTCACCTCTATCTGACTGTGACAGCACCCTGAGCTGATCCCAGTGCAAAATCCACAAAATGAGCTGAAAGAATTTTCAGCTGATCTAGAATCATAGAATAACTCAAGTTGGAAGAGACTCACAAGGATCACTGAGTCCATCTCCTGGCTTCGTGCAGAACCAACTAATCCATATCCAATGTCTGAGAGCATTGTCGAAGCACTCCTTGAACTCTGGCACTTGGTGCCATGCCCTGGGCAGCCCATTCCATGCCCACAGCTCTCCGGTGTAGAACCTTTCCCTAACCCCCACCTGACCATCCCCTGATACAGCTCCATGCGTTCCCTCAGGTCCTGTCACTGTCACACAGAGCAGAGCTCAGCGCTGCCCCTCTGCTCCCTGTGAGGAGCTGTAGCCGCCATGAGTCCTCTGCTCT
>JANHGO010000063.1:63537043-63566592 GCA_024606505.1 Aquila spilogaster
TGGACCTCCCTGGGCTGCAGGGGGACAGCCTGCCTCACCATGGTCTTCATCACAGGCTGCAGGGGAATCTCTGCTCCAGCGCCTGGAGCACCTCCTGCTCCTCCTTCTTCACTGACCTGGGTGTCTGCAGGGCTGTTTCTCTCACATGTTCTCACTCCTCTTTCCATCTGCAGCTGCTGTGCCACAGCAACTTTTTTTTCCCTTCTTAAATCTGTTCTCCCAGAGGCACTACCACCATCACTGATGGGCTCAGCCTTGGCCAGTGGCGTGTCCTTCTTGGAGCCGGTTGTCATTGGCTCTGTCAGACGTAGGGGAAGCTTCTAGCATCTTCTCACAAAAGCCATCCCCCTACCAAAACCTTGCCATGGAAATCCGTACATGGGCCTACATATGGCTTATTCAAGAACAGATAGTCATAGCAGAGATGAAAGTGAGAGATGGACCAAGTAGGATATTAATTTCCTTTCATGGTGGTTTTCCAGAATGCATTCCCAATAACTGTGTAATTCTCAGTGAAATAAAATTGCTCACTTTTCCTGGAGTTGGGGACTAGAAAATTATGAGGGCTTCAGGTCCAAGGCAGTTCAAATGGTTGGTTTACCTCAAAATAAAAAATCAGAAAGCTTCCAGTCTCTCAGCAATTCATTACCCTGCCAAGTACATTGGCAGGAAAGAAGGTGGAGTATGAAAGATATCTGGAAAGCACTTTTTCACTGGTAAACTGCCTGACTTTTAACCTTGAAGTTAATCGAAGTTGACAGTCCTCTATGAGGTACTTTGATTTAAAAAATATGCAGCTGTAGAATACCTAATCGGAATTTTTCAAGAGTTGTAGCTGGCAAGGAGCATAGGAAGTCTCCTCATTTCCATTGGGTTTGATGCACTATGCCTTTGCCTGAGAATTCTGATGTAGAAACTGAAGTGAATAGCGAATCAGTTCATCTTAAAGTCTCACTGCCCTTTTCCAGGGGTGAGGAGATCTCGGATGCAGACTCTACTAGAAGCATAATAAGCAGATACAGTCACAGATACAAGTTCAAAAAACCAGGTGTAAAAGTGAGACTTTCACAGGCAAGGGAATTATCAAAAATAAATATAGGAGCATTTTTTCTTTCCCATGTCCCATAAGAATTTTAGAGAATTTTTTAAAAAAGGGGTGGTTGGGTACTGCCTAGCTCTTCTTCTATACCAGAACTTTTAATGTGAGAAGAACAGCATAATCTACCGTAGTACCGCAGTGGCTGGTGTAAGGAAATAGGAGAGAGTAAATTCTCTGGGGCAAGGCAGACTTTATTTTATATGTACTGCCCATGGATTAACAAAGTCAAAACACCTGAGTGCTGAAGAGGGAAGAAATTGTTCAGGTTGATTCAAAGGAGTGCATTTTATGAGAAAAGAGATTTTACTAAGCCACCCTGACATTCTCCTAACAGTGAGGATGAGTGACTTAGTGGAAATGCATTTGGGGAAAAAAAAGACAGTTCTTTGCATGAATCTTTCCTAACTAATCAGAATACTTGCAAGTGAGCTGGAAGATTACACATGGAAAGCTTGTCTATGTAGGATTTTATTCAACTATAGCAAGCTAAAAAAGACAAGAAAAGTGTAATGCTCTCTCTTTCCCCTCCCTCTCTCCTCAGATTTTTTATGAGGCTGAGGGGTCAGCGCAAGGCCAGTTTGGCACACTAAACCTTCCCAAACTCCAGTTTCTCTGATCTAACTAACAGATTAAAAAGGATGGTGGTGTTTTCTGTGAAAGCTTATTTTCCTTCTGTTTTTTACGTTCTCTTTTTTCAATCAGACTCCTTAAGAAATTAAAAAAACACCAAACCACCCCTCAAGATCTATTCTGCATAACAGATTCTGTATGTTAGCTCAGGTATAAAAGAAAACCTCTAGTATACGTGCAGAAGGATTTGTCAAACTTGCACAAACTCACCTTTGCTTCAGTGTATAGCACTTTCCAGTTTTAAAATGTGGCCATTCCATTATATGACTAAACTGGGCATGACCCAGGACACCCAATAATCTTGCAGTATTTACCATTTCCTCACAAACACTCTTCTTCACTTTTTTTATTAGATTTAAGGTAGCAGCTTCCAAGGCTGTCTTTTCCATCATTCTTTGATGACTGGGCTGCTAGTTTTTGCCCCAGAATAAACATATTCCTGTCTTGAAATAACAGACCTCCCTCCTTAATGTCAATAAGTGACAGTATTTGTGAATCAGGGCAAATGACTTCTGTCAGCACCCAAACACTGCTCTATTTGTATGGCTCTGTCACTTCTCAGTATTTGGCCACATATACTCTCTACAAAAATTGCCTCCATTTAAACATTCCTTAGTGGATACTGGTAGCATAATATTTGGACAACAGTTTCAAGTTTGAGAAGATAGCAAAACCTAATCTTTTAAGGAATAACCTTAAAATCTACCTAGCCACATGGACAAAACTACAGGAAGTTATACATTCACAGGCAAGTGTTGTGATGGAATACACATGCCTGGGAGCAAGCGACATACTCTTTGATTTTACTGCCATAGCATTTATCATGCAATGCACCATATTGAGTGGCAGTGAGTTCTGAGTTACAGCAAAACACTGCCATCCATTCCTCACTTGTCAGTGTTGTCTGTCATCCACCCTGAAGACAAGCAAGGTCTTTTTTTGTCTCTTTAAAACTTGAAACTGTTAAAAAATTTTCAAAGGAATTTGTAGGGCAGAGCCTGATGAGGAGTCACTTGGGAAATATCAGTCTCTAATCAAGTACAAGGCTTCACGGAGCCTCTGGAATATGACTTCATAGTAATATAAAAGAACATGTTTGTATTTGCAAAATGGAGTAATTAGGACTGATTTCCCCAGTGCCCTGTAGCCTATAAACACAGTAACACATTTTGAACAGTCAAATTCATAAGGATTCAAGTCTGAGAGTTGCCTCTGGAGGCAGGGACATTGGCTACCATAACAACAATCCCCCCCCCGAGGGCCATGGAGGCTTCTCTAGGCTGAGGGAAATGAGCAGTGAGAGGAAGGGTTGCTGGCACAGACAAGTGAGGTGTTGGTGTCTGAGACAGGATGGGGGTGTCCTTTCATAAACCCAGCATCTCAGTCAGTCCCTTGGATGTTTAATGCATTACAAGTGTGGCAACAAGGTATTTTCCTTACCGTACTAGCAGCAGCTTAAGAGCTCTGATGTAATGAGCACTGTCAGGTTTCACTGTGCTGCTCTGAGATGTTATTCTCCCTACCTGGAGGGAACTTCTGGCAAAGGTGTGGGGAAGGTGCACTGAAATCTGTTCCAGCAGGAAGTCTTGGACAAACCTACTGAAGTCAGTGATTATGGGAAGCACTTTTTCAGCCTTGCCGGAACAAATACCTAAGATCCTTTTGCCTTAAAAACCTGGCTGCATCTCTTAGCAATGTCTAACAGCTTGGCCCGATCTGGGTACTTAGCCTGGGGAATATTTAGGCTACTGTAGTTGTATTAAATTCTCAAGTCTTTCTTTCCTGCTAGTTTTACATTCAAATGGTGCTACTTTTGTAGATAACATTGGCAGGAAGGGAAGGGCACCACTTAAGAACGGCACTTCTGATTGCTATTTTGAGACAGGGGACATGAGAAAATTGCATCTCTGCAGGCCTGGTTCATCTGCCTGAAGCTTGAGAGTGGTCAGCGATGGACTCCAGCTGCCTAATGCACGCACTGGTCTGCTGAGGGTGGAAATCTGCATGTCAGCTTTACGAATGGATGTTTTCTCAAAGAAATCTGAACAGTGAAGCCCTGAGCCCAGCCTTTCTTTCTAAGGATTTCAGTCACCTTAACAGACAGGTGCAATAATGTAGTTAATACAATAAATAGGAAAATAATGTAGGAACCCTGACTGGGACAGACATAAGCTCTTGTGTATGTGAGCAAATATATATTTCTGAGAATGAAGATGCATATAGGTGTTCAGATACCTGAAAGCATGCTGGAAATGCTTTCTTGGCTCTTGGACTTATATTCACTATTGCCTCTGTGCATTTACACTTGAAATATCAAGTCAGAAGATTTTAATTGTGGTATTTTTAAAGTGAAATTAATTTATTGATTCAGAAAAGCAGTGAGGAGAAGAAGGAAAAAGATGTGGGAGAGAAGATACACAGGAAGAAAGTGTTGTTTGTTCCACATCTCCTTGTATAGATGTGAAGTACCTCTCATCTGATGCTGAGTTTGATGCTCTGAAGCTGAGTGGATGAAGTATTTGAGATCTGTGTGTAGCTGCTATGTGTGACATAGTTGTTTCATGATTTTGTCACCGTATCATACTAATAAGCCAATTTTTATGATGTGTTCATGTTAATAATCATGCCTGCCAGAACCAACATACTGTGACTAAGCCTCCAACCAAAGTCCTAGAGCAAGCACCCATGCACGTAATGACTTCCTACGATGTCAGTCATCCTGAAACAAAGAGTCTATCCAACAATCATTCAAGTGGAAGCTGGCAGAGATGATAGATAGGCTGAGATACTCTCTTCAAACTTGCAGAGACACAACTGCAGTCTTAGTTTCAGTTAAAGGGGACAGAACGATCCGTAATGCTTTGCTGCTACCCAAAATTGTAAGAGTGTGCAAAAGCACGCTTCAAGCAAGTCAAGTTAGTACAGCCAGAATGTCCCAATAGTGCTATTGTACAGTGTCTGTAATTACACAGAGCTCCTAGTGACCTATGCTTGATCCACAGAAAATCTTGGGAGACATTTCTCTGGGAAATACTGTGCTATCTTAAGCAGTAAACCTACCTGGCACATTCATCAAATGCTATAGTGACTGATTCAGGAAGGGGGGCAGGTGTAGAAATGATGCTGCCTTATTTCATTTTACTACATGAAATTCAGGTCAGAAAAAATAGTGGGTTTTTTCCACACCAGTGCAGGCTCACTTCTACAGCTTCATGGAAAATGGTAGCTACAAAAGCCAACAGTCTGGTACTTCTTCCTTTTTCCATTCCTCAGAGTTTGATTCCACCTCCAATACCTAGGAAACTAGCAAGTCTTGATATACAAGATCTTGGAGTGGCAGAAACTCTATCAAGAATGCCAGAGCACAGTAGGGAAGTATTTCCACTGAGTTAAATTAATAGGAAATAAAACGTATGATTAGAATCATACCTAAAACCCTCTGATAACCTCAAGAAAAGCCTACGGTAGTGATATGATTAAAGAGGGGATTGGAAAATCAAGTAACAGAATTTGTTGGTATTGAAGTTTTAAAATTAGATGGAATCTAATTAGTCCTTCATTGAATGAAAGGTCATGAATTACATATTCTGCTTAACTGCTTGTATTAGAAAAAATTACAGTCAGGAGGGATGTTATCTGCTTTCTCCTGCAGCAATGATAACCTTTTTCTTAAGCAATAACAAAAACTGACTAGTCTCTTTGGTAATCAGTAACTTGTTTTGTAATGTTGCCAAGGTACTCTTGGCACACCAGTTTCAGTATTTTATAATGTGTTGACCTTTCTCTTCAAGGAAAATTAAATCATATTTTTTCCTTCTCATTTAGAATATGCAGTACTTGCAAGGTGTTTGACTGGGGACCAACTTTTTGTTCTGTGTTGGTTTGGTCTTTACCTAAAACAGGAGGTTCCAACTGCTACAGGAATACAGATCCTTAATAATAACGGATTCTTTATCTTCTCCAGTGTTACGAAGACTCATGCAGATTCTTTTAAACTGAAGCAGAGTTACCGGAGCTGACTGTCTGGGCTCAGTTCCAGCAGCTTAGACTCTACCTCCCTGCTAATGCTGCTCAGCTGGTAAAACTAGTTATTACTGTGCTCTGTTCTAGTGAGTGCCACCGGATTAAATACTCGATAAAAACTCAGTAGTATCCTTACAGCTTTGCCAACCTGAGAGACTGCAGGCTGGTATAAGCCTGCTCTGCCTGCGGACTGCACCACAAGGATGCAAGCCAGCTCTAATCTACAAAGCAAGCAGTTGTGATACCCTAGTATTGAGTCTGAGCTGCTAACTCCATGCAAAGTTTATAATCTCAAGCTGGGTTCTGTACTATCACCATGGGTTTGTTCATCCTAGAGAAAAGAAGACTAAGGAGGGGTGTGTTTAAGCACAGTCTTCAGTTACCTATGGAGCTGTTGCAGCAAAGACTTCTCGGAGGTATACAATGAAAGGACAAGGGTCAATGAGCACACATTGCAGGAAGGAGCAAGGGAAATTCCAGTTGGATGTAAGGAAAAAAATTATTCACTGTGAAAGGGGTTCAGCACTGAAAGAGGTTGAGCAGAAGGTCCTCGGAATCTCCACCCTTGGAGACATTCAAAGCTAGACTGGATAAGGTGTGAGCCACCTGCTCTAACTTTGAAGCTGGTCCTGTTTGAAACAGGAGATTGGACTAGAGGACCTCAGCGGTCCATCCATTCTCAACAGGTCAGTGGGAAGGGGCATATCCTGCAGATCCTGATGTTATACACATTCCCTCCTCCTCCGTCCCCTTCTGACGCACTTATTTTTATGTAAAAATACATTTTTCAGCATTGGAGAATTTAATTTAGAAATTGTTTGGTAATGGAAGCTTATTTATGGGTTGTTACAGTATGAGCGCAAAATACCATCCTAATCCTCAGGAAAACAAATTTGGGTAGAAAAAAATGTTTTTGACCCTCCTGTCATGCCACAGAATTTTGAGCTGGACAGCAAAATAATAAATGGAGTGCTCTGCTGCATATAGGGCATAGAAGCAGGAGGGCTGAAGCTGGTATAAAAATAATTCTCTCTCAGCTCAATCAAGGAGAGAGGCTGTTTCCTAGCCAATCTTCCTCTTCTCACAATGCTAATAGTTGTTCTGGCATTAGGCTCCCTGTGCAAAAATATAAGTGTTTTTCCTGGCTACAATCTAGATGAGGGGTTGGGCCCCACAGCTGGGAGGTTCTTCTCTTTCCCTGGTAAGATTTGATGTTTTGTTCCCCTTATTCTCTGTGATACATAGCACCAGTCTGCAGAGTATCCTGTCTTACTCTGGTATTTAATCTGCATTAAGTTCACAAAAGCAGGAGGGAAGTGACCTGTAATATGAAGTGGAAGACTGTCACTGTCTTTGTAGACCTGAAAGATGATGGTTATGAAAGGGTGAAGACCATCAGAGATGTTGCTTTGCTTTATCCAGTGTATTCCAGAGAATGGTGTTCATCTTAAAAGATGTCTGAACCAGTCTTCACAGGATTTTCTGTTTTTAAACAAAAAGCATCCAGAACTTAACTTTTAAAACAACTCTGGATTGCATGTCATGTAACCCCAGAACTACTGACAAATCAGCTTGTAAACGCAGAGCAAACAAGCTGCACAAAGGAGGTAAATAAAGTACTGTTTTTGAGAAGTATTATATTAGCACTAAGAGGAGCTCTAGGATTTTTTTTGTTTGTTTATATTTTTGCTAGGTTTTTATTTTTCTTGTTGGCTTCAACATTGGAAATGGAAACATTATGGACTGTTTCTATTCTCCTGTGAGCCTTTACGTGCACTTTCTATACATACAACAGCAGTTGACTGCAATGAAGATAGAGGCCCATTCCCTATCCTGTGAAAGAGATACAGAAACCTATTGAGGTTGTATTGATATGAAAACCCCCTTCACCTTTCCCAACACAGGTCAGAAAATGAAGGACCTAAGGGGGGAAAACCAAGTCTGGTGTTTGTTTGGTTTTTTTTTTTTTAAGATGATCAATGTCAGGGAGGGTTATGTGGTTAAAAATCTCTCACTCTGGGACTTTATATTGAATCTACTGTCTGTAAGTAAAAGGGGGACAGTAATTTGCTGACTTACAAAAATATAATGAAATTATATACATTTATAATCATGTTATTTCATGTTTTGGGATGAAGGACAGAAATCTATCAATCAAAAATAATGTAGTCCTAATTTACATTGTCTAACGCATGTTGATTTACATGGACTAAAATAATGCATGTATAGACATGCCCCCAAGGGAAGAGGTGTAGACAGGGACAGCCAAGTATAATGGGGACTCCTTTTTTACTTGCCAAATTAATATTTAGCTGTTGTCAGAAGACATAGGTCTTATCTAGATCCAGTGAAATTAATGGCAAGACTTCAGTTAACTTCAGATGGTTTTGGATGCAGGCCCATGTGTTCTGTGATTCATATATCATATTAAAGAATTATGTCAATTTTTGGCACTTTTACCTCCACACATCCAAGGCACTAAAACTGTATTTTGATTTCCAGTCTGTTTTGATTTATACTAGTTACACATGTGTATCATGTTAATAGACTGAACCAACGTAACACTTGCATTCCTCAAAGCCTCTGCAACCCAAAAGTGGTGAAGAATATGCTTCTTACCTGATGCTTGGTCCTAGAGAGCTTTCAGAATGACAGCGAAATTGCTGATAAATGTAATGTTGATCTTGAAATCTTAAACACAGTATGTTTGAACCATCCACCTTTTCATCTTTAGGAAGACTATCTATTTGTATTTCTGCAGTGCAACAGTACTTGGTTTTCAACTCTTTCACTGATGTCTTTGGGTACTGCCTCTAGCATTAGAGCACTGGTTGGCAATGAAGATAAATCCTTGAAGGTAGGTGGTGTCCTTTTCAGTGCACAGATCCACTTTTATTTTATAAACATAGGTAGATTGTTTGGATATTTTTAAACTCACATTTAGGCTTCATTCTTCTTGCTCTGCTTTCATTGATCTACTGTGAAAACACTTCCTTTCTTTCCCCCTTCATTAGATTTTTTTTCATATCTCACTTCCCTACCCGTTCAGTTGGTTAATTTACTACTATGACAATGATTTCACTGCAGTAGGGCTCACATGAGCTACATCCAACAAGCTGGTTGATGATACCATAGAAAATATTGCCTATATTTGTCTCATAAGTACTGAAAAGTTGTACCTGCCCCAGAGAATTTTGAAATTTGGATGAAACAGTAGGAGAGAAGGAGGATGAATTGGTTTTATATTAAGCCCCTATCTTTGGAAAGTTCTTATCCTACACAGAGGCCACCATTCCTGAATGATTTTTGGCTGTGAAAACCCCTCTTACCAGGTGTGTGACTCCACTACCTGAAGGATGGATTTTATATGCATGTGTAGGAAATCCTTATGGTTGAAAGCCCTTGCTGGGAAGTTTTGCTGTAGAGCCTGTGTACCTCCTTTCCCTGTATCTGACCTGAATGGTCAAAATTTAAACCAGAATTACCTTTCTCTGGCAGGTTAATCTTGCCTGAAATTACCTGCAATACTTTCTTATCCTAGATTCATGTCAGTAAAGGTTTCAGATTATAACCCAGTGTTATATATTCTTCTTCTAAATATGTCAGTGACTATGATTACTTTTCAATCAGAATTAAACATCTCACTCCTTAACACTGTGCTCATTTTTTACACATGTTGACTCTTAATGAGGTTTTTGGCAATTAATTAGCTAGCTGATTCAAGGTGATTTGTTCATTTAAAGTTTTACATTTTTTCATATATTTAATAACCTGTTCCTTTCAAGAAAAAGCACAAAAATTTGTTTGATTCTAAGCTATATAGGCAGCTGATAACCAAAGACAAGTACTACTAACATGAGTGCCAAATTGCAACAGATTTTGTTTTGATCACTACAACATAGATATTTACTGTCAATTTTTTGCTCTACATATAGTAATTTATGTGACTGAAGTTACTGCATAAATAAACTTTCTCTGTTTGAGAATCAAAACATAGTTTCTTCACCTGATCACACTTCTGAGAGCTCTGAGGTATTTCTGTGGATTTTCTCCAAACTTCTGCTAGTATTTTCTGCTCTCCCTTTGTGGCACGACAGTCCCATATACTGACAATGTAGCTCTTGTTCTGCATGTTTTACATTGCATATGGCTGGATTAATATATATATGTGTGTGTGTTTGTGTGTATACATGTATACACAAATATATATACAAACACACACACACACACACATACACATATATCTGGATAGTGACCATCTCACCAGATCAAGTTTTCTTTCAGAAACATCCCCTTTATGACCCTTTTGGTCTGCACCTTCTGAAAACTGCCATCAGCAGAAGTTATCTCTTCATAGCTAAGTTACTAATTGTTGTATCACACTGTGCCAGGCCAAAATGCCAACCTGGGGGCCCATCTGCTTGCAAGCAGATTCTGTAATTGTTGAGAAGGTCTGGCTTCCTGGAAACCCCATTGACTAGCAGCCATGATATTTTTAACCTTAAATTATTTTTGATAGAGTCTTAAATTACTGTTATACTACCTGACTTAAGATGTAGATGGACTCACAGGTTTGCATTTCCTGGCTTGGGTTTTTTTTGGATTTTAGGCTCTTTTCTTTTCCTTCAGCTTCATTTACTAGATGCCAGTATCTAATGTATAATATTCATTCTACTCCCTACCCTCCTTACACCCATATTACTTTTCTGAATGATTTGTTTCTGCTTCCATGCCTCCTTTTAGTCAAGATGGCTACTTCTACATTGCAGTCCCATTGTAGCTTTTTGGGGGGTAATTGGTAGTGTATCTTGAAACAAGACTCAGTTTTCACTAACACTTCTTAGTATACATGTGTATTCCCAGTCACTTATTCAAAAAGGGGGTTTCAGAAAATGGTTCTTTGGGAGTCCCAAGCATGTATATTACAATGGGGTCATGTTTTAGAAATGTAATCATCACCAGGGGAGCAGTGCAATGGTTGATTTTTAGGTGTTAAAATTAACAATCCTTTGCCAGTCAGCATGGGATTCCATAAGCAGTTACTTCAAAGTGCAGGACTTTCTATGTTTACAAATCATCATCTAGTACTTTTTGAAACTGTACAAAAGCCACATGAAATCTCTATGAATGTCTCCAGGTTGAGGTCATTCGTGAGTATACAACATTTTTTTTGTGCATTCTGATACAGGAAAGTACATACATCTAGTGAATGTTTAGTAGCAGATCATCTTGTTAACAAATGAGGCAAGGTGGACAGTAAAGATGCTTTCTCATTTCCCATGTAATTGATTTATTTAGAAATTTTATCCATGGTCATTAAAATTCCTGAGATCCTGAATTGTCAATGATTCCCCAAGAAGGGAATGGTATTTTCCATTGTAAGACTTTTTTCTTCTCCTTATATACATATGCACACTGAAATAGATGTAGATGCATAATGCTCCATGCTGCTCTTCTGTTCTGGTGGAACAACTTTTAACCATCAGCTGTAATGAGCTTCAGGCAACCACTTTTCAGATCTGTTTCCACTGTCGTCTCACTTGTTTTCTCTAAACATTATTTACATAGACTAGTAAATATTCTTTTCTTTCTGTGCCCTTTTGTACTTGCCATTGTTACACGCAAATGTGTTGGTATTTTAGTGCAGAAAGTATGGTCTACATCAACACACATATGGAAAAGAACTGGAGACCCTGGTGGAAGGCAAAGAAATAGAGTTGCAAAATTTTGCCCTTTATATTTAATGTCCCACTAAATCTTTTAATCTTAATTCAATTTAATGAAGAACATTTTGGGGTTTGCTTGGAGGCAACACTGATGTGCTTTGCGCAGTGCAAATTTGTACAGCTAGCTCCAAGAGTTTGAGCCTGCTGGCATGACCACACTGTGCAATGCCATATGGAGATAATATGACAGGTCCTAAGAGAGGTATATTTAGGCTAGTTAGCTCATGATTTTACTGCTTGTGCTGCAAAATGTGCTTCCAGCTCTAGCCATAGCTCTGCTGGTGATCTTTGCCTTGTGCTACGTTATGCACATATTCTGCACACATGCTCAGATGGAAAGCAAACTCCATCAAGAAGTTGCATCTTATCCAAAGGATCACCAGTGAAAATTGTTCAACTATGCTTGTCTTTGGTCAATAGCAAAATATGTAACGAGAACAGGGCTCAAACCACAAATCAGTACACCTTTCAGTTTCATCCAAAGCCAAGGATTAGTTTGATTCTGCTGTTTAGTTATCTACAAGATATAGAGGCCTTTTATCCAGAATTCTGTTATATTAAAACAAAGTAACTGATTAAGATATCAGATGGACCTTATCCAAAGGTCAGTATGAATATTTACATTGATTTAAGTGGATTATACACAAAGGCAGCCAAGAAATATTTATCTAATAGTTTTATGTGTCTTTCTCGTCTGAAATAGTCTTTTTCCTGCCAGCTTAACGGATCATTATCAGTAAAATGTCAGACATTGGCCACAATAAAGCCAATTGGAGCACAGCTATGTTAATTTCTAGCTAAGTAATATCTTTTTCCTATATATTTTCATGCATATTGTTTTTATTTTAAGATGGTTACAATTTGCAATGCATATTTTATAAATTGCATTAAATACTGTTGGCCTGTGTGGCAAGAAATCTTGTTCATTTACATAAGGAGCAGGTGGAGGGAAGTAGTTATGAAAGGGAAAGGAAGAAAGGTAGCAGCAGAATCCAGTGATAATAAAATTTAGATATGTGAATGTATGAGTTCCTGTTCCTCCACAAACCATGAATCACAATCTGTAGTGGTAAGCTGAAATTCCCAGAGAAGTACCAAAGACCTATACTCAGTTTATTATAGTTCTTGTGAAAGACTTCACTGTTTTCCCAGGCTGGGCTCTTGGAGTTGGCTTGGACCTGTTCCAAGCAAGCATCTTGTCTCTAATTTTCCGAGTGGCTTATGTCTCTACCCAGTGGTTGTGCTATGCTACTGCATGACATATTACATTAAGCAAGAGATGAATTTTAAAGTCTGTGTCTTTCAGTGGGCTTTTCTGACTTTTACATGTACTTTTTAATATGACAGCCTTACTACTAAGCATCCTAGCTCTGTGTGGATGTAAAATAGATTAAGCCAAAGTAATATCACAAGAATATTTTTAAAGAACTTTAGGAGACTGCAGTTTACAGGCATTATGTTGTATTGGATTGTAATTTGGTGTGGAAGGTGAAGAAAAAACCCATCAACTTTCTGCCTTCTCATATCCCCAGTGAAATGCAAGCTACAAGCCGTAATAAATAGTCTTCACTGGAATGCTTTAAAAGAACTGAAGTCACTGTTCCCCACTCGGCTCTGTATTTGGTTACCACCTCTAACCTGAGCAGACAGAAGGGAGCATGTCCAGTGCTCTGGTTCCTCAACGTCATCCTAGTGTTTTAGCACAGACCATTTATTGGAGAGCTCAGCCCCTCACTTCCAGCATATTAGTGTACACATCATTCCCAGTTTCTCTGGTTTGGAAGCAGAGGGAGTAACTCCACACAGGGAAAGGAGACTGCAATTCCTCCATTTATATTACGTAAAGCTTGTGGAGATCTTAAATTCCCTCTCCACACTTGGGATGCACATTGGTATCAAGTTAGACCAGGAAGGTAGCAGTGCTTCTCACTTCGCTTTAGCCATCACCTCAAATCCTGTCTGCTGCACTCCATCAGTCAGGGATGTCAGTGGCCAGTAAGGCTTCCTTCCTTGCATTGCACTCTGAGGAGCCAAAACAATACTGATGTATTGTAGCCAAGACTGTTGCACCACCATAACTGCCAAATCTGAATTCAGTGAGCATCCCTTTTCTCACGAGCTCTTCTTTTCCTGATAAACAAGAGAAAAGTGGAGCACAACTGTACTCCAGAAAGCATTGGCTAGATGGTTTGTGGTTCATCTTGTTAATTCTACACATCAAAAATTAAACTTCTCAGCGTAATATTTCAGGTTGGCTACTGGTGCTTGCATTGATCAAGCTCATCGTAGAAAGCCAGTTTCTGAGACCTGAGCAATTAGCCAACTGAAAAGACCAGCCTGCAGCTTGAAAAAAACCCCCAAAATCCAGGAAAATGTTTTACTTCTCCCTACATTGGTACAAATTTTCAGTAATTTGAATAGCATTGTATCTTGACTGGAGATGGAACCAAAGTAGAGGTACTGCCCCATTTTGCACGTGCTCCTTGTAAAGTTGGGCTGGACATGCATGTGCATGCAGACAGGGAAGACAGGCAGGATTCTTTCTAAATTGAATGTGACAGATACCTACTCAGAATGGAAAACTGTTTAATTAACTAGAGAAAAAGAGAAAAAATAGAGAAATTACTGAGGCAAACAGCACTCGGACAGCAGGGAGACACCATGCTCCCTTGCCAAAGTATAAGTTCTTTAATGCAACTCAGGTGAATGAATGGTCTCCTTAACCAACTACCATGTTTTTGACAGTGCTCAGGAGCAGATACTTTGAGGAAAACATGGCAAGGCAAATATATACTTCTTTTCCACGTCTGCTTGCAGTGGTCTGTCTCTGAGGCACTTCCTAAGCCAGAGCTCAGATTTATATCATAGAGTTTCACAGCTCTTGGTGGAGTCTTCTTCCATGAATTTGTCCAGTCCCTCTGGGACACTGCATCAGCAGAAGCAATATCCTGTAGTAGTGAATCCTACAGGTAAAAATAATTTCCTTTGGTTTGTTTTAAATGCATTACACAAAAAACTGAGCTCCTGTGGTAAACTCATGTTTCAAAAAATTAACTCGGTTGCAAAAAGAGGTTCTGTGTAGAAGTATTTCATAACTGTCTCCAATGCAGGGAGAGGTTTTGGTTTTCCTAAATGAGTCACTGGACTTATCTGCGAAGGCAAACCCTAAGTTTCTTATTAAAATGACAAAACCAGACATTTCCAGTGCTCTTTAATATCAGCAGTTCCATGGCAGAGTTTTGTGTAACTTAATGCATTCTCTTAACCCATGCTGAGATTTTCACTGTTTCTCATTAGTCCACAGTGGTTTCTGGGATGAGTAGAACAATTATGTCAGTCCCAGATCACTTATACACATGAGAAATGCTGGAATTCAGCAGCATTTGGCTGAATAGCTGTTAGTCTTACTTGACTTTCTGTTGACAGAAGGTGGTATCAATTCTTTACGCTTTCCATTCTTTCATCAAAATAGGCACCAAACTGGGGATTCTTTCTGTTCTTTTCATTTTGTCTCTGTCTAGCTCAAGCATGAGCATCTTCCAGGGAAATGCCAGGGAAATAATCTCAGATTTTTTTTCAACTTTCATGTCACAGTAGGAAATAATGCATGGGGAAAAGATCCTTGTACATGTCCTTTTATCCAAGAAGTGCAGTTCTTGGTTGCCCTAAGCATTGAGTTCAATGCCTACTCCAACAGACTGAAATGACTACCATGACTCTTTAAAAATTCCAGTGTGCCTTTGAGTACTTGAGATCATTAAACTACTATTCGTTTACTTGACTCTGTCTCCTCATACGGCTGCAACCCATTCATGAATCAAGAATCGATGTGGAGACATCTTATGGCTGGCTAATACCAGGCCAATGCTTGTACACACTGCTTTCCTCCTGACTTTCAAGCTTAATAAGAATGTTTGCATTATAACTCATCTCAGTGAAGTAATTATGTGTAATTGCATAATTACCCGTTACAGCTGTTTGACTTACTGGCACTTATACTAATTAAACTAATGTGATGCACAACCACAAGTTAATTTAAAACAAGGAAACCATAGAACGATCCCTCTTGAGAGTGTCTACACAGGCAATGATACTGCGGTTGAACAGAAAGGGAAATGTTGCTCTTACATCTTTTCTTGAACCTATTACACAGTTTACTTTTAACAGGTGACAAGATACAGAATTAAATAATAAACTGTGTAATAATGCTGAACAAAACAAAATACAAGGCTCTGGAATGAAAATAAACTCTCTTGCTGAAGAACACTTGCCACACTCTGACTAGTAGGAAGTAAAATTTCTTGCAGGCAAGTATTCATATATTTGTTTATTATAAACATTTCTCAGTGGTGGCCAAAGCTAAACTTGGATTTAGCTCAGTACCTGCTGGTATGTTTTATTTTCCTCTAGATTAAAATTCAGTATTTGCGTCTTGTGCTCAGTCAACTATTCTGATATGCAAATTACTTTAATGGATTGACTTTTTGCTTATATAGTGAACAGCCAAATCATACAGACAGGAGTAAGATTCAGAATATGAACTTAAATAGAGAAAACTGAAGGATTAACATAATGAATAACAATGACAGAATGCTGTCTTTAAATCTATGTTTTTGGAGACATTCATAATCCTACAACTACTTTACTGAAAAGAATGTGCTACTTAGTTTTGACTTTGAAAAGCACAATTTATGTACTTACCTTCTTCATTTGAAATTTAGTTTATGCATTTCTTCAAAGAAACACATCAAAAGCCACTCTTGCTGCAACAGATGAGCAAAACCTTCATTCTGGTTTCCCCCTCAGTCTTTGCATACTATTGAATTTTATGACTACAGATAGAGGCTCTGGTTGCTGTGATGCATTTTACTTGTAATAGGGCTAAGCAGATAAGCATGTGTCTGCTGTGCGCTCTGAAAATCTGAAAAACTTTCCTGTAGTGAACAATTTTGGAAGTCTAAATCCTCCTCTAAGGAGGAGAAAGCCTTTCTCAGTTCCTACAGACTTCTGCCCTCTGGAGCTGAGTCTGGTGTACGTGATCACTTCATACATCTAGGAAGCAGGTTCCCTGGGTAGAAGACACTTCTTTTGAGAAACCTGTGCAAGAGAAACAGAAGCATTTGACTTGCTCAAGGGAGAAACTCTACGACTTGTAGCAATATTGTCTGCTCTTTACAAGCAGCAGTTCAAACAGTTCACTTAAAAAGTAAAAAAAAGATACAGATGTCCTTGAGGCTGAAGCTGCTTATGCAAACTGAGAGTTGCTTGGAGAAGACGCCAGCCACAAGAAAGAGGAGCCACCTACTATTTTATCATTCTTACATCTTATTTTATCTTGATTTATGCTTTTTTTATATCTCACAGCTTCTTTGCACAGAGTTAACTGATAACCACCAGAGGGTCTAGTAATCTAATAAGGTATTACAAATGTGCAGTTCTTTTCTCCCAAGTTTTTACCCATTCTCCAAATTTTGTTTCACAGCCACTCTTTCTGAGGGGTAATTTGAGGCTTTCTGCTACACACGTGTGCCTTGGATGACCAGAAAGTTTTAATGCTTCTTTTGGTGACAGAAAGCAAATATTTTAATAGACTGCTCCAACCTGCTGTTTAAAGCTGAGAAATTGCAAGATGCATACCAATCTCTTTTGACAGTTAACTGGCTAATGCTCTATCGACAAGACTTTTTATTAGCTAGGTGCTGATAGTGAAGGTATTGATTTTTTTTTTCAGTTTCTTTGAAAAATGAATGGAACTAGTCCTGATAACATCACAATTTAAGGCTGCTGAGATAGAAAAAAGAGGCAATAGTCATGACCTCTGAAAAAGAGATCATCAGCAAATGAGAATAGCAAAATTATTCTACCTTGTGCAACAAAAGAAACCAGAGGAGCAAGAATCAAAGTCTTTCAATGAATTTGGATGAGTCAATATTATTTTTTCATTTCCATGATGAGACACTTGGATATTACATGTGCTCTATGAGAGCTGTTCTTTGTAGATGATGTACAGAGAGATGGCTATTAATATATATATATAAATTTGTTACTCTTTGTTTCCACTGAAGACACTCTTCAATAAGTAAGTTAACCAGAAATTTGATTTTTATTTGCCAGGAAGATAAGTGTTCCTCTTGTAGCGAGCAGATAAGATTGTTCTAGTTTAGTGCATGAGAATGCTGAAAAATCATTTAGAGATCAGTATCTTTCTCCTCAGATCCAGGTTTTCCACTGCCAAAATAATTGAATTGACTAGATTTGTCTATAAAATTCTAGAATTTGTAAAATGCTATTTCATAAACTATTACACAAGTCTGGATTTCAAATATCTTGAAGTGGATTTCAAACAACATCATAGAAGTTTTAAAAACAAGAAGGTACTATAGCTGGGACTCTGTGAGATGTTCATCACTGGCACCTTCTCCTTGGAAAGCAATATTTCTGCAGAAAAGAAAAAAAATTTCAAACCAAACTGCTGGTATGATACAGCAAATACTGCAATTTTTTTTTTTTTAAATTTTTTTTTTTTTTAGCAGTGCTGAGTTTTTCAGCTCAGGAAAGCTAGATGTGAGGTCTTTCAATGGAAGGCTGGTAAAAGTGATACACTAAGGAGAAGACATCTGACTGTAAACTTAAATAAAAAAATTGACACAATTCTGACTATGTTGCAACATTTTGGTTTTTGATTTGGCCTTTAGATATCAGCCAGCCTTTGCTAGGGGCCTTCAGACTGAGCAGATAGCCGGGATGTTCTTAATATGCTTTTTAAATTACATATGGGAGTCTCCAGGTACGGATCCTAAACTGTTCTTCAGCTTCTTTGCACTGAACAACTGCTGCCATAACAGACTGAGTTCACCCCAGTTTATGGTACGCATGGACTATTATAAATATTTGAACTCCTATTATCCTGGCTTTTAAAATGGAGAATCCATATTAATCCTTGCTGGCATCATGGTCTGCTGGGGCACATTAAAAGAGGCTCAGGGAGTAGTCATGGAATTGCTGGGAGATCTAACCACAAGAAAAGTACCTTACAGTTAGTAACTGTACAGATCCACTGTGGACTGCACTACACTGTGTTTTCTCATAGCTGAAGGCTGGATCTGTGAATCAACTTACAAAGACTATCTTAAAAATCTGCCCAAGAACATGATTTTGGCTGCTTCCATGCTGGGAAGTTCTCTCTAACCAGAGGCTGAATTGTGCAGATGACTATTGTGCAGATGACCTCTCCATCTTGATGCTGAGGAGACAGCTCAGAGAGTTCACAAAGGGAATCGTGATCTTGTTCTTCCCATTCATGACACAGCAGAGGAGAAAACGACTTTAAACCTAGAAACTGCTTGAGGATAAAAAGAAGAGCTGCATACAAAGGATGAGAGGGTTTCTCTGGTCAAAGGGTTTCTTTTGCTGCAAGGCTTCTCTTACTTTGGGATTTAAACACCGTATGGGCCCTAACCAGCTTCTGTACCGATGTACATTCACTCACTTTATTGTTGAATACATGACCTTCATAAGCGTGGAAGAAAAGTTTCCATCAGCTTTGAGAAACAGTCCAGTGCTTGCTTCACACTATGTTACCAGCATGGATTCACCTCAGCTTGGCCACATGAAATGCAATTGCTGCTTCCTAGGCAAGGGCCAACTTCCAGTCCCACCACTAATTCAGGTTATTTTATGCTGTGTGCAACTCCTGCATTACGAAAATATAAGCAAATCTCAGCAGATTAAAGACATTGAAGAGCTGTCCCAATGGCATATGTTTGTCCAAAATTATCGCCCTCTTGCTGCGCGGTTATTGCAAATAAGTTAGTGCAGCCCAGAGAATAATTAATGTTCTCCTGAGAAAATACTGACATCCGAAACCACTATATCACATCCAAACCTGAAGGAAGAACAAGAAAATGTGTGAGTATTTTGCAAAGCTTTCACAGCAGGTTTTGCATATGGAAGTTTCAGAGCTGGCACAGCTGTTTCTTATGAATCCTCCTTTTACATGTCCTTGATAAACAAACCCTTTTCTGGGAGATGTCAGAGACTTGACTGGCTGTTACATTACTCCAGTGCTGCTCCAGAAGCGAAAACAGAGGTTGGATCACCTCTATCGGAAACCCATGAAGGTAACAAGCAGTCAAATATGTTGAAATTGAACTTGCCAATGTCTTAAGCCAAGACCAAATGTTTTAGCATCATTAACAATATTTTATTGCATAAATGCTATTGGCAGAGCAGTTGCAAATCTAATGTAAACTTCTCCATAAGTATTCAGGACTGGATTTTTAAAATTTGAGCTTACTAGAAATTTTGTGGGTTGTAGGGATAGCATTGTCAAAGCAATGCAGAAATGATGCAGAGCCCTGCCACTTACACTGGTTTTAATAGCAATCATACAGTTCATCCCATGATACAATATCAAAATCTTTTACACAGTTGTCTCATGATTTCGACTATGCAGTGCATTTTCCAGAACACTAGGCAAAGGCCAGTACATTTCAAGTTATAGTTGCTCCTTTATATGCAGTTAAGTTTAACAATACACATTGGAATTAAATAATTAGCATTAAAGCATCAATTTATTCACATTAAAGACCTTATTAGCAATTCATTCCCATAAAAACTAGGAATTTCCTTCTTGTCATTAAATTTCACGTTACTGCTATCCTTTTATATTTTTCCTTAAATGATGTGGAACACATAGTTTTAATGGGACTATAATTAGCCATTCTCACATGGCTTGAATTTAGTCATACATACCAAGAATGAATCTTTTCTATCGATATGTAACTCTCTATAGTTTGACCAACAGAGAAATCTTTTTTGCTTGAGAAACTACTAACCACTGGCTTTTTAAAATCACCTCATACTTCTTTCTTTGAGTGACAGATTTACTTCTCAAAGCACTTCATTATGCATATAATGTTTAAGCATGAGAATCATTCTATTAAAGTCATTACCTAAATTAGCACGTGCTCAAGTGTTTGTCTGAATGTCATTTTAATTAGGAGAGCAGTATATACTGGAGCTAGGTGACAGATGTAGTTTTCCTTGCTGATAGCATCTTATTTCTTCCTCATCTCCACACTAAGGACAGGGCTTTGAATTGGCCTACGGATGTTTAAAAAATCTGACATTGCCTGGGTGTAATTGCCAACCCTCACTCAGTGAGGTTACTCTCCTGGTTGGCATCATATTTATCAGACAGGGAGAGGATGTGAATGAACCTACTTTTCCTTTTCCAGATGTGAAACTCCTGAAATTTCCAAATTTCTTGAAAGTTAAATACCTTTAAATGTTCCAGACTAAATTCCTCTTACACCTATCACCTTTAGGTTTTACATGGACCTGAATATGCAGGATAACATTCTGGTCACCTTACAAATAGAAGGAGATAGGCCAATGACTACAAAAGGGCCAGAATCTTACCTGTACTACACACAATCCTGTTCAAACTGAAAGACTTCTGTGCTTTGGTATTTAATGTATTGAAAATAGATTTCAGCACATTAAAATTAAAATTTGTCTATCATTTTAGTTCTCTCTGTAGAAGAAATTGATTTAAAGAATAAGAAAAGCATGAATTTTCACTTCTTTATAAACAATTTTATATCAGTGGGAATCATAAAAGTAGTTTTTCTCATGTTTGCAGATCTGCCGTGAGCATGTGCCTTTCATGAGGATTTATAGTAGGTATGGGTTTTTTGTGGATACATTTTTCTGTGGGTACCTACTCCCAAAGTTTTAATATATTACCAAACATACTCTTCCTTGTGAAAATGTCTTCAAGCTCCAGATGTCATGTGCGCCTATTGGCAAGCATTTCTTTTGTTATGCCCACCAACTGTAACAGGCTTATTTGTGGATTAGCTGTGTCTCAGCTGTAAAATTAATTCAGGAGCACAGCCTGCTGTTCCAAATGAAATTGCAACAGAAGGAAATGTTGTTTCCATGAGTTTGTCTTTTAAAGATTTGTATAATTGGTTAATGCTGTTTTGTCTTTTTGTTTTTTGGAGACAATTAATCAATACTTTGTCATGTGTAACTTTTATTTTCTATTTTCAGTACATTGCAGTATACAAACAGCAAAGTTAGATGATCGTGTCCTCTAGCGCTCAAGGAACCAGAGCGCCCTAATTAACTGATCTTATTGTGGTAGCAGTTTTAGCAATTAATTTTGAGCTACAGACCCATGAACCAAAGCCTTCAGTTTTCAGCTTTCTGGATTTTTAAAAATTTAAATCAGTTTTTGCAGAATAAATGTATATTTTCACTCTTCCCACTCTCAGTTAAATAGAAGACAAATGGCTCAATGCCTAAAGCACTGCCTTTGCATTCAGGCGCTGCAGGCTTGGTTCTTTGGACGGCCTTTCCGCCTGACTGTAAGGAGACTCCACAAGATGTGGGGAGACAGTTGAGACTTCCTTTATGGATGGCTTCTTAATGCACAAGATAGATACAACTTTTTGGACACACCGAGTCTGCCCCCAGTTTGTCAGGTATTGCTCTCAGCTGGAAAGCAGTCGTTCTCTGCCAAAGGCAGTGAGGGGCCTTTCAGCTGTAACTGTGTAAGTACCCGGAGCCAATTTCAGTGCAAAATCCAGGAGATGAGTTTAAAGCACTTTCGGCTTACATGGTTGAACAATTCGGTGCTCTGTGGGCACCACCAGGCTGAAGCAATGTGTGGTAGCTGCAGTATTGATGGCCTCTTCTGTCTGGAAGGAGATGCTGTGAGTTAGCCTGCACGCACTTCAGCTGGGTGAGACCAGGCTGCCCAGCTGCACAACACAACACCACGACAGACAGCAAATGCTTTCCTCCAACTGAAGCAGTGGAAAGCTACACTTTAAAAATAAACAGGACTGATTTTTGCCTCTGTTGTCAGAGGCAATTCAGTGCTGAGTAATAACAGCTGAAGTCAGGCTAAAGATTACTATTGGGTAAACCACTTCCTTCCTTTTCTTTCTGCCAGTGGTCAAACCAGTTTCTCATGCAAGTTTCTAGGAAAATAGAAGACAAATGCTTTGCAAAGGAAAGTAGCTGCACTATGAAGGCTCTTCCTTTCTCTTTGTTATGATAGGGATCATTTTTACATACACAGAAGCCAAATGTATGATACTTGGTTTTAGAGGTACTTCCCCAGCTATCAAGTAAGTTTTCCTTTGCCCAGTTAACAAGTGTTACACTTTTTTCCTACAATTCTTCCTCCATTTGTCCTATAGACTGTACTAGGGCAGAGGCCCTGTACTAGCACGCTCCTGGAGTGAACCTCACCGTCTAACTACTGCCCTGTTGTAATGTGGCACGGTCCTTTGTAGCACATTGGGTCTTTGGCTTAAGCCAAAGAGTTACCATTTTTGGAAAAGCTGCTCACACTTCTAACTGATCCAGCCTGACAGCTTTTATGGCTCCATAACCTTGAACAGTAATCTTAGCTCCATTAGGAACAATTTACATTGCTTTTTCCTGCTATTCTATGAAAAGGAAAAGCCACTCCATAGCTACTCTGCGCCTTCTTTCACTGAGTTGATACAAATAATCACTTGAAAGTGAGCAGGTGAACTTCTAGATTGCCTTCCAGAACCAGCTGAAATAAAGTAGAGAATTGCAGAAGAAGGAAAGGCTGGAGAGGGGGTATATGGGCTGTCTAATGTATGTGTATGGGGGCATATCCATCTTATGGAGCTGAGGAGATGGAGGATAATTACACACAGAGACAGGGGACACTCAAAGCTCCTTGCGTGAGGCATAAGTTGAGGGAGGACACAGGGGAGTGGAGGAGAGGGAGATAAGCAACTTCCAGTAGGATGCAAAGGAGTAAAATGAACTGCAGTGTTTAGTTTCTTATAAAAGCAAAAAAAGAGAAAAGTGCATGGCTGTCCAGGTGGCAATTTAATGGAAGCTAGCAACTTCATGAAAAAAATCTTAATGGTGAAGCCAAAGTATGAGCTGAACCTCCTCCCTGTCCTTGCTGTTTTGTGCCATCTTGCAATTTCCTCTTAGATGGCATTTTTTTCAATCTCCTCATGTTCAACCAGGGTACATTTACCGCTGTGAATCAACAAAATGAAGACATACTCTTAGCCTAGTTCAGGTTCCTGATACTCAAGTGAGCCCCAATCCCTTGGGCTGCAGCAATTATATAATGATCATCGGCAACAGGGCTCAAGGTAATTTAACAACAGAACAGGGTACTCCAAGGTGAGTTATTAGAACCAGCCATCTTTTCATGTGCTCATTAATTACAAGTAATAATAATTTTGACAATTATACATGTAGCCCAAGAGACTTGACTGGGTCTCACTTGCACAGGAGGAAGATCAAAAGTCCTAAAGCTGTCACACACATGCACTCACAATACATTTTATGTAACATAAACCAGTGAAAACTGATTTATACTCTAAAGTCTCCCTCAGGCCCTGGCCCAAGTCCTAAAACCACCTTGCACAAAAAAACTTCACTTGATCTGACTAACATTGACAATATGGCAAATTCTTGCCTATGATAAAGGCCTGAATCTCTGTTCTCAGTATGAGGATTCTGATGACACGGCTATGTCTGCCAGAAGTGGAGAGAAATACCACTTCTGTCTACACCGCTCAGACTGGGTGGTGTTGGCCTAAATCCTAGACTTACATCAGTTGGCCAGCAAAATAATGCCATTGCCCACTGTGCCTATAGCAATGCTTAGCTGCTTGTAGGTCTTGGAGAGGTAGAAGAGCTAAATGGGTGAAAAATCTTTTTTTCTGCAAATATTTCATCTCCCCAACACAACTGTGTTGGTACAGCTATACCAAAAGCATCTCCATAACAGGGATATAAAAATGGCTCAAACCAGTGAAATCTGGACATGCTGAAGAATCCCATGTGTATGTCATAATTTCATTTAAGCCCTTAGTTAGCTTTAACTATGTGTAGGTGTAAAGAAAAAAAAATATTTTGTAGGCTTCTACAATTGTTAGATAAAGCCCTGAATTGCACTAACAGAGAGTTTCTCTTCCACAAAAGAATGAAGCTTTTGTCTGCCAATCGGTCATGATTATTGCTTGAAATAATGATTGTCTTTTTAAATAGTGCCACACTGATGGATTTTTTAAAATTCAACACGTGATATTTCTGAGATACTTTCCATAAATTGCTGAGATTGAAGTGTCCAGGGTATAATCATTTTGCGGCCAGCATTAAAGGGACAAGGGGTGACAAATAAAAATGTAAAACTATGCAACAATTTTACTATCTTTTAATTGAAAATTATGTAATTCATCTCTTTGATTCCTGTTTAGCTTCTGATAAGTGCTGCTAGGAGAATAATTTAAACACAGGAATTTTTCAATAAGATTATGAATGTTGTATCAAAAAGAAGCTATGACTTAAGAAAGAATAATTTAAGACAGTTAACTTTGCTGGTTTCAAACTGCATTAGTGCAGGTCAATCAGGTTAGGACAATGGCTCTGTATTGCCTCATTGAAAGGCTGGGAGACAAAAACATTTCACTGTATCTGAAGGACTTCTTTTTCTTCTTTGTAGTTCTTGCATTCAGACTTTCTGTTCCTTTGTCCTCTTTGCAAATAGCACGAGAAACACTTTTATGTAATGGAGTCTCATTTCTGTAACTCTTCCAGTTACAACCCTGAAATATGTCAGTGGTTCAACTAAAAATTTCATGCAGAACTGGGCATGGGCTATTCCTGGCATACAGTCTGTCTTCTGCCATACACAACAAAAATCATAATGACAGTTTTACAATCAACGCCTGCTCCCTGTGTGACCCACACAAAGGACTGTTTCAGGCGGTATGGAGATGCCTCCTTCCGGAAAGGCTGGGTCCCATGTCAAGAAGGCAAAATTCGGAATACACATTCCAGATGTGCAGCAGGATCATACATTACTGTCATGCTGGTTTAGGAAATGCAGCACCTACTCCACATTCACCAGAGGAAATCCATGGAAGCGAAGATGAGAGGAAACCTCATACTCCATTTTTAATTACTAGAAGCAACCTCTAACACTGTGCAGGTAGTCTGGGAGAACTCTATGCCCGACAACATTTGGAAATAAAAATTCTTGAAATGAAGAATTAGCTGCATGCGTGAATAAAGTCTTTGCACCTCTCTGGTTTGAGACAAATCTACCAGTGATATCTACCAGTGACCTACTGTCAACAGTAAATTTGTGCTAATTTCTGTTCTAAAAATAATGATTAAAGTACAAGTTTTGAGTTTCTACATAAAATATGAATAGGCTAGAAGTTCACTTCCCTTACTGCAACAGTATTTGCCCCTTCCCCTCCTTTATCATGTGTCAACAATATCCTGTCAACAACATAATTCTCATGGGAAAGGAGTGGTTGCACAAATTAAGAACTGAATAGAAATGCAAAGGTTTTAGGTCGCCGCCTTGTCCTCCATTAAAAAAATTAACTTTCAGTGTAGAAATTGTTCTACAGCAAACTAATTTCATGGACCTTCTAGGTAGCTGTAAATCAGGTGTCACCCTGTAGGTTTGCAATGTTTTATAAAAATGTGTTTGTGTGTATATATATAGATCTACCTAAATTATCAAATTTGAAATTGCACTGATTCAGAGATTCCATATAAACTAGTATACGCTTCATTACCTTTATTAGGCATTCTTTTTTATTGCTTTGGTCATCAGTTGGTACAAATTGTGTTCACTTGTAGCACAATATGCAATATAATACCTTAGAAATTAATTGCACAGGCACAATTGTTTATGAGACTCTACCCATAGTTTAATATTTCTGCCACTTTTTCCTGCTACAGTAGTCCATGGATTATCAGGAGGAAGATTTAATCTGTCATAAGATTGGCCAGGAACAAAATATGAACAGAGAAGCAAGCTCTCAACATGTGAATTTCTCACTGTGCTTAGTTCAGTTCACTTTTGGTGCATGTAACAAACTGGGTTTTCTCTAGATGTGATTGAATTTTACAAATGTTTTTTGTATTAAAGTTTTCCCTAAAAGACTTTTTTTCTCCACATTTTCTGTGGGCAACTGTTTCCTTCTTGATCCATGTCAGACGGAACCTTGACTACCCTCAGCTGTTCTTCGCTTTCCCGTGTTACTCCCCACCTCTCTACCGAAGAGCTTCTAAGAGCTCTGCCTAGGTTACCTCAATCAAAACCAGCTGGGTTTATTGAGACTTCTTTCATCAATTAGTTCATTTGAAGCAACGGATTTGATCATCATGAATTGGGGATTCACACATTTTCTTCTACTGTGTGGGGAGTAGGGGATAATTTCCAGTAAGGAGCCCTGAACAATAAGGGTGGGAATTTCTTCAGCAAACACATCAGCTACTGATCTGTAGAAAGAGTATCCAGTCACATGCAGGAGCTTAAGGTAATGTTTCAACAGGAGGAAAACTTGAGGAATGTAATGACTGCAGTATTGAATAGATCTAGCTGGAGAATACCCATCTTATTCCATGGGGACTTCAGAGGGAAATGAAACAGGATTGAAAGTAAGAGGAAGAAGAAACAGAAAAAAAAATAAAGGGAAAAGATTATAACAACGGGCTGACCTGTCTTCATCCTCTTCAATCTTGAATCTGGGTACATGCTGACCTACTAATGTCGAGTGCATGTTTTAGGCCATCACACTCACATCAAAATACCAACAAGCAGAGGAAGAACCTTAGGGAACAAAGAGCAAAAGGAGGCAGCGAGAAGATAATCCTCCTCTAGTGAGTTAAAACTCCAGAATTTCCTGCTATTATGCCCCTGGTAGTGCCCAGTCCTCCTCCACTGCAGAATGATGCCACCACATAATGATGTTTAATTCCTCTGACATGCGTAATTTGAAAAGAGATTGAATTACTATTTCTACAAAAAGAATTCTGTAAGAGGGTTGTTTCCTGTGACTACTCACCAAAGTAGCATAATGGTCACCAAAGTTGCATAATATTGCTCTTGTGCTTTTCTGGGATGGCTGATATAATGAAATAATAATGAATAATACATTTTCAGTATGAATTTTCAGACAATATACAACCATGCTAGAATTTATGAAATCTTTGAAATTTTGTGAACTCACAGTGCCTGATTATTTAATGAGACTCAGCAGACAACTCAATGTTATGCATGAATTGCTTTTGCTATTAATCACTCAGCTCCAACAATTTTATAGAACTTTTTTTTTTGTCAGAACATTGGAACACTGAATTATCTGCAGCTGCAATGAATAGAGATTGCAGTAGAGTAAGCGTTTAGCTTTAAATGGAAACTCAAGAGACAGGTAGATAGCATTTATGGTAGAAAACTGCCTAATTTCAAAGAAATTATTTGGTGTGTTAGAATGACATCTAGTGACTAGTTCAGGTTCTAATGCTGAGTTATAAAAATAGAAACAAAAAACTACTTTAATCTTCTGATTCTTTCTTTGCTGCCCCCTAATGAAAGACATAAATATAAAGAGCTGGAAACCATATTCAGAGAGAATAAAACTTGAAAGAAAATCAAGTTAAATTAGGGTTAAAGGCAAACAGTGCATTAGTGTAAGGGGAAAAAGCAACAAAATACTTCAAGTTTCTGAGACTCTGGGAATTCAAAATTAGGATTACATCCCACTCTTCAACATCAATTTATTGTTCAGGAAATAATCTATCATTTCTCATTTATATGGAATATATCCAGGGAAAAAGTTGTTAAAAGTCCCCTAAAATAGGTTCCTGATCAGGAATGGAAATTCACCTACGTTGTGAAAACACAGTTTGACAGAGGCACAAAGCCTCCCTTTTGAATGATAATTAGCAGTCCTCTTCCATTCAACATAATCATGCTACTGACTCACAGAGCAGGGTGCAACAGGGAAAGAGTTCATAAGGTATCTCATGCATGTTTAACATTAACAGCAGAAAGTCTGTATTTGGTCAATCCTAACAAGATGCAAACATAGTTTTCCATGTCTAATACTGGAGACAGAGCTACAAGCTCTTGAGAATGGAAATTTGAGAGACAAATGGGATGGTAGAGAGATAAAAAGTCATTTCTATCTCCAAGAGTAGAGACAAAGAGTAATTTTTAATCCAATTGAAGATTCAAATTCTTTTCATTAAGTATATAATTTCATATATGGCTGAAGATTGAACTGTGCTTTTCTCATTGAAAACTGCAAGTACATTCATTACATTAAAACTTTTTTATAATCATGTTTCTTCCTTTGAACACACACTGGACCAGTGGTCCTAAATAAAGAGAATGCTTCCTTTATAGGATAGGACACCTGCACAGATCCAAAGATTATTCTCCTGATGCTCAGCTTAATTTTAAAAGAAAAGCTGACTCTCTAATTGCAGTATTTAAAAGCAAACTGTGAGAATACAATGGACACGTAATCATTACACGTATATCTGCCTGAATCTGTAGAGAACTGAAACAATAGTGATGAGGTAACCAGTGTCAGTCACAATACTCTAAAGATCACTGTTAAGTATTTTAGTGCTCATTAAAGTATGGGGAAAAGAATATGTGAGGGAGGTGGCATTTTCTGATACCTATGCATAGAGTACTTGTGCCATAGTGAAAATGTCTTGGGGATAAATTTATAAGGCATAAGAAAATATGCTGAAGTTACAAGACTATGAGGATTGGTTTCGTATTCCCCAGACAGTTTCTCATCATTTCAGGTAACGTTATACTAACCCTCAGACTTTGAAGCACTCAACTATACAGCTACATCAGATTATTTCACAGGTGCTAGGACTGAAATGTAAGTGACCTGATGGCATTATGAAAGTTTTAGATTTAGTACTTTGCCCTGAAATTGGTAATCTCTTTAGCATCTAGATTTTACCTGGGATCTTAGTGGGTAAAATATGTTTTCTGCTCTGGATCTCCCAAGCCTTTTGATAATGCATCATTACTCTTGTCCTATGATAAATCTCACTTAATCTCTTGCTATTTGTTTAACATGTGGAGATATTACCAATCACTACAGTGGCACTGGTATTGGCATTCCTGCAGCTTCAGATCTGGGGTGGCTCAGTGATCAAGACTACCATCACTGTCTTGTCTGCTCAACACATTCTGGTTAGATAGGAACACTTTGTGGAAC
>JANHGO010000063.1:63566692-63584192 GCA_024606505.1 Aquila spilogaster
GATACAGCTCCATGCGTTCCCTCAGGTCCTGTCACTGTCACAGAGAGCAGAGCTCAGCGCTGCCCCTCTGCTCCCTGTGAGGAGCTGTAGGCCACCGTGATACCTCCCCTCAGTTGTAGCTGAACAATCTGGGGCTCTGTGGACACAGCAGACTGAAGCAACGTACTATAATCACAGTGTTTTTAGCCTGTGTCCTACCTATTGGCCAACACAGGGAGTTATGCAGAGGTTTGCCTTCAGCTGGGTGAGATCAGGCTGCTCAGCTCTGCCTCACAGGATGGGTGCAAACAGTAATTATTCCCTCTAGCTGCAGCAGAGGAAAGCTGAACCTCTGAGATAAATAGGGCTGATTTTTTTTTCTGTTGTCAGAGCCAATTCAGTGTTGCGTAGTAGCAACTGGAGTTATCCTTACGTGGCTAAACATTACCTGAGTTCCTGTTAATAAGTAGTGTTTTGCTGTTGTGGTGTTTTCTGTTTTTTTGTTTTGTTCATTTGGGTTTTCCTGTGGTTCCTCCTCCGTTTGTCATGGGGGCTGTACTATGACCAGACCTGGAGCAGCACGCTCCTGGAGTGAACCTCACCCTCTAACTGCTGCCTTGCTGTGCTATGGCAAGGCTCTTCCCAGTATTCTGGCTGTTTGCCTTAAACCAGAGAGTCACCACCCCTGGATAAGGCTGTACACAGGTCCAACCAAACCAGCCTGACCTCTTCATATTGCATAACCTTGAACAGTAACCTAGCTAAGTTAAGAATAATCTATGTTGGTTATACTTACTACTGTATGAAAAGGAAAAGCAATTCTGTACTTTTTCACTGAGTTGCTACAAATAATCACTTGAAAATGAACAGGTGAACTTCTAGATTGCCTTTTAGAAACAGCCCACATAAAATATGGAACTTTAGAAGGAAAAGGGGGTAGAGGGTGTATGGCCAGCTTTTGTCTAATGTACGTGTAGGAGCACATATCCATCAGGTGGAAATGAGGAGGTGGAACATAATTAAAGGGAGACTTAGGACAGTCAGAGTTCCTCATATGAGGGATAAGTTGAGGCAGGACAGGGAGTGGAGAAGGGATGATATAAGGGACTTCCAGAAGGGGGCAAAGAAGCTGAACAAGCTGCAAAGTTGATTTTTCAATAAATGCAAAAAAAAAACCCCACCCAAACTAACTAACTACAAACCAGCTCAAAAAACAAGTGCATTGCTGTTCAGGTGGTAATTTAATGAAAGTTTAATGAAAAAATCTTAATGGTCAAGCCAACATACGAATTTACCACTGTGAGTCAACAAAATGAAGGCGTGCTCTGAGCCTAGCTCACTGACACACAAGCGAACCCTAGTCTCTTGGGCTGCACTGGCAACAGGGCTCAAGGTAACTTAAAAGAACAGGATACTCCTAGGTGAGTTATTAGAACTGGCCTTCTATTCATGTGTTCATTAATTAGGAATATGATATTTCTAGCAATTATGCGCATAGCCCAAGAGGATGACTGGGTCCTATGTGCACAGGAAGAACATCGGAAGTCATAAGGCTTTCGCATACATGCACAGATGAACACTTCATGAAAAATTCACCACTTAAAATGGGTGTACTTTAGAACTGATATATTCTTCAATGAAATATCTTTCAAGTTATGTCCCAAACCTATAAGCCATCTTATACATCTCTTTATCTAATGCTGACAATGTGGGAAGTCCTTGATTACGTTAAAGGCTGGAAATTCTGTTCTCAGGGTGAAGTTTCTGGTGACAAGGCTATGTCTGCCAGAAGTAGAGAGAGAAATAATTTCTTTCTACAGCTCTCAGACTGGGTGGTGTTGGCCTAAAGCCTAGGCTTATAGCAGCTGGTTGGGAAAGTAATGCCATTACCTGCTGTGCTTGCAGCAATGCTGAGCTGCTTGGGGATGTAAAAGAACTAAGTGGGTGAAAATATTTTTTTTTCTTTTTTCATGTAAATACTGAATCTCTTGAACACAATTGTTTTACTGCATCTACACCAGAAGCATCTCTGTAGCAGGAACATAAAAGTGGCTCAGGGCAGAGAAACCTGGACACATTGAAGAATTCCACAAGTGTAATGTAAATTCATTTAAACCCTTAGTTAGCTTTAATTATGTATAGGTGCAAACAGAAAAATATTTTGTATGCTTCTACAATTGCTAGCTAGAGACCTGAATTACATTAACAGTTTCTCTTCCCCAGAGAATGAAACTTTTTTCTGCCACTCGGTCACAGTTACTACATGAAATGATGATCATTTTTTTAAACAACTCTACGCTGATGCATTTTATCTGTTCAGCATGTCGTATTTCTGCAATATTTTCTATAAATTGATGTGATTGAGGTGTCCAGAGTGCAATCGTTTTGCTGCCAACATTAAACTGACAAAGGATGACAGATAAAAACATAAAATGTTGCAACAACTCTACTGTCTGTCACTGGAAAATTAAGTAATTCATCTCTTTGATTCCTATTTAGTTTCTGATAACTGCTATTAAGAGGATGGTTTACTCCCAGTTTTTTTTTGTAACGAGTTTATTAGAATTTTATTAAAGAGAAGCTATGAGTTAAAAAGGAATATTTTAAGATGATTAACTTTGCTGGTTTCAGACTACATTGCTGTGAGTCAGTCAGGTTGGGACAATAGCTCTGTACTGCTTCACTGAGAGGCTGGGAGATAAAAACATTTCACTGTATCTGAAGGACACATTTTTTTCTTCTTTGTGGTTTTCATGTGCAGACTTTGTGATCCTTAGCTCCCTTTGCATACAATGTGAAAATAAGTATATGCAACAGAACATCATTCCTGTAATTTTGAGACCCTCATCCAGCTGCAGACCTGAAATATTTCAGTGGTTCAACTGAGAGTATTCCACACAGAATGGGATGCGGATTATTCCTGGCTATTCTGTTTTCTGGCATACACAGCAAAAGACATAATGAGGCTTTTAAGACCATTCCTTGCTTCCTCTGCACAAAAGACTGCTCCAGTTTGTATGGTGATGCCTCCTTCCAGAAAGTCTAGGTCCCTCATCAGGAAGGTGGAATTTGGAATACACCTTCCAGACATGCAGAAAGATCACGTGTTACTGTCACACTGCTCTATGAAGTATAGCAGCTACACCATGCACACTGGAGGAAATCCATGTAGAGGAAGATGAAAGCTCATCATTTTTGATGGATAGAAACAAAGCTCTAACTCTGTGCAAGTAGTCTAGGAGAACTTTATGTCCAAGAGTATTTGGAGATATGCATTCTTTCAAAGGAGAAGTAGCTGAATAAGGTCTTTTCACCTCTCCAATCTGAGACAAATCTATCACAGATTCTAAGGAAGTTGCATATGCAAGCCATCCAACACTGGAAATGTCTACAATATTGTTTTCATAGGCTTGAGCTCATTTATCAGTATTAAATTTGTGCTATTATTGGTTGTATAAACATTGATTGAGATTGAAGAACAAGTAGTGAACTTCTTTTTAAAACATGAGCAGCCTAGAAGCAAACCATCCATTACTGTAACCTACCCAAATTTGTTAAAAAGAAGTAGACCAAGTCAAAGATCCCACATAAACTGGGACAAGTTTAATTCTCATTATTGAGGATTCTTTTAAACTACTGTGTTTATCTATTGGTACAAACTGTGTTCACTTGTACAATGATATGCAATACATTTGGAAATCCACTTTGTGGACACAAGCATTTAGAAGATTCTTTGCATGATTTATCATTTCTGTACTTCTTTCTACCATAGTCCATGGATTGCAAGGAGAAACCAAATATGAAGAGGGAAGCAAGCCTTCAGAGTCTGAATTTCTCACTTTGCAGAGTTTAGTTCACTTTTGGTGTATAAAACAAGCTTTAGTTTTCTGCATTTTACAAAACTTAAACTGCATTTTACCAAATTTTTTAACACAAGTAATTTTTCTAGAAGTCTTTTTGTCTCCTTTTTTTTTCTTTCCACATTTGTTGTTCCCTTTTTGTTCGATATCAGACAGAACCTATCAGACTACCCTCATCTGTGTTTCACTTCCCATGCTATTTCCCATGTCTCCACTGAACTGCTCCGGGGAATCCAGCCTAGTTTACCTCAGTCAAAATCAACTGGCTTATTACAGATTATTTTCATTGGTTAGTTGACTGTAACTAAGTGATTTTGATCATCGTGGATCGGGGATTTACACTTCTCCTATTGAATGGGGGATTTGGGAACAATTTCCTGTAAGAATTCAAGAATAAATGAGGGTGGGAATTTCTTCAGCAAACACTCCAACTACTGTTCTGTAAGAAGAATGTCTATCTAGTTACACGAAGTAGCTTAGGGTAAGATTTCAACAAGAGGGAAATCTGAGGAGTTAAATAACTGCAATATTGAATAGATGTAACTGGAGAATAGCCATCTTGTTCCATGGGGACTTCAAAGGGAAATGAATGAAGAATGAAAGAATGGGAAAGAAGAAACAGAAAAAAAATGAAGAGAAAAGATGATAATAGCGGACTGGCTGTTCTAGTCCCTGTCTTGGGTGTGGCTATGAGCTGATCTACTAATGTCAGGAGTGTGTTTTAGACCATAATACCTGCATCAAAATATCAGCAAACACAGGAAGAACCCTGGAGATCAAAACACAAAAGGAGACGGCAAGAAGAGAATTCTCTTTCAGTACATTAAAAGTAGACATCCTCTGGAATTCCCAGCTGCTATGTCGCTGGCAGTGCCTGGTCCCCCTCTGTCTGCAGAAGACAGCACCACATAATGGAATTTACCTCTTCTGTCAGGGTAATTTGAAAAGAGAATGAATTACTTTCTACAGAAAAGATTCTGCAGGAGTATTGTTTCCTGTGACTACTTTAAAATAGCATCACGGTTAACGAAGTTGCATAATGTTGCTCTTGTGATTTTCTGGGATGGCTGATATAATAAAATAATAACGAAAAATGCATTTTCAGTGTGAACTTCCAGACAATACTCAAACAGGTTAAAACTCATAAAATCTTTGAAATTACAGATGATTTTGTGAGCTCACAGCGGCTGAATAATCAATGAGACTCAGCAGACGACTCGATTTAATGTATGACTTGCTTTTCCTTTTAATCACTCAGCTCCAACAATTTTATCATAGATTTTTTTCTCTTCAGAACATTGGAACACTGAATTAGCTGCAGCTGCATTGAATAGAGTATTAGAGTAACTATTTATCTTCAAATGGAAACTCAAAATACAGGTGAGTAGCATTTATGATAGAAAACTGCCTAATTTCAAAGAAGATATTTGGTGGGTTAGAATGACATCTAGTGACTAGTTCAGGTTCTAATGCTGAGATACAAAAATAAGGAAGAAAAGAAAAACAAACCCACAAAGCAAAACTGCTTTCCTCTGATGATTCTTTCTTTGCTGCCCCCTTATGAAAGACTTAATGTAAAGGAAGACATAAAGAACAGCAAACCAAATCCAGAAACAATGAACCTGGAAGGAAAACCACCAAATTAAAGGCAAAAAAGGTATTAGTGTAAGGGGAAAAAGCAATAAAATATGTAATGTTTCTGAGGATCTGAGAATTCAAAATTAGGGCTTCATCCCACTCTTTAATACAGATTTATCATTCGGGAAATAACATCTCTCTTTTATATGTGTTATACCCAGGAAAATAAACATTAAGAGACCCTTGAAATAAGTTTATAAACAGAAGCTCACCCACATTGTGAAAACTGAGTTTGATAGAGACCCAAAGCTCCAACTATGAATGATAATCAGTGGTTCTCTCCTATGTGACGCAATCATTCCACTGATTCACAGGGCAGAGTGTAACAGGGAAAGAGTTCACACAGTGTCTCATCCAAGTCTAATGTTAACAGGAAAATATTTGTATTTGGTTAATCCTAAGAATATGCAAAGATTTTTTCCATGTCTAATTCTGGATACAGAGCTGCAAGTTGTTGGAAATGGGGATTTGAGAGACAAATGGGAGGGTGACAAAGAGATAAACATCATTTCTATCTCTGCAAGTAGAGAAAAAGTTTTCAATTAGATTGAATATTCTAATTATTTTAAGTACTATACAGCTGAAAAAAGATTGAACTGTGCTTTTCTTAATGAAAACTGCAAGAACTTTCATTACATTAAAGATTTTTTCCAAATCACATTTCTCTGACCATACGCCAAACTAATGTTCCTAAACAAGAAGAATGCTTTCTTTGCAGGATAGGATGTCTTCACACAGGCGAAGATGATTCTCCTGAAAGTCAACTTCATTTCAAAAGAAAAGCTAACTCTTCAACTGCAGTGTTTAAAGGCAGTTGTGAGTATTCCAAGAATATGTGATGGTTGCTAGTACATCTGCCTATAATAATCCGCTACACTGAGTGTGAAGATTGAAAAGTGAATTGAAGGAGTTATGAAAAGTTTATAGTTGAGTGCTTCATTCTGGAACTGGCAATCTCTGGCAAACCTCTGGTGCTCGGAAGGTAGCTGTGGCACCAAGATTGCATATGGTAACTTCCTGAGTATGTAAAATGTGTTTTCTTCTTTGGATCTGCAGAGCATTTTGATAATGCATTAGTCTTGTCCTGCGATAGATGTCACCATCTCCTGTTATTTGTTTAACGTGTGGGGATATCGATCACTGACAGTGGCACTGATACTGGCACTCCCACAGCCTGGGGTCTGGGATGACTCAGTGATCAAAGACTACCACTGCTCTCTTGTATTTTCAGTACATTCAGGTTAGATTTATCCCCTTTGTGAGAACCAGCTGTAGCAAATACTTGGAAAAACATTCAGATTCTGCATTCAGGGGCATTGAGGATAAATATGTTCAACATCATACACTCATGCACAGCATGGCTGGAGCTCCAATATGTGTTTCAGATAGATGTTTTGTCTAGTCAGTGCACTCAAAACTGTTTTCACCCTTACTCATTTCATAAATGACAGCAATAAACACTGTAATGTATGAGAGACAAAGAATTTACAAATGAGTAGGCAGGAACAGAGAAAATGACATGTAAACTGAAAGTCTGGGAGGAATATATTGGGATTGTCTGTATTTTAGTGTTTAGATTCATTCTGTGTGGGCATTGCTTGCAGAGAACCAGTTACAGGAAAGGTCAGAAAATGTCAGTGTCAGATAGCGTGGATCTGATCTGATAGGCTTTCAGAGTAAAAAAAAAATGTTCTGTGCTTAGGGGTGAGGGCAGAAGAATCCCTTACATTTTCAGTAAAAATATTCTGGTATAAATTTCTGTTCTGCAAGCCTAAATCTGAGCTTTACAGAAGGAGATACAGAAACTGTTTCCCACAGCATACTGAAACCTGATGATATGGATACCAACAAGGAATCAAGAGTTTTCCTAAAGCTCTTTCTGATGCTTACAACACACTGATTACCAAACATGTTTTTTCTCTATTAATGCCTACTTTGTCTACACAAATTCCAAATGCTTGTTCAGCTGGGTATTTGCATGCATTGGGCTGCTTCTGCAGGGAATTAATTTACGTTATAGAACATAAAGAAGTGATGTAAAATAAGGCTATGGAAACACAGAGGCAAAACAACATAGACTGCAAATGAGCATGACATTTTGTTCCTTCACCTACCTAATCGCAGGCACTCAGCTCATCCCTGTGCTCAGCATTGTATTGACAAACAACCTGACGTTGTGGCAACCTATTTAAAAATAAGACGTATTATAAGTAAAAATTAAACTTTGCAATCCCTCTGATGTCTTTTAGGGAATTAATCTCTGACCAATCAATGTCTGCAGTGACAAAAATTTTACTGTTTCTTTGTTACTGTTCCTGGAATAATTTCACAACTTTTTTCTGGTTCCTTATCTAGCTCTTCTGAAGTATGAACATATGAAGAATCTCTCATAAACTTGCTAACCTTATTTACAAGCCACCAGATACTTTCAGATTTCTTAACATATATATACATATCTCCTAGTCTTTAAGCCTAGTCATGATGGCTCATCTTAGCAAAACATTATTTTTACCCAATTTGAACCATGAGAGCATCAGAATGAGAGGAGAAAGTGTGGCAGAGGTCAGACTATATAGGGTCTGTTTGGTAGCAAGTCCCCTTTGAGTGCAAAGACAACACGCTGGCTGCATATATCCTATGCTTATGACACAGCAATGACATCTCTATAGCAGGTGCAATTGTATGGAGATCACAGTTCTGCTGCTGTATTGGGCTTATGTGGCAAGGTCTTTTTGAGGGAGCAGGAGCTGCAGGGGTGGCTGTGTGAGCAGAGCCTGGCAGTTGCCCCATGTCATATAACAGCCAGCTCCAAAAGGAAGTGGGAAATTTAGAGCAGGTATGATGGGTGGGTCGGTCTCTGTACCTTACAGTGCCCTGCTGAAGTCAGCTAGACTGCGAGTGGCTATATAAAGAGAAAGTTACCGTTTCTTTCTGCTACAAAGAGCAAAGGAGTGAGTGAGTGCCTTTGTCTGAGTTACCTCTGGGTAATGCTTAGTGTGTATTTATTTCCTTTACACAGAATCTGGAGTAAACCTAATGTCCTATCTGAACACTTTATGGAAGTTCATGTCAAGCACTGTTTTCTTGTATATTTTCATCTTCTTGCATTTCCAGCTATTTTATTTTAAGCTGGAAGGAGATTAATGACCTGGACCATTTTTATTCACTGGTATGGAACATGCTTATTACAAGAATTTTACATTATAGCAAGATATTGCTAATATCCTGAGCTTATCGTATCTATTAAAGGCATTTACATCTTTTTCTTTTTTTTAAAAGTGAACAAGATCAGCTCTATACCACTGCAGCACTGTAAAACTATTCTACCTGATAGGCAGGCAAGCTGCCTGGCTGCAGTTGTCTTAAATCATGATTTTCCATTTTCTTAGCTCAGGTGGGAGCCATTTGAAAATGTTCACAGACATTACAGGATTTTCCATTGCTAGCAAGCATCACATACTCAGCTGTACAGAATCATCATCTCATACAGTTTGAAGAAATTAATATATGACTTTCTATGTCCCACATCAAATAAAAACACCATAATTGAATTTTCTTAGGAAACATCTGTCTTTATTAAATTCAGACAGCATACGCATACTTGTCTGCTAACTATAGGCATACTCTACTTAGACCACAGATTGAGCTGTTTCCCTGGCTTCTTCTTATTGTTAGCTCTTGAGCCATGCTCACGCTGGGATTTGGACAGACGTTCTGTGACTGTAATTCAGGATTTCTCAGTGCATCTATACTTAGGTGCAAAATACACACCCAAGAGGAATTTTAACTTCCGTCCTGTTCTCTTTCTGTCTGAGCAGTTGTAATGCTCTGGCCTTTCTTCACTGAGACACTGATGAAAATCCATATGAATAGAGCTAATTTTTCCATATTTGATTTTTAGGACAGACTTTTTATTGAAAAATAGGGGGGACTAGGGTGCCTGGGAATGAAAAATTTTTATTCCATTGTAATGAGTAAAGCAATCCTTGTGCAAAATGGCACCACTCAGATGTAATCAAGATCTGTAAGCTAATTTACTTGAAGGCAATCATGGGAGCCAATGGGCTTCCTGTATGTCTTGTAGTGGAATTAGTTTCTGTGCTGCCTTTGACTGGTGAAGGGGATCAAACAAGCAATCTTGAATTGAGTAGTATTGATTCTCTGGTATACTATGGATGCAAGAGGGATAAGCTTTGGTAAGTGGGATGAACTGTTCCTCGTGTGATGATTCTGTCTTCCCTAACAAAGAGGAGTATACAATTACTAAAACCATAACTTGCACAGTTATATCTCTGTAATTTCTATTGAAACTGAGTGACAATATTGCTGATAACTCAAATCTACCTCATTATGTTAGACAAAACTAGAAGATGTTTCCCTAAGAGCCTGCAGAATATACACAGCTGCGCAGCTACCTCCCACTCTCTGCTTTAATAGAGCGAATGAAGGGAGCATGCATTCTTCTTTCATTTGAAATTGGAAGTAATTCCACAGAAATTAATGGAGCTCCCCAGTGCAAGATGGATGTGAAAGAAATGCCTGGCCCAGAAGCTATAAATTAAGTGTAAGTGAAATTTAGAGAGACAAAGAGAAATTTGTGTAGTAAGAAGCTACGTAGGAATAAAATGCATTCTACTCGACTGGCCGAGAACAAAAATGAATCAAAATATTAATGAGTACTGCAGACTAAGAAATAATTTCTGCTTCAGTGCTTCTTTGTCTCTCTCTCTCTCTGCTATTTTCACAATGGTTGAGGTTATTGACAAAATTAACTGATGTATCTCCTACTTCATGCAGCTGATTAAGAGAGAACCATCAGATGTAAGTATAATATCCTTGAACCTGGAAGGAAAGATTGTACTAAAAACTGAATTAAAATAAATTCTGAACTACAAGTCTAACTCATGGAAAAAGAAACAACAATATAACTAAATGTTCTTTGTTTTGTTTTGGCAAATTCTAAGGTAATTTCAGGTGTTGCTCTAATTGTGTTGTTGTAGTGTATGCCAGATATTGTATGCCACTAATAACTCAGTACTTGCATGAACAGGGGAGCATAAAAGATGGTGAATCACTGTTTCCAAAGATAGTCCAAGCCACCCCATTCCTCCTTGGCAAGAAATATAAAGAGTCAAAAACCATGAGGCTGATGAGAACAAAGGGGAAAGAGCTGAAAAGACAACTGCAAAAAAAATACCACTTTTTCTAGAAAGTTAATCTTTATTACTGGCTTGTCTTGTCTTCTTTAAAATAAGTGTACGGTATTGATTTAATTGCTGGAGCAGTGCTGAGATGATCAAGGAATTTATGTAAACTTAGAAAAACGAGAACAAATACAGGTAATTAGAAAACTTCTATAGATAGAGCTGAATTTTACTAAAAATTTCTCTGATAATGAGCTGATTCTATCCTGCAATACTAAGGAACTCATGTTCCAGTTGGGTGTTTGTAGCTGAAGTTCATCTTTGTCCTGTGGACTAATATTTTGTGTTGATTTCAATAAGATATGCTGTTCCTCTAAGATGAGCTGAATGGCTTTTTATGGGAATGGTACCCTCTAGAGACAAAGAAATTTCAAGTTGCCTCTTATCAGATGTGCATTTAGAATCACTTCTAAAAGCTTGTGCTCTATGACTGCTCATATAGCAGTCAACTTGTGCAATACTTCCACTTCTTTGGGCAAGTGACCCACTTGCTCGCTGGTTACAAACCCAAATGAGATGAAGTATTGCACATTCAGGGGAGCAGAACCTGCTTCCCTTTCCAAAGTCAGCTGAAAAAGACTTTGCTGCAGAGGTTAAAAATAACCACTTCACATCCACTTCACTTGGGGAGGGGGTATTATTGCTTCTCTGTAGTTCCTTTTTCTGATTTACACTTGAAAATGAGGAAGACCCAAAGAAAAGTGTAGGAACACATCTTTTTGCATAGCCTGATTTTATGCCTGTATCAGCAGTTTTGAATATACGCTTGAGCAAGCATACTGAACAGAACTATTTTTTCCTAATATTCCAGTTATGTAACCAATACAGCATCTTTTATTACGTGTGATAACTTTGTAAAAATGTACTGAAGCCCTAGCTGACAAGGTTCTTTATGAACAATGTTCAATCTTCTAAATAGGAATAATAATTTTTGTTCTGCATTATTTTACAGAAAGAGTAACAATATTGAATTCATATGATTAAGAAACAGTCTTCTCAGTGTTTTCATGGATGGTAAGAGAAAATTTAACTTATCGTTGTGTGAAATGCTGCTGTTATCTTTTCATTACAGAATTAATATTGATAACAGGTTTAACTGAGTGAGAAACAATATTATTGACCTCAGAAATCTTCTGAAATATCCACACTATTGTTAGGGGCAATCTTGTGAAGCTTAAACATAAAGGAGTTTACTGGATTGTTGACTCTGGACAAATACTCCACCTTTAGGATAAGCAACACTCAAAACTATAGTCCTTTGGAATGTCTAAATCAGAAGCTCTTCAATGCCCAGTAAAAAGTTATGGGCAATACACAAGCAGAAACACAGATTAATTTTCTAGACAAAAACATATTAGTACATTTGGCACTATGCCTTAAAATCACAGAAGGATTTCCTTAATTGCTAGAACAGTTCTGTGCTACTGGAACATTAATTGCATCTTCCACTTTTAAGTAATAACCAGTGTTTGTTCTGTTCATTAAATTGTCCATCAAAGTTTATGTGCCAATTTGCAGTCTCCTCTATCATAACCATTTGGCTATACTTTCCAAAACTGCTGGGGCTTAGGTTAAGCACTGCTCCCTCACTACCTTTCATATACTTCATCTAACAACAAAAGTCCACTAAGATGTACTACTTGCCTGAATCATTGATCTGCTCCATCTCTAGTCCCAAGGTAACTCTACATATTTCCCCAGAATTAGCCTGCTGATGAACATGTCCATAGCATCCCACCATACTTTCCACATTTGGCCATACAGTTTATTTACTTTTAAATTAACAGATGACCTGTGCCCTCTTTGCATTTGAAGCAAACTCATCTTTGTCAAACCCAAATGCATGGCAATCAATGCATGCAGCTTGGGAAAAAAAAAAAACAGCAGGAGTTGGAAACTACTGTGCTACTAGAAAACCACACTATAGTTGCCATCACCAAAACCTGGTGGGATGATTCCCATGACTGGAGTGTGGCTATTGACTACAAGTTGTTCATAAGGGACAAGTGAGGAAGGAGAAGAGGGGGTGTTGCTATCTTCATTAGGAAAGGAATAGAATGTGAAGAGCTGTCCCTAAGGAATGGTCATGAACAAGCTGAAAGCCTATGGGTGACAGTCAGAGACCGAGGCAGCAAAGGGTGCCTTCTCATCGCTGTCTACTACAGGCCACCTGATCAAGCAAAGCCTGTTGATGAGGCCTTCTACCTCCAGTTGCAGGAGGTATCATGATCACAAATACTAGTCCTGCTGGAGAACTTTAACTATCCAGACGTCTTCTGGAAAAGTAGCATGGCAAGCTGTAGGCCATCCAAGATGCTCCTGGAATACATTGAGGATAACCTCCCGAGTCAAGAAATTGAAGGTCCCACCAGGGGGGATGCAGTACTGGACCTGTTGGTCACCAATGCAAATGAACTGATTGGTGACATCAGGACTGGAGGCTGCCTGTGCTGTAGTGACCATGGTATAACTGAGTTCATGCTTCAGAGAGATATGAGACAGGCAAAGAGTAAAATTAGGACACTACATTTTAGGAAAGCTAACTTTCAGATCTTCAGGGAGTTAGTCTACAAAACACCTCATGGGTAAAGGTGCACAGCCAAGTTGGCAGATTTTTAAGGAAGCTTTCTTCAGGGTGCAAGAGCTCTCCATCCCCGGGTGTAGCAAGTCAGGAAAGGAAGGCAAAAGACCAGCATGGCTGAACCAGGACCTGCTGCCCGGTCAAACTGAAGAGCAAGAAGAAAATGCACATGCAGTGGAAACAGGAACAGGTATGGTGGGATGAGTATAAGGAAGCTGCTAGGCTGTGTACAGGTGGGGTCAGGAAAGCCAAGGCCAAGCTTGAGCTAAACTTGGTAAGGGATGCCAAGATCAAGAAAGGCTTCTACAGGTACCTCGACCAGGAAATGAAAGTCCAGGAGGACACAGCCCTCCTAGACACAGGCAAGATGGACAAGGAGAAGGCTGAGGTACTTGACAACTTTTTTACTTTGGTTGTCTCTGATAACTGCTCACCACACAGCCCTCAAACGTTTGGTCTTGTGGGAGGGGACTGGGAAAGCAACATCCCTCCCACTGTAAGTGAAGATCAAGTTTGTGAACACCCGAGGAATCTGAACACAAGTCTATGGCTCCCGATGAGATGAATCCCAGAATCCTAAGGGAATTAGCTAATGTAGTCAGCAAGCCACATTCAATGATATTTGAAAAGTCATAGCAGTCAGATGAAGTCCCTGGTGACTGGAAAACACACCCATTTTTAAGAAGGGTAAAAAGCATGACTCTGGTAACTATCAAACTCACTTCGGTGCCTGGAAAGATCATGGAACAGACCCTCCTGAAAGCTACGCTAAGGCACATGGAAGACAGGGAGGTGACAGGAGAACCAGCATGGCTTCACAAAGGGCAATTCCTGTTCGACCAATCAAGTAGCCTTTTATGATGGTGTCACTACATCAGTGGACAAGGGAAGAGCCGCTGATGTCATCTATCTTGACTTCAGTAAGACCTTTAACACGGTACCCCACAACATCCTTCTCTCCAAATTGGAAAGGTATGGATTTGATGAGTGGATTGTTCAATGGACAAAGAACTGGCTGCAGGACTGAGTCCAGAGAGTGGTGGTCAAGGCTCAATGTCTGGATGGAGATCAGTGATGAGTGGTGTCTCCCAGGGGTTAGTGCTGGGACAGAAACTCTTTAATATCTTCATCAGTGACATTGACACTGGCACCTTCAGCAGGTTTGCTGATGACACCAAGCTGTGGGGTGCAGTCAACACACCAGAGGGACAGGATGCCACCCAGAGGGACCTGGACAGGCTTGAGCAGTGGGTCCAGGTAAATCTTATGAGGTTCAACAAATCCAAATGCAAGGTCTTGCACCTGGGTCAAGGTAACTCTCACTACCAATACAAGCTGGGGGATGAAAGGATAGAGCACAGCCCTGCTGAAAAAGACCTGGGGGTACTGATGTTTGGGAAGCTGGGTGTGAGCCAGCAATGTGCCCTCGCAGCCCAAAAAGCCAACATTATCTCCTGGCCTGCATCAAAAGAAGCATGGCCAGCAGGGCGAGGGAGGTGATCCTGCCCCTCTGCTCTGTGCTGGTGAGACCTCACCTGGTGTCTGGATGTATAGTCTTCAGTACAGGAGAGATGTAGACCTGCTGGAGCGCATCCAGAGGAGGGTCATAGAAATGATCCACGGGATGTAACACCTTTCGTATGAGGACAGGCTAAGAGAGCTGGGGCTGTTCAGCCTGGAGAAGAGAAGGCTTCTGAGGTGACCTGATGGCAGCCTCTCAATATCTAAGGGGGAGCTACAGGAAAAAATGGGATGATTCTCAAGCAAGGTCTGTGGTGATAGAATAAGGGGAAATAAATAGCTTCAAGCTTAAAGAGAGTAAATTTGGACTGGTTATGAGGAAAAAGTCTTTTACAGTGAAGGTGATGAGACACTGAAACAGGTTGCCCAGGCATGTGGTAGATGTCCCGTCTGTGGAGACTTTCAAGGTGAGGCTGGATCAGGCCCTGGGAAACCTGATTTAGCTGTGCATGTCCCTGTTCATTGCAGGGGAGCTGGACCAGATGACCTTTAAAGATCCCTTCCAATCTAAGAATTCTATGATTCAAAGTAACTCAGACACAATGCAGAATAATCAAATTCAGAAACAGATGTTAGACAATCAAGTTATATATATTTAGGGAAATTACTCCAATCTATTTAGGTAGACAAACAAACAAAACCCTATAGCCTATAGTTCCTAGGAGAAGGAACTAACTTATGATTGTTCCATTTTTGGAATATTTACTATAATTTTAACTCTCTTCGGATTTTTCTTTTAATAAAATAGTGATAAAATGCACTTGCCTGGCTCTCTGCTGTTTGCAGTTGTATTTTCTTTATGATATGATTTTGATGGGAAAAATGTAAACAAACAAAAGCTAGAAGATTTTCCTCCCTCTAAATGATGCAGAAAGAAGTTCTAAAAAAATCAAAAGATGGACATTAGAAAACACAGCACAGTCTAATTTGTTTTTTAAAGGGTAAAAGGGTGATTTTTTTTGAGATGTATTCTACAGAATATTAGGCATTTGAGTAATTTTCTTTTTACATTTGAAGATATCAGTAAGGTTCTTCCTAGTAAATTAAAAAAAAAAAATCAAGGCAAATTCTGTACTGTATGGTGTTTATGAAAATGACTATAGCAAAGAGATTTCAATTTCTGCTTGGAAATAATGCAATAAAGATGATAAGCCTGCAAAATCTGTCTTTTACCTTCTTAACATTAGGCTGCAGAAGAAAAATATCCTTGTGGATTTATGGCTAGTTTAGTGAATATTTTTTCTTCTCAAAATACACAATATCCCTAGATACTTTCTTGTCTTTACTAAAAGCAAATATACATGCAGATGTATGAAAAATTATATTTTAACATAATATCTAAATGAGAAGTACTTGAAATATAAATGCCATAAAGTGTTATAAAGATTCATGGAGTTTAGATTAGCAACATGATTCTAATAAATTTTGATGTGAGCTAATTTCTTATAAATGGTCAGTTTATGAGACAATCTGCATCATTCCTTTGTAATTCAGTTTAGGTGACCCCCTTTACTACTGCCTTATTTTATTATAATACTTCAAATTCCTCTAAATCATATACCTGAGATTTTTAAAGACATAGTGATGTATCCATTATCTTCTAATACTTCTCATCTGGGGAATTTTGTTCTCATGGAAAAAATCGGTATAATAAATAAAGATAATAGGACAATATCTGATAGATTGGCTGCTCCAGATTTTCATTCAGTTTGCTATTGTTGAAGTTTATAGTTAATTTCTAGGGTAATTTATTACTAAGAATAATATCTTACAGTTCATTTTAAAAAGATTACTTTTCTGTTCTTGCAGATGTAATTAAAATGAGTTATTTTGTTACAAGGGATCATTAATATCTGGAATTTAATGACATTTTGTGTTGGATCATTAACAATTGGCACTTGCGGCAAATAACTCCCATAACGTGCTTTAAGAATGTCTTTTATGCTTTAGTCACCTTGTATTCTGTTAGAGTGCCTTGATGTTATGAAGTGTGACCTGTGACCATGAATTCTTTTGCAAGAACAGTGAAGTATGGAAATAAAATACAACAAAATATATGTAGAAAATAAAACACACAGAAATTGCACTGCATTATCCTAAAGGCAGGTGAGAAAGGTCAACCTAAAGCAATTGACAGATATGATGGGATCAGATAAAGATGCTGGGATCATAAGAATGTCCTCGTTCTGTTGATAGAACCAGCCCCAGAATATACAACACAAAGCCACTCTCAACCAAATTAGATGTAGAAATTATTTTAGCTTGTTTTCATTGTCTTTCATCCTTGCCCCATTCTTTTCAAAGAGTATGGTGTTCCCATATCATCTATTAGAAAATCCTAAAAATGACATGTACAAATCATAAACTGAAAAGAAAGAAGAGAGGGAGCAGGAGGAGGAAGATTAGGAAAGGAGAGGGTGGGGGGTAAGAGGGAAGAGGTGGAAGATGAGAGGAGGAGGAGGAGGAAGAAGGAGGGAGAGGCAGGAGAGAGGGAAATGTGTCATCTGAAAGCTAGTTATCTTGTTCTAAGTTAAATACTTAAGTATTTCAGATGTCTAGAACCAGAAGTGTGAAAACTCATTGCCTTGCTCCCAGAAGAGGCATGTGACATAGGCATGATAAAGCTGAATAAAAATAATCATTAAATCAAATAGTTGTTTCTGTTGCTCCTGTTGACCTAGATGGCATAAAATAATGGAGTGAAAATGTTGTTTTCA